>CM061138.1:132100988-132443488 GCA_030789695.1 Scilla litardierei | reverse complement strand
GGTGCTCCCCACGGAGACACACTAGGATTAATATACCCCTTCTGTGAGAGCTCATCCAGCTGCCTACGCAACTCTTCCAACTCTGCTGGAGCCATACGATACGGTGCCTTCAAAATGGGCTGCACTCCCAGAATAAGATCGATCGAAAACTCAAGAGCTCGATCGAGCGGCAGTCCAGACATCTCCTCGGGAAAGACGTCGTCAAATTCTCTCACCACAGCTGGTCTACTCTGCTCCATCTGCATGGCAACGATCTCCACCGGCTTGGCCCGAAACCTGATAGGACCAAGCGAACTGCTACCTTGACTGTACTCAAACACCGGATGACTTGGAATCTCGAACACCACCTTCTTCCACCGGCAATCGATCGTGGCGTAGAAACTCCCAAGCCAGTCTATCCCAAGGACGACATCATAGTTGGTGATGTCGTGGACAATAAAGTCAGTGTAAAGCTCATGCCCACAGACCACCAAAGGACAAGACTTGCAACCACGATGCACCGAGATCACGCCATTCCCTGTAACTATATCCCAACTCTTGGGGAGAGGGGAAGTCGATAAGGAATGCTTGTCCACGAAGCTCCGGGATATAATGCACATCGATGCACCAGAGTCGAAGAGGACTCATGCAGGGAATGTGCAAACCAAAATCACACCTAACAAACAATCTAACAATCAAATCCTATTCTAGCAAACATAATATATTCTAGCAAACACACATATTCTAACAAACAAGATTAACTAAGGAAAGGAAAACAAGATAGACTGAGGGTTACCTGCAATAACCTCATCCTCAGCCTCAACCTCAACTGCAGTCATCCGGAAAGCCTGCCTCCTTGGCTGAAAAGCCTGCTGAAAAGCCTGCTTCTGCAGAACAAGGGTTGTCCCATGTCCAGCAGGTACCTGTGCTCTCTGCTACAATGGTTGAGCTGTAACTGGTCCTCTCCATGGTTGCTTAGACTTCGGGTAATCCTTCATGACATGAGTAGGATCACCACAAACCAAGCACTGTCCCAGCATCTTCCTGCACTGCTCCTTAACATGCCCAGTCTTGCCGCAGAAATGGCAAGTCTTCTGAGTAGGCCCACCTGGCCTCTTGAACTGCACCGACTGGTTAGGCTTGAACCATGGCCTCACCATTGCTCTGACCTGCTCCATAGGCCTCTTCCCAGCTCCAGAAGTCTGCCCTCTCTTCTGGCTCGCATCAGCTCCTGCTTACTAGCAGCTACCAGCAACTTCTGATAAGACTCCAAATCTGACGAAGACATCAGGCTCTGTAAATCTAGGGAAAGACCCTGCAGAAACCTCTGAGCTCTCTCCTCAGCATCCTGCACCATCTTCGGCGTAAAGCGACTCAGTTTGGTGAACTCCTGATGATATTGGTCCACCGATAGATTTACCTGCTTCAGACAATGAATCGCTGCAACATCTCCCTCCTGGCAGCCTTCGGGAAATACTCCTCATCGAACCTAGCCTTGAAAGTAGCCCAAGGTATAGGTTTCACCAACAGCTCCTCCTCTGCATCCCATCAGCTGCGGGCATTATCCTTGAGCTGCTTCTTTACCAAATCAACCCATCCAGCCGGGTTGTTCTTCGACATCCTCAGATTGTCCTCTGTATTCCGGATCCACTCCTCTGTAGCCAACGGTCCTTCAGATCCATCAAAATAGGTCGGGCCCAGCTCCCGAAACTGCTTCGCTCCTGGCTCGAAGCGAGGGGCATTCTGAAGCATGCCCTGCTGCACCTGCATCATCTGATGCATCATCCTCATGACTTCAGCATTGGTGGGCTCTCTATCCGGCATCGCATCACGGTCTGGCCCACCACCAGTTCGGGTATGTCGTCTTCCAGCCATCTAGTGACATAGAAAACGATAAAAATTAGACTCAGGGCTTATGACTTGGATGTTCTAATTTATTTAATGGACGTTTTATTATTATTATCGTTGTTCCGATTATTCGCAGTTGCAAGAAGAAACCTGCATGGGTCACCAATAAAACCTGTCACGACCTGCTTCCCAAAAACAGAAAGCGAGGCGTGAAAAGTCCGCTCAGACTTGAAGCTGTGAGGCTACAGTCTGTAAAGCGTCTGGTATAACCAAGTAAAGGTCCTTGCAATTACGAAACAAAACAAAAATAATAATAAAAGAAGAGAGATAAATAAAATTATTCCAATCTCAAAATGTCCACAAATAATGTTCAAACATCACAGAAAAACCACCAGGCATAAAAAGGGTCTAAAAAGGCCCCAATCATGGCCAACAGAAATAACGTACGGAAAGGGAAAGGTGCTACGCACCAACAACCTAACAAGAACTAAGCAGAAAGCAACACAGAAAGAAGTCTCTACGACTGGTCGCCGGTGTCCTCGAACTCCACGTCAACAGTGGACTCAGGCTCAGCGTCAACAAACACCTCGTCCTCAGCAACGGGCTCTGGCTCAACAACTAACATGCGACACCCAAAAGAGACGAGGGCGCATGTCTGCAAAGTATTCAAGAGACTTTGTGCAAGGAAACTAAAAGAAAGGGGAAACAACCTAGCAGTTCTAAAATATGCGATGACATGGCAGTTTAAGGCATGGATGCAACAAGTAAGAAAGTGCAACAAGTATGACAAGGCAAGGGTAGCAAAGCTACTAAAACATTCACATGGATTTACAAGACAAGTAAGCACGTCGTGCACAGAGTTTACGCCCTTTGGGTGGAGCGGATGTACGGGCCAACTCCTACGCTCAAGTGGTCGCTTAATGATCGCACCCGGGCGTACACCCTAAAGAGCGACCGTGTAGTTTTACCACAAGCGCACGGTGTAGCGGCGAGCGGGTATCGAACACAGGGAGGACGTATGACAGTGCCTTCTCCGAACAACCTGGCTATAGGGACAGAAAAGTAGGAATTTGCCTTTCGGCGATGTTGTCACAATCGTCAAATAATGTAAAGAGATATAAAATCAAATAAAGACGCCTAGGGAATAGGGAATCCCCGCTACTCACCGAATCTCGTTAAGGTGATTCATCGGTATCATAATTGCTAGGGTAGTATTTCAGGTGAACTAGTTGCAACTGAATGTAAAACCTAGCTCACGCTCTTGCGCTGTTGTCGGTCTATAGCAAACCTAGGTTCGGGCCCAATCTCTTGCAAACCCTAGCCTAGGCAAGCTAGCATTAGGATCAACGTCATTGTTCAATCGCATCCCGAGCCCACTCTCGTGCAAACTCGGGCTACGACCTAGGTTGGGATAGGTCCTACCCGTCCAATCTCTTGCAAACGGGTATCAGTATAGAATTACAACCGAGGATCCTAGTATCGGCCCAATCTCTTGCAAACCGATACTTCGGAAACTCAATTTCAACCCAATTCGGATTTCTAGGGTTTCCTATCGAATTGGGATCCAATCTCTTGCAAATCCCAATCGATATGAACACCTAGCTATCCGTAATATATCGATCCCAAACTAACCCTAATAGCAATTCTAGCAATAGTTCTACCAAATCATCACAAATCGGAAATTGGGCTCGTAGGGTTCATCCCCATGCCCTAAGACGTTAATACTACTCATAAATCATATCACAAATGGAAGAATAATCAATTGAAATAGCAATAGAATTCATGGCAATATTCAAAATAGCAATAAAAATAAGATTTTTAATGAAGAGGGAGACAAACCAATGTAGCTCTCCAAGAATCCAACAAAATAACACTTTTCTCTCCTCTCCAATCACAAGAATAAAACTCTAAAAAGTCTAATCTAAAAAGGCTGCCAAAAGCAATCAAAAAGCTCCCTAAACTAGGTTAGAATCTGGGGTTAAATACCCCCCAAAACTGCCCAAAAATTCATGGCCAAACTGCCCCTGCGTAGCTCCAAAATCGTGATTTCCGCTACAGGCAGCGCTGCTCACTCGGTCGAGTGACAAAAGTCGCTCGGCCGAGTGAGAGACCCTGAGAATTTCCAGTAAGTCCGGGGTCTTGGGGGTCTTCACTTCTGGCGTCACTCGGCCGAGTGAGTTGTCGTCACTCGGCCGATGGGCTTATCTTCACTCGGGCGGTCGGCAATTGCCACTCGGCCGAGTCGGGCTTCTGCTGCTCAGACTGACGAAAAACAGTAAGTTGGCTCTTTTTGAGGGGCGTCGTCTGAGTGCCACTCGGGCGGACGGGATACGTCACTCGGCCGAGGCGGCTTCTGATGCTCGGCCGAGTGCACACTTGGAGCGTGTCCGATCTGACCGGCCGAGCAGGGTCTCGCTGGTCGGCCGAGTGACTCCTTCACTCGGCCGAGTGAGACACTAAAAATGCCCATTCTGAGTGTTTTTGCCTCCTCGTCGCTCCTACGACGTTCTTTCTTCTTCCGCTCCTCTCCAATAGCAAAATACCCCTCGGGGAAGTCGTCAGTGACACTCCGGAGTAGGTGTATCTCGGGATCACTCCAAATCGCTCCAAATCTCCTGAAATACGACAAAAACAACAAATCGTGAAAAGTATCGCAATATCGTCGATAAATCGTGAAAAACATGATTTGAGCGATCTAAATGGCATGCAAACATGCGGAAAAAAGGTGTAAAATACGGAGTGATCAAAATCCCCCAAGCTTACCTCTTACTCGTCCTCGAGGAAGATAAGTAAAAGGCGAACCCGGTGGATTCAGAAAATGAAAACGATGGAAAAGCGGAAAACGAAAAACGAAGAAGAAAGAAGAAAGCGAAGAGGGAAGCTGCTAGATCATTTTTCTCAGGACATGGGTTTTGCTTACTCATATAGCATGCACCGAATGTAAAACACATGTCAAAGACTTTTATTTCGATATCATAGTATAATGGTGCAAATAGAGATAGAAAACCCAAGAATATTGATATAGCATGAAAAATGGAATAATTCTAAGATTAACATCGTCTGAATCATTTAAAGCGGTATACAATATCGCAGATCACACACTTTTCAATTGAATGCTTTCTATGAGGAGTATAAGAACATCACGCAATAGAATAGAAAGAATAGAAAAGCGTGGATTTCATGAAATGAGTGCTAGGCATAGATTTCTGGATTTCGTGAAGCTAAAACAATCTCACCGAGTATAGAATATTACTTAGCCTAGGTTGTCATGCACCGTTAGGTAGTCACTCTCTCACACATCATTGGATTCTCTCCCCCAAGCTTATCTATAAGCGTGGTGGCATATACAAAACTGTATTTACATTCCCCATTTCTTTTGAAGCTCCAAATGCAAAAGAAAATAAAAATAAAAAAAACAAAAAGAGGGAAGAAAGAGAGAGTATATGCGATGGGATCGTTTATTGAGATTCTTTTCTCTTTTCTTTTTCTTTCTCTCAAATCTTTTTCGTTTCGTATCTTTTTTTTTCATAGCATTTATACACAAATGATCCCAAATCAAAAAGACAGAAGGATATACAAGAATTTTCTTTTTTCTTTTTTGGTTTTGGGAAGTTTGGAGCTAGGATATTAATAACGGGGGAAATGCCAAATACTAGAGTCGCCAAGGGGAGATTCACCAATGATTCTAAAATAGAGAATGAATGTTCAAGATATGTGGAGAAAGAAATAAATATGTCTCTCAGTTCACTCTATAGGACGTGCATGACAACTTCAGCAGGGTAATCTAATCTACTCAGTTTCGATCACAAAAAAGCAAAACTAATCCAGATTTATCATAGCTAACATCATTCAATAATCCTGAAGTGAAGTGTACAAATCATGCAAATAGAAGTGATATAGGAAAAGAAAACGGTACTCCAGATATAAGCATCCAATGCGTGAATCTTGGTGTGTTTTCTACGATAGCATACATATGAATATTCAGACTCAGCTAATAATAGAATTTCATCCATTTTCACACGGAAAAAGTGAGGGTTACTATCTCTAAATGCAAGGCAAATCACAGCATATGATATCAGAAATAAAATCTAAGACATGAATATAGCATGCATATAGAGAAAGCTAACTCCACGTCATCATCATCACAGAAAAATCATCTCTAGCATGAGATGAAAGAAGTAAAGATAAAAAGGGAAAATAAAACTAATTACAATGCAGCACACAAAGAAAATAAGAAAAACGTGATGCGTGGTAAAAAAAAGAAAAAATGATGAAAATGAGTGCAAATGCGGAAAATGGCGTGAAAAAACTAAAAATAAAGGTGGTAAATCGAAAAGAACGTGAGAACTCACTCCCCCAAGCTAAAGTGCACAGTGTCCTCAATGTGCGAAGTGTGGCACACCGAGAGACGTGTAATGTGAGGGGAAGGTGAGGATGCATGCATGAGGAAAAAGAAAATAAAAAATAAAAAATAAAAAATAACGAAATGTAAATATGATGCGGACATGATGCATGCAGATATAGGAGTGAAGCAGATATAAGAGTGTCATACCAAAAATCTCTCCCTCTCTCTCCCAAAAATGATATAGAAAGATATGATCAAAATGTGGACCCAAAACAGTGAGGGGAGGGGGGGGGGGTGGGCAAAAATCGTCAGGACCAAGCAGAGACGGGCAGCATGACGGCAAAAAAGATCAATGGCATCAAGGGTGCCTAAGAGGGTGGGGCTGCGCCGTCTCCGGCCTGAGGCGGAGTTGGTGGTGGTGGAACAGTCTGCTGGGTGGGTGTGGGTGTGGGTGTGGAAGCAGGCTGGGTGGGTGTAGGAGTGGGGGTGGGTACCTGCTGGGTGGGTGTGGGTAGGGTCGGTACGCGAGGAAGCCGATCGAGAATCTGAGTGAGGCAATAGTGAATGCCCGGAAGTAGGTCGAAGCGGCTGGCCATAGCGGTGACGGTGGCAGACATGGTCCTGAGGTCACCTCTGAGGCCACTCACTACCCCCTCGAGAGCACGAATGCTCTGAAGTACAGTGTCGGGGGGAGGTGGTGTAGAGGGACGCACCTGTCTGTGCTGTGCAGGACGGGGCTGGCGAACTCGGGTGGTGTAGTGGATGGGCGCAGCAGGCATATGGAGGAAGGGTGATGTGCTCACAAGTGGGGGCCTAGCCTCAGTGCGAGGCTGGGGCGCAGGCTGGTGTGAGGTGGAAGCAGCAGCAGCGGAAGTGGAGTATAAAAGTGGCGACGAGGCGGCAAGAGAGGTCGGTGACACAGACGTGGGAACAGACGTCACGACACTCTCAGATAGTACGGCTGCGATGGAGACAAAGGTGACAACCGCTGGGGAGGCAGTGTAGGGTCCAAAAGGTGAAATCCCAGTGGAGATCATACTGGCCATGGTCTCCACGACCGCAGCGAAAGAAGGCTCTCCGCTCTCAACAAAAGTAGGTGGGCGCTCGGGTAGTGCAAAGCAAAGGGGCTCAACGGACAGAGGGCCAGCTGTGGTGGGAGTGGTGGTAGTGGAGGTGGTCTCAGCAAGTGTACTCCCGACACCGTCAGAAGTGTGGACAGTGGTGGCGGGAGCAGCAGAAATATCAGGGATAGGCTGAGGGGCCACAGGGTCAACGGGCGCAGCGTGTGCAGCGTGGGCCTGCTCGGCCTCCTTGGCCTCAAGCACGTAGGCGGCGGGGATCAGGAGATCCATTGTCGGAAGCCAGTCCACCTGTGCTGGTGCTATCTGTGTCCGAGCTGGGCTCGGAAGGATCATGTAATCAGCACCGTAGGGACCGTGCAACCAAACCCAGTGCCGTTGGCCGTGCGGACGAAGCATCTTCATCCAGGCCATGACGTCTATGGACAGTGAAGTGGGGCCCGGGGCTCGTCGCAGGTCAGCCGGAAGGTCCTCGTCGGTCATCAGGGCGAGCAGGGTGATCAGACCGCCGCAACATATCGGTGAGCGAGCGCCCACCGATACGATGATGCGGTCCAAAAACCAGCTCGCGATATCAATCACGACGGCGGGGACCAACTCGTCACTCTCCCTAGCTAGAGCTCTGGGGCGCGTCATCGCATAGAGCATATAAAGCTCCGGCGTGGACATCGTCCCAGGCTCATACCTCGCCAAAAAGGTAGTCGCCATAAGGCGCTGAGCTATGCAGAGGCAGGGATGGACGATGGCCGAGGCCTTGGCCCTACTAGGGTCACAGGCAGCTGGTAAACCCGTGATCCGGGCCCAGAAAGCGTGGGAATTGAAGGAAGGTGGGGGAATGTGAGTGGGTGCGTAACCACGGTCGGCCTCGGGGATATCGGGCCACGAGAAGAATGCTCTCATCATACCGAGAGTGACCTGGCACTCTCGGTCCATGAACCTAAACGAGCATCCCTCGTCGGTCCGGGCAATAGAACTAAGCACCTCAAGCATCGGACGGACGAAGGTGTCCGCTGACACTTGGAAAAAATCTCGCCAACCCACGTTGTCATACAACGTGAGCATCCCCTCAAGTACCCCCAGGCGTCCTAGGTCTGCAAGGTGTGTGAACCTGGAGGGTACAATCAAGCGCTGGGAAATGCGCTCAAAAACGACGCGGTGTGCGTCGTCCCGGAACGTAATCCCCAGCGGCCCGACAAGTGGAGCCGGTGGTGGTAGTGGGTCGGCAGGGAGTGGCTGAGCGGGGTGAACGGGCTCTGCAGGCTGTGCGGGGTGAACGGGGTGTGGTGGTGTAGGCGGAGGAGAGTCCTCCACCTCGTGGGAGGGGCCGGGCTCATCCGGCCGCTTTCGCTTGGTGGAAGCTCTCCTCGACCGTGGCCGTGTCCGGGGCGGCATGTGGGCCCCGGGTGCTCACCAAAAGTAGTAAAAATACGGTGTGCAAAAATAAATGGAACGAGTATACCGTGACACGCCGTGAGAGCAAAGAAGTGGATGCGTGCGAAGACGACGCCTCCACGAAGCCAAAATCGCTCACTGGAAGCTCCCCTGGGCTCCCCTAAGCTCCCCAATATAACCTGCACATCAAATAGAGATATTAGCGTGTAATATTCAAAACGTATGGGGGGTTAGGGGTATAATAGATAGAAATCGAATTTAATTTGGTTTAGGGGTTCGTTAAACACATGGATCGTCGAAAAATACACAAAATAGGAGAAAATAGGGCGAAATCGCGTTACCGGAGCTCGGCCAGCGGTGGGATCACCGACGGCGACTCGGGCGGAGGAGCGGCGGCGTCGGTCGGAGGTGGGTGGCCGAGCGCGGCGGTGGGGCGGCGGCTCGGGCGAGTTGGGGGTGAGAGATCGCAGCAGCTGGGGAGTTCATGGCGCGGGTTCGGGCGCTGGGAAAATAACGCTTCGTATTCCGCGCCCGAGCCCGCAGCGCTTAAATAGGGAAAGTTACGACTCGGCCGAGTGACTATGTCACTCGGCCGAGTGACGTAACAGAAATATTTTTTTGAAAATTCCTCCCCGCTTACGACTCGACCGAGTGGCCTTCCCACCCTCGACCGAGTGGAAAAAGTCCATTCGGCCGAGTGGCTCAAGCTACTCGGTAATACTCGTCCTAGGAGTGTATCAGTTTCACTCGGCCGAGTGAAGATTTATACTCGGCCGAGTGGCAATTATACTGAAATCAAGAAAAGAAACAGAGAGTTGGGTACAGCAGTCTTCCCTCGTTCGTGTGCCGCTCGGGCGGACGAGCTTATGTGCTCGGCCGAGTGACTCGTATACTCGGCCGAGTGAATCCTGTTTTCTGCTGTTTGGCTTCGTTTGGGCTCTAATCTCTGTTTTTCTTCCTCCAGTCGATTTCATCCTCCTCCTAAGCATCGAGCGCATTCCTGGAGCGCTCCTCATCGCCTTGTTCATCCTCCTAATGATAGGTACCCCCCCCCGTTCTCCTCTCCTGTCAAAGAAAAATAGGACCCGTTATCACGAAATTTTTAGGCAGACGACTCAAAACACTAATAATTTCTAAAACAAAAATAAAGGAAAAAGTAAAAATAAAGCGATAACCGTCGGGTTGCCTCCCGACAAGCGCTCGTTTAAGGTCTTGAGCTCGACCCCCTTTGATTTTCAATTTAATGCGGGATATTGGGTGCATATGAGATGCACCCGTCGAATTTATTGGGAAGAACGCTTGGATTTTGATGTTGGTGCGGCGTGTTCTTCCTTGGTGTTTCTTGGCCTCGGTTAGTGTTGGGGGGTGGCTCCCCCAAGCTTGAGCTTGCTCCGGGCTTTGGTTTCACTGGAGACACCGATTTCCGTATCGGTGGAGCTTTCCTTGGAGACTTCATCTTTGAGAGCTTGCAGAGCTCTCGAATCCTTGCGACATCTGCGTCGCCTTCATCAACTTCGGTGGAGGGGTCGGGGGAATGCTCCATCTTTTCTTCTTGGCCCAAGTCCGGCCCATCCTCAAAATCTTCCTTGAATAGTACGCCGATGGAATGGGGGATCGCCTCCTCAATAACCTCGTCAAGGAGGTCCATATAGTCCAGCTCCTCATGATAAGGCATGTGTTTCATTGCCTTGGGTATATGAAGCTCCACCTCGATGTTGCCGACGTTCAATGTTAGAGTCCCTTCACGTACGTCGACAATGACACCGGCGGTGGCGAGGAACGGGCGTCCAAGTATTAGCGATGTATCTCCCTCCTCCTTGACATCCATGATCACGAAGTCGCATGGCAAACATATGCCCCCCGGGACTTGTAACGGGATGTCCTCTGCGATCCCTATCGGCCTTGTGATCCAACCATCGGCTAGTTGTATCCGCATGTCGGTAGGCTTCAATTCTGTGCCGGTGTTTAGTCTTCGGAACATAGAGAGAGGCATGAGGCTAACACTAGCCCCTAAGTCCACTAACGCCTTTTGTAGAGGGACGCCGCCTAAGGTGCAAGGAATTCGGAAACTCCCAGGGTCTTTGAATTTGGCGGGCTCCTTCTCTCTCTTGGTGAACCAAGACCCCTCCTCAGCGAGCATGATTTTCTCTTTCCTCTTTCTTCCCGTTATCAAATCCTTTAAGAACTTGGCGTATGTCGGGATCTCCACGATAGCGTCGAGGAAAGGAATGTTGAGGCTTACCCCTCTCAAATATTCGAGAAACTTGGCTAGCCGTTTCTCCATTTTTGCTCTAGCAAGCCTCTGAGGGAATGGGATCGGTGGCATAAAATGCCTCTCTTCAATCAGTTGCTCCGCTCTGGACTTTTCTTCCCCTTGCGGCTCTTTCTCCCTCTCAACTTCAATAACCGGCTCACTTGGCTCTACTCTCTCCACCACGGGCTCCTCGGTTGGGATCATGACGGGGGGTGGTATCTTTCCCGCCTCTCGTAGTAACTGCAACCACGGCATTGATATGCCCGGTGGTGCCCCGTGGATTTTGCTCGGGTTGAGCCGGCAACTGTTGACTATTTCGATTTAGCAACGTAAGTTGCTCCGAGATTTGGCCTACAACGGTTGCAAGGGAATCTTGGCTCGCCTTCAAGGAAGCATTAGTCTTCTTCTGCTCGACCATAAACTCCTCCACTCTAGCTTCAAAGTCGAAACGTTGTTGAGCTTGTGGAGGGTTTGGATTTCTCCACCCTTGATTGTATCCGGGCGGCCTATAGGGCCCCACTTGTTGCTTTGGAGGGAAATTTTGTTGCGGAGGCCCCCTCGGTGGATAATGTTGTTGTTGTTATGGTGGTGGTCGAGCTTGGTACGGTGGTTGTTGCGGGGGGTTCAATGCTCCATCATTGTTTGCATAGGAGAAACTGGGATGGTTTCTAGCGGCCGGATTGGCCCAATATCCTTGGTTCCCCGCGACGTATTGAACTTGCTCCAAAGATCCCTCTCCTTGTTCTCCTCCCAAATACATAGCTTGGGATTGGTCTTGCCAATCACACATTTGATTTGTTGGTGTGGATGTGGAAGGGGTTCCTTGGGGCTCCGTAATATATTTCTCCAGTCTCTCCACTACCTTGTGGAGAGAATCGAACTTGTTGGTCAGCTCCGCTACGGCCTTGGCCTCATAGATGCTAGATGGCTTCAAGGAGGACGAAGAGTGTCCTAGCTCGTCGCCCCATTGTTGATTGTTCGAGGCCATCTCCTCAATTAAGGCCGTAGCTTCGTCGGGAGTCTTCGATAGGATGGCCCCATTTGCCGCGGCATCAATAATCTGCTTGGTCCCCGGTTGGAGACCATTGTAGAAGCTATGGACTAGCTCCCAATCTTCAATGCTATGGTGGGGGCACTGATGCTGCAGGTCTTTGAAGCGCTCCCAAGCCTCGTAGAGTGTCTCTTGAGGTCCTTGCTTGAAGGACATGAGAGCACTCCTAATCTTTACCGTCTTGGAGGGTGGATAGAACTTGTCGATAAACGCGCTCGCCAACTCATCCCATGTGGTAAAGACTCCTTCAGCTTGCGTCCTCAACCAATAAAGAGCTTTATCCTTTAATATGAAGGGGAAGAGGCGCAGTCTGATGGCATCTAGGGTAACGCCCGGCATCTGGAAGGTGGCGCACTTTGATAGGAAGAGCTGGATGTGGTAGTGGGGATTTTCATGGGCGTTCCCATGAAATGGATCCTGCTGCATCAGAACCACAAGCCCAGTCTTCAACTCAAAATTCTTGTCGGCCGCCAACTCCGGCATGGCTATGGACGAGGTCGTGGAGGAAGTCTTAGGCCGGAGCCTATCTCGAATGGAAATAATCTTCGCCATTCTTGCCGCTAACTCTTCAGGCGTCTCCCGGACATTCATAAACCTCCCTTCCGTATCAGGTCTCCTCTCCGCTCTGATTCTCCGCAATGTACGCTCGATCTCAGGATCAAACAATATACCGATGGGGTCCGCTGTGGATCTCGTGTACATGCACGGAAAAACAAAGTTTCAAAGAAGTGATTAGCACAATGGAAGGGTTAGATAAAAATAAAGAAATAAAACAAAAAGAAAGAAATAGCTAGGGTGGTAGGATCAAACACAATCGCCTCCCCGGCAACAGCGCCAAAAACTTGATCGCGCCCGGGCGTACACCCTAAAGAGCGACCGTGTAGTTTTACCGCAAGCGCACGGTGTAGCGGCGAGCGGGTATCGAACACAGGGAGGACGTATGACAGTGCCTTCTCCGAACAACCTGGCTATAGGGATAGAAAAGTAGGAATTTGCCTTTCGGTGATGTTGTCACAATCGTGAAATAATGTAAAGAGATATAAAATCAAATAAAGACGCCTAGGGAATAGGGAATCCCCGCTACTCACCGTATCTCGTCAAGGTGATTCATCGGTATCATAATTGCTAGGGTAGTATTTCAGGTGAACTAGTTGCAACTGAATGTAAAACCTAGCTCACGCTCTCGCGCTGTTGCTGGTCTATAGCAAACCTAGGTTCGGGCCCAATCTCTTGCAAACCCTAGCCTAGGCAAGCTAGCATTAGGATCAACTTCATTGTTCAATCGCATCCCGAGCCCACTCTTGTGCAAACTCGGGCTACGACCTAGGTTGGGATAGTTCCTACCCGTCCAATCTCTTGCAAACGGGTATCGGTATAGAATTGCAACCGAGGATCCTAGTATCGGCCAATCTCTTGCAAACCGATACTTCGGAAACTCAATTTCAACCCAATTCGGATTTCTAGGGTTTCCTATCGAATTGGGATCCAATCTCTTGCAAATCCCAATCGATATGAACACCTAGCTATCCGTAATATATCGATCCCAAACTAACCCTAATAGCAATTCTAGCAATAGTTCTACCAAATCATCACAAATCGGAAATTGGGCTCGTAGGGTTCATCCCCACGCCCTAAGACGTTAATAGTACTCACAAATCATTTCACAAATGGAAGAATAATCAATTGAAATAGCAATAGAATTCATGGCAATATTCAAAATAGCAATAAAAATAAGATTTTTAATGAAGAGGGAGACAAACCAATGTAGCTCTCCAAGAATCCAACAAAATAACACTTTTCTCTCCTCTCCAATAACAAGAATAAAACTCTAAAAAGTCTAATCTAAAAAGGCTGCCAAAAGCAATCAAAAAGCTCCCTAAACTAGGTTAGAATCTGGGGTTAAATACCCCCCAAAACTGCCCAAAAATTCGTGACCAAACTGCCCCTGCGTAGCTCCAAAATCGTGATTTCCGCTACAGGTAGCGCTGCTCACTCGGCCGAGTGACAAAAGTCGCTCGGCCGAGTGAGAGACCCTGAGAATTTCCAGTAAGTCCGGGGTCTTGGGGGTCTTCACTTCGGGCGTCACTCGGCCGAGTGAGTTGTCATCACTCGGCCGATGGGCTTATCTTCACTCGGGCGGTCGGCAATTGCCACTCGGCCGAGTCGGGCTTCTGCTGCTCAGACTGACGAAAACAGTAAGTTGGCTCTTTTTGAGGGGCGTCGTCTGAGTGCCACTCGGGCGGACGGGATACGTCACTCGGCCGAGGCGGCTTCTGATGCTCGGCCGAGTGCACACTTGGAGCGTGTCCGATCTGACCGGCCGAGCGGGGTCTCGCTGGTCGGCCGAGTGACTCCTTCACTCGGCCGAGTGAGACACTGAAAATGCCCATTCTGAGTGTTTTTGCCTCCTCATCTCTCCTACGACGTTCTTTCTTCTTCCGCTCCTCTCCAATAGCAAAATACCCCTCGGGGAAGTCGTCGGTGACATGCCGGAGTAGGTGTATCTCGGGATCACTCCAAATCGCTCCAAATCTCTTGAAATACGACAAAAACAACAAATCGTGAAAAGTATCGCAATATCGTCGATAAATCGTGAAAAACATGATTTGAGCGATCTAAATGGCATGCAAACATGCGGAAAAAAGGTGTAAAATACGGAGTGATCACTTAACCCTACCCCTCCACGTGTAATCGGGCATTGGCTTTTGACCAACACATGTAGCCCGCTTCTGGTTCACGAGCCATCAAGTGTACTTGGCATAGGATTGTGCCTGCAACACAGGTGCCTAGCCTCAACAAGGAAGTACAAGTAGCGTGTGCTACGAACACAAACATTCAAGCATGGAATGACAAGTTAGGATGCATGGCATGGCAAGAGTACAAATAAAGTGCGTATAGATATAGAAATTAAACGTGACAGGAAAAATGTATGAATGGCATGGCAGAGTACAAATAAAGTGCGTACAGATATAGAAATTAAACGTGACAGGCAAAGTGTATGAATGGCATGGCAGGGTGTCAGATCTAGCTTCGTTGTCAAGCTAGGCCTTAAAGTTGCGTCTAGGCGACTATCATTTCGTCGCCTAGTCTCTTTTACGCTAAAAACGAGGGATAGCCTAAAACATGGCCTAAACACAAGTTGGCAAGTTTAACTTGCCTGCAATCTGCAGTTCTGGAAACATCGTTCAATCAGTCCAATCTACCTATGTGCTCAGATTCACCAACATACAGTCCCAGATTAGATTATCTTCATTAGTGATTTACTAAGCAATTAAAATACTGATTTTAATCTTGATTAGCATGCATTGGTTGGGGGTCCTTAGAGATCAGAAAAGTACCCTTGCATGACGCGAGAGCTACACTGACGTCGGGTAGCGACGTTAGGAGTTGGAATAAAGATAGCGCTCCTGATTCAGATCCAAAATATAATCCACGATCGCCAATCCTTGAACAGCGACGAGATCAACGAAGAGCATCCAAATCAGCGAGCAAGGTGAACGGTTGAAGATCTACGGCTCACGGGAAGCCGTAACAACGAACGGGGAAGAAGGGGTCGACGTACATGAAGACTATGACGTTGAGCATCGTATGGGCAGATCATGATGTCGAGGAACACCTCTAGGCGATGTAGAGGGCTGCCAGAACGATCCAACAGCGAGAGAGAGCAACGGGTGGCATAACGACGTGTCGAGACATCGATAGAACACGAAATAGCGAGAGCTCGCTGTTTTGAAGCTTGGGCGGCCTGAGGGGCTGTCTAAGGTGGCGTAGAGGTCGGAGGGAGTGACTGTGACGGTCGGAGCCACGGGCGACGGCTGCGGGCGGCGGCAGCGGTGGTAGACAGCCGCTGCTGCTGCTGTCGGGCGCTGCACACGCTGCGGCTGCGCTGGCAGAGCTCCGACGGGGCTAGGCGACAGGGGCGAAGCCGTGAGGGGTTGGAGGGGAGAGGGTAGGTCGGAGGCGATGGGTATGGTCGGAGGACGAAGTCGGGGCGCGGGCGAAGCTGCTGCGTGCGAAGAATGAGGGGGCGACGGCTTGTTTTTGTGTTGCTGGGAATAAAAATAACCCTATGTCTATTTAAAAGAGGAGAGGGGCTGATCACGTGCGATATGGTATAGGTCTAGGTTAGTTAGGGTTTTGGTTATTATTAAATGTTTTTAATGTTATTATTATCATTAGAAAAACACAAAGGATCCCACACACACACACACTCTCTCTCACGCATGGGTGCGGCCAAGAGGCAAAAATGGGGCTGGGTCAACATAATTTTTGGATGTATATTATTATAAAAATTTTATTAGGGGATATAAGCCATGTGAAACTAAGGGTTAACCAATAATTAAACCGGGGGAAAAGTGAAAGTGGGTCAAACGGAGCCCTAAAATTATGAAATAAATACTGGAGCGACCGTGCTGATGAGAGAAACTAAACTAAGAAGACGGATCACAAGTTTGACGACGAGGAACGAAATTAAAAATAAAAGATCACATGACAAAAATGAAAATCGCGACGCCTCTGCAAACAAAGTCAAATTGTGGGGGAACAACCCGTGAAATGACGTTCCAAAATAATTTCACAATTTATTACTCTCTGAGAGGGTCACAACGGCATATCACACTATAGGGTTCGGATACAAGAAGGGTCTAAAATAAATACATGCACGAACAAGACTACGTGCACGAAAAGCGTACGATCGAAAACAGACCGTGACATGGAGGTTAGGAAGAAGCAGAGTGCTGGACCTTCAGGGGTTGGGTCCAAGAGATCGAGGGGGGTGAGCTCCCCCTTCTCCCCTGAAGGATGCTCCAAAGGCGGCCCGTGTCCAAACCACGGAGGCTGGTGCTCATCCGTCCGAGGGTCGGGGCCAGATCTCCTCGGCCGAGGTCTCTTGGCCCTGGGCCGGGCCCCTCGCCGCCACTGTTGGGCCCTCTTCCCGAGGCATATGAGCGATATCTCGGCACGTTCCGCTCAGCTCCACTCGAACCCCTTCGGTCAGCCGAGGGTTTGCTCCGTCCCCGCTTTCTCGGGGGGCTGAAGGAGTCGGTTTTTTCCGACTGTGGGGTGGCGGCCAGGCTGGCCGAGAACTGTTGTCTTCCTTCGGACCAGTCCGTGCTGGATGGGGTGAAGGGCGACCGTCTGGCCGCCTTCATGGCTCAGGTGGGTCAGCAGGTGAGGATTCTTACCCGGCTCCTGGTTGTGGCCTTTGTCTTAATCCTGTCTCTTGGTGCAGCTGTCTTCGGTTGGGCTCTCGATAAGGCGCCAATTCGCTGGCCTCACGTAGTCCAAGACCGACTTGGTGCGGGGATCTGTGGCCGAGGGGGGCAATGAAGAAGCGAGTCAACTAGTCGAGGCGCACATCAAGTCCTTGGGACTCAGGTGGCTGAGCTCTCTGTTGCCCTGGAGAGGTCTGACCGGGAGAAGGCCCTGGCCTGATGGGTTTTAACTGATCCAAGGGCTCTCTTTCGACTAGTGCATTGTCTGTCCTTCGCCCTACTTGAGAGCGAAGGTTGGACAACCTTGCACAAAATTAACGCAGCGGAAGCGGAAAAATAAAGAGAAAAACTTTATATAAACATTTTATATAAACTAGCCCTATCAGCATAAAACCCAAGCCAAGAAAATGCTACTATCCCGGGGTTGGGTCCAGACCAACCCCTGAGGATACTACTATCTAATTAACTACTATAGCTACTGCAATAAAATAATGCACATTAATTAAAACTAAAGTTGAGAAAACTCAACATACCAGTAACTCTTGCCTTGCAGCAAAAGTGTTACCGAAGGCAATCAATTGCCCTTCCCGCACGAACCGCTCCGATTCCAGCAACCACTTGCGCCGATCCAAGCAACTTCTCGTCGCCGAGCCAACCACTTGCTCCAGAAAGTTTCACGCGAGTGAAACCTCCGCCAAGATTTCGGATCTGAATCCGAACTCCTTTGCGGCTTTGCTAGAGCCCTCAGGAGTAAGGCAGAAATTTATAGGGAGGGGAGAAATATTAATTTAAGCTTAGATTCGAGCGTGCTCCAACATTTTTGAGAGACGCTCAGATCTAGAGCTTGGGACGAGTTTTGAGGAGGAGAGCAGACCCCTATTTATATAGGCGGTGGACTCTCCCCTTCTCTCAAAATCCGATGTGGGACTATTAATTTGGGATTAATTAAATCAAGTTAGTTTGCCTTTCACAAAGGGAAAACTTTCTCGAATTTTAACTCCCTCATCGTTGAGCTTCAATGTTGATACAACCTACCAAATCAAAGAGGGTTCAACGGTGAACGCGTAGGAAAAAACGGCTCGTCAATCCGAGTCCGTTTGACCCTTCAAACAATTGTCCAAAGTTAGCCAAAAATCATGCTTCTCTTAGAAACGTAGCCTTCAAGAAAATCTCAGGTTTCAAAAAACCCTAACCAAAAAATTCGGGCTTGGTGGGCCTCCATTTTCGCTGGTTTCAGCCCAACAGTTTGGGCTGACTTGTTTTGGCTATAACTTGTGCATTTGGACTCCGTTTTTGACGCGGTTTGAACCTGCGTTTAGAGCGGGACGATCCCGTCATCTAGGTAACCTTTTCAACGCATTTATTTAATTAAATATAGTCTTAAACAATTTAATACACATTTAATCTCTTTTGCATCATATGCAAATTAGTCCCTATCTAGGCTTAAATTTTCATTTGCATCAAATACAAATGATCCGAGGGCATATTCCTCTACATTTCTCCCACTTGCACTCGGGATCATTTATCTCGAATGCAGGAGATGATTGCAAACATCTTTTGCAATATTTTATCCCTTACATCAAATGCAAATTATTCTCCCTAACTAATTTCTACCTATTACTAGACGAAGATCGCACTCTGTGTGAGACCTTACAGCCTGACCCTACTACAGGTTTGGGTTCGAGACCCTAGACGGCAGAGACCACGAGCAGTAGTTGCCGTCCCTGTTTCGGCATCATAATTATGTGGTTTAACCCATTGACAAAATCGTCGGGACTACCAAGACTGTATCCGTGATGAATACCGCAGTTTTAATCCTTTCGTCAAGACTATGTTGTTTATTCAAGTTTAGGGTATGGTAACATGTCAACCCCACCAACTTGAAACCGGTCAGTTACATCGGTCTTTAGTTAAATACATGTTGAACTTCTTTCAACATACTTTGATCAAAGATTTTCACTAAAGCACCGAACCAACACATTCAACACTAACTCTCCTTAATGAGAGAGACGAATCCTTTCTTAGACACAACTCCCCTCACATGCTTCAAATGCCACCCAACCAAAATCCTTTCGACAAGTAAAGTCTTGAAGCTAGGAAAATGATCTAAGTGACACCATTCACATGCAGGTTTGTTCAATGTCTTCAAGTCATAGGACCAGCTTGCCTATCATCACAAAAAGTTATCATTGACATTTTAAATTAAGTTTAACCAAATGATAATCTTTTATGAGTCGTTCAGTGAACTCATTCTCTAATAAGCACCTGCGTCTTGTTTCTGACTTCAGCAAGTCAAACGATTACGAGTCCATCGTTACTAATCCATAGTGAATACAAAGACACAATGGTCTTATCGATGTGTCGATATCCTTTTCTCGACATATCAATGACCACGAACCAGTTTAAGACTTTAAGCTCCAATCGGTAAAAAACACTTTCTCATAATCGTGATCGGCATCAAGATAAGTGTATACCTTGCTATAAGTCTAAGGAAATTATCTAAGTATATAAGATGACACGAATGCACAAAGATAATTTGATACCAATAAATTTATTTTTATTCATGAATAAGATGTTTTTCAGGACAATGTGCCTCATAGGCATACAACTCTCAAAACATCTACCACTCACTACAAGGCCCACTCTTTATGGTATTTCATACCGCTTTTACACATTAGTTTCTCCAAACGATCACGTGCAAGGGCCTTTGTAAATGGATCAGCTAAATTCTCTTCAGACGAGACTCTGAGGATTTCTATGTCCTTCCTCTTCTCAATATCACGTATCAAATGATATTTTCGAAGAATGTGTCTGGATCTCTTGTGGAATCTGGGTTCTTTGACCAAGCTCAATGTGGCATTGTTATCACAATACAACGGTATTGGATCTATAACAGTAGGCACCACTCCTAGCTGGCTCACAAATTTCCTAATCCAGACAGCTTCCTTTACTGCATCATTGGCCGCTATATATTCGGCCTCCATAGTTGAATCAGCAACGGTGTCTTGCTTTGAACTCCTCCAGCTCACTGCACATCTGCTGAGAGTGAAAATGTATCCTGAAATTGACTTGCTGTCATCCACGTCACTCTGAAAGCTGGAATCCGTGAAGCCCTCAATTTTGAGTTTATCACTTCCATAAATCAAAACTAGATCTCTTGTTCTTCGCAAGTACTTGAGAATCGTCTTGACTGCTTTCCAGTGTTCTTCTCCATAGTTAGACTGATATCGACTTACTGCACCTAGTGCAAAAGCGACATCAGGTCTGGTACATATCATGGAATACATGATCGATCCAACTGCCGAAGCATATGGAATATTGCTCATGCGTTCTCTTTCCAAGTCAGTCTTTGGAGACATCTTCTTGGAAAGACTTATTCCGTGATTTGCGGGTATAAACCCACCTTTACTGTTTTCCATGTTAAACCGTTTTAACACAGTATCAATGTACCTAGATTGGGAGAGTCCTAGCATCCTTTTAGATCTATCTCTATAGATCTTCACACCTAGTATGTAGGATGCTTCTCCCAAATCTTTCATGGAGAAGTTAGTTGATAACCAATCCTTAACAGACTTTAACATCGGTATGTTGTTACCTATTAAGAGAATGTCATCAACATAAAGTACGAGGATGACTAAATTGTTTCCACTGGTTTTCTTATAAACGCATGGCTCATCTTCATTTTTAATAAAATCAAACTCTTTGACCGTATTATCAAATCGGATGTTCCAGCTCCTGGATGCCTGCTTTAATCCATAAATGGATCTATGCAGTCTACATGCTTTTCCTTTGCTCCCACTGACTTCGAAACCTTCCGGCCGAGACATGTAAATATGCTCTTCTAAATCACCATTTAGAAATGCAGTTTTTACATCCATCTGCCAGATTTCGTAGTTGTGATAGGCAGCAATAGCGAGTACAATCCGGATGGATTTGTGCATGGCTACGGGTGAGAAAGTTTCGTCATAATCTACACCTAGAATCTGACGATAACCTTTCGCAACAAGTCTAGCCTTGTACGTTTCTATTTTTCCATCTGCACCGATCTTCCTTTTGAAGATCCATTTGCAGCCAATAGGAACACTTCCCTTGGGCACATTCTCTAAAGTCCAAACTTTATTAATGTGCATGGAATCCATCTCAGATTTCATTGCATCCAGCCATTTCTTAGAGTCTCTACTCTGAATTGCTTCTTGGAAGCTAATAGGATCATCTTCAACTAAGATGCTATCCTCAACTCCTCCATCTACGAGAAATCCGTAGTATCTTTCTGGAGCTCGAGGAATCCTATTTGACTTCCTAATAATTGCTTCAGGAGCATTAGGCTCTGCCTCTCCCACTGGTTCCGCGATCTGTTCATGTGTTGATTCAGTCTCTAGACTTTCGTCCAGTTCTATTACCTCGCCATTAGACTCCTTCACAAGGAATTCCTTTTCAAGAAAGGTGGCGTGTTTGGACACAACAATCTTTTGTTGTTCCTGGTGATAGAAGATGTGTCCCGTCGAGTGACTAGGATACCCAATGAATCTACACATAACAGACCTATCCTCCAGTTTATCTGGATTAAGCTTCTTTACATACGCAGGACAACCCCATACCTTAATATGCTTAAGGTTTGGTTTCTTCCCGTTCCATATCTCATATGGTGTCATTGGCACGGATCTAGATGGAACTCTATTAAGGATATGGGTAGCAGTTTCTAGGGCATAGCCCCAAAGGGAGATAGGTAACCCAGAGTCACTCATCATTGATCGAACCATGTCTAACAAGGTACGATTCCTTCTCTCTGACACACCATTATGTTGAGGTGTGTAAGGAGGAGTGATCTGAGAGAGAATCCCATTCTCTTTTAAATGCGCAAGGAATTCATGGCTCAAGTATTCTCCTCCTCGATCAGATCGAAGAATTTTAATACTTTTGCCCGTCTGTTTTTCAACTTCGTTACGATACTCTTTGAATCGCTCAAATGTATCAGACTTGTGCTTCATCAAGAACACATGTCCGAACCTAGAGTGATCATCAGTAAAAGTAACAAAGTATGAATATCCTCCTTTCGCTAAAGTAGACATTGGTCCACATACATCAGAATGTACTAGACCCAAGAGTTCACTAACTCTTTCCCCTTTACCCGTAAAGGGAGTTTTAGCCATTTTACCTTTGAGACAAGACTCGCAAGTGTCGTATGACTCATAATTCGAGAGGTCAAGAGACCCCTCTTTATGCAACTTGCTAAGTCTTTTCTCTCCGATATGGCCTAGTCTACAGTGCCAAAGGAAAGTTTCATTAAAACTAGATTCCTTACGTTTTCGTGTGTTAACACTTAACACAACGTCATTAGACAGAGTGTATACACCATTATTCATTGTTCCAAATCCCAGCAATTTATCATTAAAGAAAATGTTCATAACAGATTCATTAATGGTAAATTTATATCCGTCTTTGGCCAAAGCCGAAATGGAAATAACGTTGCATAGAAAATTTGGTATATAATAACATTGTTTCAAAAACAATGTGGCACCGTTTGCCAAGGTGTGCTTTAGGTCTCCTACGGCTTTAGCAGCTACATTAGCTCCATTACCAACTAGAAGAACTATTTCGTCCTTTCTTAAGTTTCTAAATTTGCTCATACCTTGTAACGAATTACAAATGTGAGTACCCGCACCAGTATCCAATACCCATGCGTTAGAAGTTACAGAAAGGACTATACTCTGTATAACTAATACCTTAGAAGTCGAGACATCAATATGTCCTTTCTTCTCTCCGTTAAGCCCCAAGTTTTCTAAGCAATCAATATTTAAACCAGTCAATTTATTATTCAGGATAAGATTCATATTCGTTTTCATGCTGCAAAAGACATAGAATGAATTTAGTGTAATTCATGATAAAATAATATAGTTAATATGGTTTTTAATTAACTATGGTCTCCCACTATTTTACGATCATTCTCGGAAATGAACGAATTTTAATATCTTAAAATATAGTGAAAGAGGGACCCAATCATCATGAACCTCACAACCTTGAGGAGACTCAACAAGTTGATTGGTTCCATGATTGGTAGACTAACTCTTAGTCAATCACATCACATGTGACTCCCTATCGATTCTTACCCACAGTTACTTATGATCTTGAGGAGACTCAACTAATCATAATGACTGGTCTAGTCAGACCCTTGATTTCGTGTTCAAATTTGACTTAGATCGATGCTCGAGGAGACCCGACGCATCGATTTGGGTCAAGTCCAGACTACATCACATGTATGTTGGAGTTTGTTCCTTAAAGAAAAAACATGTCATAGCTTGAGGAGACTCAACAACTATAAATGTTTTCTTTGAGTTACAAAGCTCCAAAATCAAGGAGGGATACGAATTAATCTTTAACAAGATTTATAACGCATTGACTAGATATAACCAAAGCTAACACATTTTATTATCAGCAACTTTGCGGTACAAGCGGGCATGACCAGGGTTAGGGCCGGGCAGGATCACTTGCGCCCAGCAAAGCTGAGTCGATCCACAACACCTTCCCTAACTACCTACCCATACCATTCTCCATTGAAAGTGCTAATGATAAAAAGTGTTATATTGATTTAATCTGGTTGTTATGATTTATTTAACTAGTTAATCCTATCAACTAGTCATAACCTATAATTCAAAATTATTAGGATGTGTTTCATAACTTTTATTAGAAACCTATCAACTATAGGATTTTAATAAATCACATCAGAATTGTTTCAACAAACAAGGGACAATCCTAATCATTCATTAGGATGTGTTATTTAAAATATTGTGAACAACATTTTAAAACATAGCCAAAGCTAGTCATTTAAATTTAATCAGATTAAAGATTTAAATGAATTTTAATGGCTAACCCTACAAGTCTTTCTTTTAGCAATTATCAAATAAAAGCAAAAAGAAACATTAATTATCACATAATTAAAAAGATCTAATCTTGGTTTTCAAAACAATTTTCGAAAAATTTGAAAAACAACATATAGTTAGTTTAAGACTAACTACAAGTTTTAATAACATGCATTTCATAAAAGCAGTATTTAGATAGTCTATGTAGCCTGGCTTTGATACCAATGATGGGTTTTATCTGATCCAAGGGCTCTCTTTCGACTAGTGCATTGTCCGTCCTTCGCCCTACTTGAGAGCGAAGGTTGGACAACCTTGCACAAAATTAACGCAAGCGGAAGCGGAAAAATAAAGAGAAAAACTTTATATAAACATTTTATATAAACTAGCCATATCTGCATAAAACCCAAGCCAAGAAAATGCTACTATCCCAGGGTTGGGTCCAGACCAACCTCTGAGGATACTACTATCTAATTAACTACTATAGCTACTGCAATAAAATAATGCACATTAATTAAAACTAAAGTTGAGAAAACTCAACATACACGTAACTCTTGCCTTGCAGCAAAAGTGTTACCGAAGGCAATCAATTGCCCTTCCCGCACGAACCGCTCCGATTCCAGCAACCACTTGCGCCGATCCAAGCAACTTCTCGTCGCCGAGCCAACCACTTGCTCCAGAAAGTTTCACGCGAGTGAAACCTCCGCCAAGATTTCGGATCTGAATCCGAACTCCTTTGCGGCTTTGCCAGAGCCCTCAGGAGTAAGGCAGAAATTTATAGGGAGGGGAGAAATATTAATTTAAGCTTAGATCCGAGCGTGCTCCAACATTTTTGAGAGCCGCTCAGATCTAGAGCTTGGGACGAGTTTTGAGGAGGAGAGCAGACCCCTATTTATATAGGCGGTGGACTCTCCCCTTCTCTCAAAATCCGATGTGGGACTATTAATTTGGGATTAATTAAATCAAGTTAGTTTGCCTTTCACAAAGGGCAAACTTTCTCGAATTTTAACTCCCTCATCGTTGAGCTTCAATGTTGGTACAACCTACCAAATCAAAGAGGGTTCAACGGTGAACGCGTAGGAAAAAACGGCTCGTCAATCCGAGTCCGTTTGACCCTTCAAACAATTGTCCAAAGTTAGCCAAAAATCATGCTTCTCTTAGAAACGTAGCCGTCAAGAAAATCTCAGGTTTCAAAAAACCCTAACCAGAAAATTCGGGCTTGGTGGGCCTCCATTTTCGCTGGTTTCAGCCCAACAGTTTGGGCTGACTTGTTTTGGCTATAACTTGTGCATTTGGACTCTGTTTTTGACGCGGTTTGAACCTGCGTTTAGAGCGGGACGATCCCGTCATCTAGGTAACCTTTTCAACGCATTTATTTAATTAAATATAGTCTTAAAAAATTTAAGACACATTTAATCTCTTTTGCATCATATGCAAATTAGTCCCTATCTAGGCTTAAATTTTCATTTGCATCAAATACAAATGATCCGAGGGCATATTCCTCTACATGGCCCTGGTTGGGAAGGGTAAGGCAGAGGATCAAATCGTCGAGCTCATGGAGGCCGCTGAGGTGGAGGTCGAGGTGGGTGTAGGTGCTGACCCGGTTGTTGCAGCCGCCGCTGCGGAGCTCTGTGACCTCCTGGATGCGGCCGAGGAGAAAGAGCATGCTCTTCTGGCCCAGCTCAATGCTAGCTCCAGAGAGGCCGAGATGGAGTGGGTAGAGCACCGACGTTAAGTCACTATCCTCGAGGATCGGATCCGCGAGTTGGAAGAGGTGGATCCCAACCGGATTGCCCAGAATGCCGTGGAGGACTACGCCACGTCTTTTGTGGCCAAGGCCATGTTCGACACGTTTGAAAGGGGGTTCACCCACTGCAAGTCCGAGATCCAGAAGAGGTTTTCGCTCTTAGGGATCAATCTTGAGGAGCTTTAGCTGGATCCCGATGGTGGGGATAATGAGCGGGATGGGCCTTCCGGGCAGGCTGTCGTCGGCCCCGATGGGGCTCCGGGAGCGGACGAAAGGGAGAGGACTTAATCTCTTAGCTTTGTCACTTTTTGTTAACCCGTGCTCGGATTTTTGTAACGCACCCCCTTCTTCTTTTTGCTGGGAAATAAAGTTCCATTTTTGTTTGTGAGTTGCCGTCCTCAAGGGTTGTCCCGTCTTTGGGTCCTTTCGGCGATCGATTGTCCAGCCTGCTGGGGGAGTTGCCCCCAGCCTTATGGTGGGTTGGGTCGATCGGTCAGATGGGGGAAGCTATCCCCCAGACTTAGGGCCGACCGATACTCCGACATGCTGGGGGAGTTGCCCACAGCCTTACAGCCGGTTATGTCGGTCAGTCCGCTAGGGGTGCGACCCCGAGCCTTACAACTAACCGTTTGGGACCACCCGCTGGGGGAGTTGCCCCCAGCCTCACGGTCGTCCGTTTGGCCGACCTGCTGGGGGAGTTGCCCCCAGACTTATGGCCGGCCCTATGACCTATCCGCTGGGGGAGTTGCCCCAGCCTTACGGTTGATCAGCCGACCAACCTGCTGGGGGGGTTACCCCCAGCCTTATGGTCAGGTGGTGTCGTCCAGCCTGCCGGGAGAGCTACTCCCCGTTTGACGGCAGGACGACGGATCGACCCGCTGGGGGAGTTGCCCCCAGCCTTACGATCGATCCCCCTGGCTGGCTGATCGAGGGGTACCCGCGTCAAGCCAGTAGTTTGTGCGTTGAGCCTGCTTGGGGTTGGTTCCCTAGACTTGCGGTCGATTTGTCGAGACGCTCTTCCAGTGAGGCTTTCCTCATCCCGGATGAGTCTCTCGAGGGAGCATAGATGGGAGCAGGTGGTTCCTGTTTCTACGTACTTTTATTCGAATAGCGAGAAGGTGGAGGTACATTCGTGACCGATCTCACTGATAATACTTGCACAGGTGTTCGACGTTCCAGGTGTAGGTGAGGACCTTCCTTTCCGAATTAGCTAGCCAATAGGTTGCGGGTCCGAGGACTTCGATGACCTTGTAGGGGCCTTCCCATTTTGCTGCCAGCTTCCCTTTGCAGGTGATCTCGGGACTAAAGGCCGCCTTCCTGAGGACCAGATCCCCTTGGAAGAAGCTCTTCCCCTTAACCTGAGAATTGTAGTAACGGGCCACCTTCTGCTTTTGCCAGATGATGGTTGCCAAAGTCTGCTCCCTCCGCTCGCCCAGGAGCTCCAGGCTGAGTTCCAAGCCTTCTGTGTTCCTCTCCTCATCGAAGTGCTTTATGCGGAGCGACTCTTCGCCCACCTCGACCGGGACCACCGCTTTGGCTCCGTACGCGAGCATAAAGGGGGTTTCACCCATGGCCTACTTGTGGGTCGTTCTGTATGACCAAAGTATTCCCGGGAGCTCCTCTGGCCACTTCCCTTCAGCGTCTTCCACCTTCTTGTGGAGGGGCTCTATGATGCACTTGTTGGCGGCCTCTACCATCCCATTGGTCTGAGGGTGTGCCACTAAGGTGAAGAGGAGTTTGATCTTCCACTCCGCACAGAAGTCCCTGAACCCAGCGGAGTTGAATTTCTTCCTATTGTCCGTGACGATGGCTTGGGGAATTCCGAACCTTGAGATGACGAAGTTCCATACGAAGCTCTTCGCCTTCTTCCAGGTGATGGAGGCAAGAGGTTCTGCCTCGATCCACTTGGTGAAGTAGTCCATCGCTACGATCAAGTATTTCATCTGCCCTC
This sequence comes from Scilla litardierei, assembly GCA_030789695.1. Lineage (NCBI taxonomy): Eukaryota > Viridiplantae > Streptophyta > Magnoliopsida > Asparagales > Asparagaceae > Scilla > Scilla litardierei. The sequence continues at coordinate 132,415,775 of CM061138.1, read as the reverse complement.
GGTTGGAAGTGAAGGGTCCGAGGATGTCGAGCCCCCACTTTGCGAAAGGCACAGGACTAATTATTGGGACGAGTTCCGACGGGGGGGACGAACCAAGTTTTGCAAACCTCTGGCACTCCTGGCACCTTTGGACGTACCCTGTAGCGTCGTTGACCAAGGTTGGCCAGTAATACCATTGCCTCAGGATTTTTTGGGCGATCATCTTGCCTCCGTGGTGATTCCCACAGATCCCTTCATGCACCTCCCGGAGGACCTAGTCGACCTCCCGAGGCCCGAAACACTTGAGGTAGGGGAGGAGGTCTGTCTTCGTCCAGCACCTCCTATACAGTGCCCCTTCATGGATCACGTATCGGAGTGCTTTTTGCTCCAAGGATCGGCGCTCATCCTGGTCCGTTGGTACGTCTTCGCTGGAGAGGTATCGGATGATCGGGTCCATCCAAGTGGGGTATTCGTCGATGACCATTACTTCTCTCTCCCCCGTGCTGGGGAACTAGAGATTCTCCACATAAATGGCTCGACCCAATTCCATGGTCAAGGAGGAGGCCAGCTTGGAGAGGGCGTCGGCGTGGGCGTTCTCCGACCGTGGGAGGTGGAGGGTCTCAGCTTGCTTGAACTTAGATAGCTCAGTTTTTACCGATGCAAGATAGTTCTGCATCACCTCCTCGCGCGCCTCGTAGCTCCCCTGCAATTGGTTGATGACGAGCTTTGAGTCGCTGAGGAGGCGTACGGCCTCGGCGCTGAGTGCTCTGGCCAGCCTTAAACCATTTATTGCGGCCTCGTATTTGGCCACGTTGTTGGTGGCCGAAAACTCGAACCGGAGTGCGTACTCGATGATACTTCCCTCCGGAGATCGAATCACGATTCCGGCTCCGCTCCCAGCCCGGGTTGCCGATCCATCTACGTGGATGACCCACGTGTCCTGGTCCCCTGAGTGGTTGGCAAGGGAGAGGTCAGCCAAAAGGAAAGACAAAGGTTGGGGGTTTACCATAGCCGGGCCTTCGTCCTCGGGGGGGGGGGGGGGGGGGGGGATCCTCCTTCAATGGTGCACTCGGCGATGAAGTCGGCCAGGGCCTGCCCTTTTATGGCCGTGCGCGACTTAAATCGGAGGTCGAACTCGCTCAGTTCCACCCCCAATTCAACATCCTTCCCATCCAGTCGAGTCGCTTGAGGTTCTGTTCGAGTTGAGAATTAGTAAGGACTAATATCGTGTGGGCTTGGAAGTAGGATCGGAGTCTTCGGGCCGAGAGCACGAGGGCATATGCGAGCTTCTCCATAGGTGTGTACCGTCCTTCTGCGTCTTTCAAGACTCGGCTGGTATAATACACCGGCCTCTGCACCCCGTTATCCTCCCTAATTAGCACCGAACTCACCGCCTCACCTGTACAGGCCAGGTAGAGGCTCAGCGACTCTCCCTCTCTCGGCTTGGAGAGGAGCGGTGGACTGCGAAGGTACTCCTTGAGGTCAGCAAATGCTCGGGTGCAGTCTTCATCCCATGGTATCGTCTTCCTTTTGTCGGCAGGCTCGGCGATTGCTCTCCTCAGGGTCTTGAAGAATGGGAGGGACTTCTCCGCTGACTTGGACAGGAAACGCCCCAGAGCGGCGATGCGTCCATTCAGCCTCTGTAGCTCCTTGATTTTCTTTGGCTCCCGCATGTTGATCAATGCCTCGATCTTGTCGGGGTTGGCCTCCATGCCACGATTAGTGATCATGAACCCCATGAACTTGCCTAATCTAACCCCAAATGTGCACTTCGTGGGATTGAGCCGGATGTTGTGCCTCTGCAGCCGCTCGAAGGTCTCACTGAGGTCCGCGATGTGATCTTCTGGCTCTTTCAATTTGACGAGCATGTCGTCGACGTAGACCTCCAGGTTCCTCCCTATCTGGGAGTCGAATACCTTGTTGACCATTCTCTGGTAGGTTGCTCCCGCGTTCTTCAAACCGAAGGGCATCTTCTTGTAGCAAAAGGTCACCCGGTCCGTTGTGAAGGAGGTCTTTTCTTTATCCCGAGGGTCCATCTGGACTTGATTGTACCCGGAGTAGGCGTCCATGAAGCTGAGCATCTCATACCCAGAAGCGCTATCCACGAGATGATCGATGCGGGGAAGTGGGTAGCTGTCCTTGGGGCAAGTCTTGTTGAGATCACTGAAATCCACACACATTCGCCACTTCCCACTGGACTTCCTGACCATCACGACGTTGGACAGCCACTTCGAGTACCAGACTTCCCGGATGAAGCCGGCGTCGAGAAGGCACTCCACTTCCTCGGAAGCTGCTTTCCTTTTCTCACCACCCAAGTTTCGTTTTTTCTGTCTGACCGGCTTGAAGTTGGGGTCTGCGTTCAGTTGGTGCATGATCACCCGGGGGTCTACACCCAGCATGTCGTCAGGTGACCATGCGAAGACGTCGAGATTGGCCTCCAAGCACTCGATCAGCTCGTCTCTCAAGCTGGGGCTCAGTCCGCACCCAATGGAGACGAACCTCCCTTCGACATTGGTGACAGGGATCAGTTCTGGTTCTTCCCCGGGAGTGGGTCTAGGTCCGTACCTCAAGTCAAGGGAGGCCATTGGATCGTTAGGCCGCTCGACGGGTTCCTCGTCGGCCAGCTGGTAGCAAATCTTCGGCCTCCCTGTGTCGTCCTCGACTTGGCCGATCCCCCTCAGAGTCTGAAACCTGATTGTCTGATGGAGGGTCGAGATCACCGCACTGACCGCGTTGAGGAGCGGGCGACCGATGATGCCGTTATACGCTGATCCGATTCTCAGCGCCACGAACTCCATCGTCAGAGTCACCGAATCAGGACGACTCCCGAGTGTGATCGGGAGGCGGATCACCTCGATGATCGGTGTAGAGTGACCGATGAAGCCGATCACCAGCCCCAAGCTCGGCTCCAGGTCCTCGTCCCGCAGCCCCATCCTCTCTAGGGTCGACATGAAAAGGATGTCGCACGAGCTGCCGGTATCGACGAGCAGTCGCCTGACCATGGATGTGTCGATGAAAACAGAAACCACGAGTGCTTCATCCGACCATGGCTTCTCCCCCGCGGCACCCCCCCACAGGTTGGGAGGGGCGGTACAGGGTTTCCGCCCTCCACATCATAATCTTCCGCTCGGTCGGTCCGGGGTCGACCCGCACCCCAGGTTCGGGATACGCGCCGTGTAGTCATGGCTCCGTCCCGCCGCCCGCTATATGGCCCCCGTGCCTTCGCTGTGGCCGTATCCTTCCTTTGCTGCTGGGGCGAGGCCGTGTCATTGTTAGGTGTGGTTGTTCTTATGTGGGTGCCTGTAAGTTTACCACTGACGGTGCCAGATGTTTACGGGTGTTTTCTCACCACGGGCTCGTTGACCTTCATCTGGACGGTCAACATGGTCAAGGGGTCGAAGGGATCCCTTGGTCACGCCTGGCTCGCTTGCTCTCGGCGTGGGTAGGCGAAGGATCCATTGCTGAGCAGACGCTACTTGTGGAAGCGTTGGTCTTCAGATGATATGGTGATGAGGGGAAGCCTCGGTTCCAGGTCGGTTGCTCGGCCTCGGCTGGACGAACGTCGAGGGGTAGCCTCGGCGCCTTGAATGCTCCCTAGTCCCGAGTGACGTCGACTCGTGTTGACGACGCGCGGGACTACTCCGCTCCGAGAGGTAGCCTTGGAGCCTCGGTTCAACTCCTTCCTGGACAGACAAGAGAACTCGTCAGAAGGACTGACCTTGGTTCCGGCCAAGTCCCCTTCGATGCTTAAGTCGATCAAGGTATGATGAGAGCCCGACGGGGTAGGTACGACTCGAGAGGAGATCGATACGCTGACCCTCGATTTGAACAGAGGAAGGGAAATTATGGCGAAAATAAGGTCGTTGACGGTGTACCTCAGATTTGGTTACCTGGGATTGCTCCCCCTTCCTGGTTGCCCCTGCCATCCCCTTATAGGGTCCGAGCCATGATTGCCCCCGATCCACGTCCTTCGTCCGCCCCCACTCACGCCCCCGTGATCCGCCTCCTTCAAGGCGCCTGCGTGCGTCATGGGGAGCGTTGATTAACGGGCTCCTTAATGGTCATTAAGGAGCAGCGGATTCAGGGGAATGGCTGTCTCTGGGGAGCACGAGCTAATCGTGCGTCTCCTGGGCTAGGTCGGTTCGACTTCAGGTTATATCTGTGGGCCTCGTCAGGCGGGCCTGATCTCACTCGTGGGCCTCCCGTTCTTGGCTGGGTCCCGGGTCTCTGTTTCTTGGGCTTCTCCAAAATGGCCGTATCACTTTGAAACCATGAATTGGAGCTTTGAAATTTGGTCCAGCTTTGAAATAAAGTGAGCTTTGAAATCATGAAAGTGAGCTTTGAAATTTGGTCCAGCTTTGAAATTTGGTCCAGCTTTGCAACCATGAAAGTGAGCTTTGAAATTTGGTCTAGCTTTGAACGCAGCCAGTGAACCGGTTTGGCGCCGAAGGTGTCCGCAAATTTTTTTTGCGCTAATTTGTTGTTCTGCATCGAAGGCGCCAACGTCGAATTTGTTGTTCTATGCGAATTTGTAGTTCCGCGTCGAATTTGTAGTTCCACGCCGAAGGCGTCTGTGTCAAATTTGTTGTTCCGCGCCAAAGGCGCCTGGGCCGCTAAATATTTTTACGCTAATTTGTTGTTCTTTTAAATTTTAATAATTTTTTGGGAAACAAAGTTTTCACGGGAAAAAATCTTAAATGAACCATGCCAGTGGGCATGGTTTTTTTACGCTGGTTTGTTGTTCTGTGCCGAATGCGCTTACATCGAATTTGTTATTTTACCGCGTCGAAGGCACCTGATCGCGCCCCGGATACACACCCGAGACGTGACTCGCTAGTCTTACCGCAAGCGCACGGTGTAGCGGCGAGCGGGTATCGAACACGAGGAGGGCAAATGACGGTGTCTTCTTCAATTCACCTGGCTATAAGAACAGTCGAGAAATATTCGCAATAAAGCGGTCACAGTCGTTCAATTGTATAAAGAAAATATCAAATTAATAAAAACGCCTAGAGATATGGAATCCCCGCTACAAACCGTATCTCGTCATTGTGATTCGTAGGTTTCACAATTGCTAGACTTGAAATTCAGGTGAACTAGTTGCAACTAAATGTAGAACCAAGCTTACGCTCTCGCGCTATTGCCGGTCTATAGCAAACCTAGGGTAGGGTCTAATCTCTTGCAAACCTTAACCTATGCAAGCTAGCGTGAAGAACAACATCATCATTCAATAGTATCTCGAGCTCACTCTCGTGCAGACTCGAGCTACGACCTAGGTTGGGATAGTTCCTACCCGTCCAATCTCTTGCAAACGGATATAGGTATAGAATTGCAATTGAAAACCCTAGTTTCGGTCCAATCTCTTGCAAACCGATTCCAGAGAAACCCAATTGTAACCCAATTCGAATTTCTAGGGCTTCCTATCGAGTTGGGATCCAATCTCTTGTAAATCCCAATCGGTATGAATCCCTAGCTACTCGTATTAAATCAATCCCAAACTAACCCTAATCAATTCTAACAAGAATTTCACCAACTCATCACAAATTAGAAATAGGGCTTGCAGGGTTCATCCCTACGCCATAAGACGATAAAACTACTCACAATTCATAATGCAAATCATTAGAAATTCAATAATAAAAACAATAGAATTCATTGCAGTAGACAATATATCAATAAAAATGAGGTTTTTGATAGAAAGAGAGACAAACCAATGAAGATTCAATAGCATCCAACAAAATAGATCTTTTTATCTCTCTCCAAAGAACTAAATCTAATCTCCTAAAAAGTAATCAAAAAGGGCTGCCAAAAGTATGAGAAAAGCTCTCCAAAAGGCCCCTAAACTAGGTTAAAAACTGGGGTTAAATACCCCCCAAAATCGCCCAAAAAACTGTGACAAAATTGCCCCTGCGCAGCTTGAAAATCACACTTTACGCTACAGGCAGCGCGGCTCACTCGGCCAAGTGACAAATGTCACTCAGCCGAGTGGCGGACCCTGACGGATTCCAGTAAGTCTGGACTTTTGGGGGTCATCTCCTTGGGAGTCACTCGGCCGAGTGACTTTCTTCACTCGGCCGATGGGATTTCTTCACTCGGCCGAGTCGGAACTCGGGGCTGACTGACGGATTACAGTAACTTGGGAATTTTGGTTGCCGTCGTCTTGATGCCACTCGGGCGAGTGGTGTATCCGTGCTCGGCCGAGTGGTCTGGCGATGCTCGACCGAGTACACGCTGATATGGAGTCTGTTGCGTGTCCGATCTGGCCGGCCGAGCGGGCTGTCGATGCTCGGCCGAGTGACTCCTTCACTCGGCCGAGTGGCATGCTGAAAATGCACAATCTTTGTATTTTTGCTTCCTCATCGCTCCTACGACGTTCTTTCTTCTTCCACTCCTCTCCAATCGTAGAATTCCCCTCAAAAGAGTCACGGGTGACACTCCGGAGTGGGTGCATCTCAGAATCACTCCAAATCGCTCCAAATCTCTTGAAATACGACAAAAACAAGAAATCGTGAAAAGCATCGCAATATTGTCGATTAATCGTGAAAAACGCGATATGGACGATCTAAATGGCATGCAAACAAGCAGAAAAAAGGTGTAAAATATGGAGTGATCAAAATCCCCCAAGCTTACCTCTTACTCGTCCTCGAGGAAGATGAGTAAAAAGCGAACCCGGTGGATAAAGATAATGGAAATGATGGAAAAATGAAAAATGGAAAACAAAATAGAAAACAAAGAAGGAAGTTGCTAGATCATTTTTCTCAGGACATGAGTTTGCTTACTCATATAGCACGCATCGAATATAAAGCACATGTCAAAGACTTTTATCTCGACATCATAGTATAATGGTGCATTTGAAATAGAAAACCCAAGAATATCAATATAGCATGAAAAATGTAATAATTTTAGAATTAACATCGTCTGAAGCATCTAAAGCGGTAAACAAAATCGTAGATCACACACTTTTCAATTGAATGCTTTCTATAAGGAGTATAAGAGATATCACACAATAGAGTAGTAAGAATAGAAAAGTGTGGTTTTCATGATATGAATGCTAAGCGCAGATTTCTGGATTTCGTGAAACTTTTAGCAATCTCACCGAGTATAAAATAATACTTAGCCTAGGTTGTCATGCACCGTCATGTAGTCACTCTCTCACACATCATTGGATCCCCTCCCCCAAGCTCATCCATAACCGTGGTGGTATAAACAAAACAATATTTACATTCCCCGTTTCTTTTGAAGCTCCAAAAGTAAAAGAAATAAAAATAAAAGCAAAAGTAGGGAAGAAAGAGAGAAAGGGTATGAGATGGGATCGTTTTCGAACTTCTTTTCTCTTTTCTTTTCTTTTTCTCAAATCTTTTTCTTTTTCTCTTTTTTTTTCATAGCATATATACACAAATGATCCCAAATCAAAAGAGAAGGATATACAAGTATTTTTTTGTTTGATTTTGGGGAATTTGGAGCATGGGAATTAATAGCGGGGGAAATGCCAATAATAGACTTGCCAGGGGGGGATTCACCAATGAATTTAAAATAGATAAATAATGTTCAAGATATGTGGAGAAAGAAATAAATGTATCTCTCGGTTCACTCTATAGGACGTGCATGACAACTTCAGCAGGGTAATTTAATCTACTCAGTTTTAATCTCAAAAAGCAAACTAGTCCAGATATATCAATGCTAGCAAACATTCAATCAACCTGAAGTGAAGCGTACAAATCATGCAATAAGAAGTGATATGAGAAAAGAAAGCAGTACGCCAGATATAAGCAATCAATGCGTGAATCTTGGTGTGTTTTCTATGATAGCATACATATGAATTATCAGACATCAGCTAATAATAGAATTTCATCCATTTTCATACGGAAAAAGGAAGTGTGTTACTATTTCTAAATGCAAAGCAGAACATAGCATATGATATCAAAAACAAAAGCTATGACATGACAAAATTAGCATGCATATAGAGAAAAGCTAACACCACGTCATCGTCATCACAGAAAAATCATCTCTAGCAAAAGATGAAAGAAATAAAGATAAAAGAAAATAGAACTATTTACAATGCAGCACACAAAGAAAATAAGAAAAACGTGATGCATGGTAAAGAAAATGAAAAAGTGATGAAAAATGGGTGCAAAAGCGAGAAAAAAAACGTGAAAAAAACTAAAAATAAAGGCGATAAAAGCAAAAAGTGTGAGAACTCACTCCCCCAAGCTAAAGTGCACAATGTTCTCAATGTGCAAAGTGTGGCACACCGAGAGACGTGAAATGGGTGGGGTAGGTGAGGATGCATGCATGATAAAAAAAAGAAAAAAAAATAAACAGAAAATATGATGCGGATGTGATGCATGCAAAGATCAGAGTGATGCAGATATGTGTCACCAAAAATACACTCCCTCTCTCCCAAAAAAAAGATATAAAATGATGTGATCAGAACAGGGACCAAAATAGTGAAGGGAGGAGGTGGGGGGCAAAAAACTCCAGGACCAGCAGAAAATGGGCAGCATAACGACAAAAAAATATCAATGGCATCAAGGGTGTGCCTAAGCTGGTGGTGCTGCACCATCTTCGTCCTGTGGCGGAGGTGGTGGACGTGGAATCTGCTGGGTGGGTGTGGGTGGCAGAGGCAGTCGCGCCAGAATCTGATTCAGGCAAACCTGAATATCAGGAAGCATGGCGACGCGGGACTGCACAGAACTGACCGTGTGGGAGAGGGCCCTAAAGTCGCCTCTGAGTCAACTCACAGCCCCCTTAAGAGCACGAAGGCTCTGAACTAGAGAGTCAGGGGGTGGTGGAGCGGAGGGACACACAGGTCTAGGCTGTGAAGGACGGGGCTGTCTGACACGGGCGGTGTAAATAATCGGGCCAGCAGGTATGTGTGGAAAGGGGCCTGTGCTCACTAGTGGATGCTCAGCCTCAGTGTGAGGATGGGATGCAGGCTGGTACGAGGTGGAAGCAACAGCAGCAGTGGAAGTGGAGGGTAAAATGTGCAACGAGGAAGCAGGAGAGGTCAGTGACACAGAAGCGGGGACAGACGTCACGACACTCTCGGTGAGGACAGGTGAGGTGGAGACAGAAGGGTCGACCACTGGGGAGGAAGTGTAGGTCCCAAAAGGTGACACCCCAGCGGAGATCAAACTGGATAGGGTCTCCACGAGTGCAGCGAAGGAAGACTCACCGCTCTCTAGTATGGTGGGTGGACGCTCGGGAAGAAGTGAGGAAATAGGCTCAACCGAGATAGGCACATCAGTGGTGGTGGTGGTGGTGGACGTGGTGGACGACTCAGCAAGGGTACTCCCGACACCGATAGAAGTGTGGACAGAGGTGCCGGGAGGTGCAGACAGTGCAGGCTCAGGCTAATGGATCACGGGGTCGACGGGTGCATGTGGTGCCTGCTCAGCTCCCTCGGCCTCTAGCATGTAGGCGGCGGGGATCAGGAGATCCATCGACAGAAGCCAGTACCCGTGTGCCGGTCCTATATGTGTCTGAGTAGGGCTCGGGAGGATCATGTAATTGGCACTAAAGGGACCGTGCAACCATACCCAGTGCCGCTGGCCGTGGGGACGAAGCATCTTCATCCGGGCCATAACATCTATCGAAAGTGCAGTGGGGCCCGGGGCTCGTCGAAGGTCGTCAGGGAGGTCCACACCGGTCATAAGGGCTAGAAGCGTGATCAGACCGCCGCAGCAAATAGGTGAGCGTGCGCTCACCAAAATGATGATGTGGTCTAAAAACCAGCTAGCAATATCAATCTCAACGACGGGGACAAAGTCATCGCTACCCCTATCCAGAACTCTATGGCGAGTCATCGCGTATAGCATGTAGAGCTTAGGCGTAGACATCATCCCAGGCTCGTACCTCGCTAAGAAGGTGGTCGCCATGAGGCGCTGTGCAATGCGGGGAGGTGCAGACAGTGCAGGCTCAGGCTAAGGGATCACGGGGTTGACGGGTGTAGGTGGTGCCTGCTTAGCTCCCTCGGCCTCTAGCATGTAGGCGGCGGGGATCAGGAGATCCATCGACGGAAGCCAGTCCCCGTGTGCCGGTCCTATATGTGTCCGAGTAGGGCTCGGGAGGATCATGTAATCGGCACTAAAGGGACCGTGCAACCATACCCAGTGCCACTGGCCGTGGGGACGAAGCATCTTCATCCGGGCCATAACATCTATCGAAAGTGCAGTGGGGCCCGGGGCTGGTCGAAGGTCGTCAGGGAGGTCCACGTCGGTCATAAGGGCTAGAAGCGTGATCAGACCTCCGCAGCAAATAGGTGAGCGTGCGCTCACCGAAATGATGATGTGGTCTAAAAACCAGCTAGCAATATCAATCTCAACGACGGGGACAAAGTCGTCGCTACCCCTATCCAGAACTCTATGGCGAGTCATCACGTATAGCATGTAGAGCTTAGGCGTAGACATCATTCCAGGCTCGTACCTCGCTAAGAAGGTGGTCGCCATGAGGCGCTGTGCAATGCGAAGGCAGGGGTGCAGGATGGCTGAGGCCTTGGCCCTACTAGGGTCAAAGCCAAGATGGGATCCCGTGATCCGTGTCCAGAAGGTGGAAGCGTCGAACGACGGGGGTGGGATGTGCGTGGGTGCATAGGCATGGTCAGGGACAGGGACAGCGGGCCACTGGAAGAATGCACGAAGCATGTCGAGAGTGATCTCACACTCTCAATCCATCAGGCGGAATGTGCATCCTCCAGGGGTCCGGTCAATCGAGCTCAGGACCTCAAGTGTCGGATGGATGTAAGTATCCGCCGACACAGCAAGAAAGTCATGCCATCCCTCGTTGTCGTACAACGTGAGAAGCCCCTCTAGTACCCCTAGGCGGTCAAGGTCTACTAAGTGTGAGAACCTAGAGGGAACTATCGAGCGCTGGGCGATACGCTCAAATCGGACGCACTGTGCGTCGTTTCTGAACGTGATCCCAAGCGGCCCGACGGCGGGAGCCGGTGGTGGCTGTGCGTGGATGGGATTGGTGGGAAGCGGCTGTGTGGGTGGAGGTGGACTAGGTGGAGGGGAGTCCTCCTTAGGGGCAGAGGGACCGGGATCATCGGTCATCTTCCGCTTGGAAGAGGCTCCCCGCGTGCGTGGCGTAGTGCGGGGCGGCATGTGTGCCGCGAGTGCTCACCCAGCAAAAATATAATGCAGCGTGCTAAATAATGGAACGAGTGTACCTGAACATGCTGCGAGAGCAAATCAGCAAGTGCATGCGAAGAACGCCGCCTCCGCGAAGCCAAAAGCACGTCCAGAAGCTCCCCAAAGCTCCCCCAAGATATCCGAGGCGATAGGGGGCGGTGGAGGGGCGGCGCCGGCGAGGTGGACGGTGGCCGGCGGTCGGCGCGACTCAGGGAGGTCGGTCGATGGTCGATCGGGGGTGGTTCGCTCGATTCGGGCACAGCGGGTGCAGAGCAGCGGCCGAGGGAGGCGAAGAGACGAAGGCTTGGGTGAAAATTGGGTAAATTTGGGGTTTAGAAAATTGCGCCTGCTTCCGTCCTTATATATAAATTGTTACGACTCGGCCGAGTGACAATGTCACTCGGCCGAGTGCGTAAACGAAATTTTTTCGAAAAGTCTCGTTCCCACTTACGACTCGGCCGAGTGGCTTTGCTTCACTCGGCCGAAGGGAGAAGCTCCGTTTGGCCGAGTGGCACTGCCATTTGGCAATTTTTTTAGGCTAGGAGGGTATCTGTTTCACTCGGTCGAGTGACTAAATGTACTTGGCCGAGTGACAGTTAATACTGAAATGCACAAAAAAGACAGAGAGTTGGTTCTACAGACTTCCCTGGTTGGTGCCCCACTCGGCCGAGTGGGGTTCTTTGCTCGGCCGAGTGGCATATATACTCGGCCGAGTGGCGTGCTGTTTTCTGCTTCGGGGCTTCGTTTTCGCTCTACTCTCTGTTTTTCTTCCTCCAGTTGGTTTCTTCCTCTTCCTAAGCCTCGAGCGCATTCCTGGAGCGCTCTTCCTTGACTCTATCCTCCTCCATATGATTGATCTCCTTTCCTCCATCTCCTGTCATGAAAAATAGTACCCGTTGTCAAGATTTTTTTATAGGCAATTAACTCAAAACACTAGCAAAGTCTAAAGCAAAAATAAAAACCAAAATAAAAATAATGCAAAAACCATCGGGTTGCCTCCCTACAAGCGCTCGTTTAAGGTCTTGAGCTTGACCCCTTTGGATTTTCAAATTAGCGTAGTGATGTTGGGTGCGTATGAGATGCACCGGTCGAATTTGCCGGGAAGACTGCTCGGATTTGGATCATGGTGGTGCGTGGCCTTCCTCAGCGCCCATTCATCATAGGCAATGTTGGGGGATGGCTCCCCCAAGCTTGAGCTTGTTCCGGTCTTTGACTTCACCGGTGACACCGATCTTCGAATCGGTGGAGCTTTCTTTGGATTCTTCAATGTCGAGAGCTTGCAAAGCTCTCGTATTCTTGCGACTTCAGCGTCGCCATCATCATTCGCCGTGGAGCTATTGGGAGAGTCCTCTTATGTCTCTTCTTCGCTCAAATCTTGGCTTTCTTCAAAGCCATCATCGTGGAGTGCACCGATGGAGTGGGGGATAGCCTCTTCTATTACCTCGTCAAGGAGGTCCACATAATCTAGCTCCTCATAATACGGCATGTGCTTCATAGCCTTTGGTATATGGAGCTCTACTTCGATGTTACGACGTTCAAGGTAAGAGTCCCCTCCCGCACATCGACGATTACACCGGCGGTGGCAAGGAATGAGCGTCCAAGTATGAGCGATGTGTCGCCCTCCTCCTTGATATCCATGATCACAAAATCGCAAGGCAAGCATATGCCTCCCGGAACTTGGAGTGGGATGTTCTCCTCGATCCCTACCGGCCTAGTGATCCGACCGTCTGCGAGTTGAATCCTCATGTCGGTTGGCTTTAAATCCGTGCCGATATTCAACTTCCGAAACATGGTGAGAGGCATGAGGCTCACACTAGCGCCCAAATCAACCAATGATTTTTGTAAGGGGACGCCCCCCCTAGAGTGCAAGGAATCCAGAAGCTCCCGAGATCTTTAAATTTGGCGGGCTCCTTTTCCTTCATAGTGAACCAAGTTCCTTGTTCCGTGAGCATGATCTTCTCTTTCCTTTTCCTTCCCGTAATCAAGTCCTTTAAGAACTTTGCGTAGGATGGGATTTCCACTATGGCATCAAGGAAAGGGATATTGAGGCTTACCCCTCTCAAGTATTCGAGGAACTTATCTAGCCTCTTCTCGATCTTGGCTCTAGCTAGCCGTTGAGGGAAAGGCACCGGTGGTATGAATCGGTGCTCATCAATAGGTTCCTCCACTCTAGATTTTGCTCCTTCTTGCGGCTCCTTCTCTTTTTCCACCTCAATTACCGGCTCGCTCTCTTCTAGAATCTCCACCACGGGTTCCTTGACTTGAGTCATGACGGGAGTGGTATCCTTCCCACCCCTTGTCGTAACCGCAACAACCGTGTTGATATGCCCGGTGTTGCCCCGTGGATTTGGCTCGGGTTGAGCCGGCAATTGTTGGTTGTTTCTATTGAGCAACACAAGTTGCTCCCCAATCTGAGCGATGACGGTGGTAAGAGAATCTTGTCCCGCCTTCAACGTGGCGTTAATCTTTCTCTGCTCCACCATAAACTCCTCCAACTTAGCTTCAAAATCTGAACGTGGTTGAGCTTGCGGAGGGTTGGGATTTCTCCAACCTTGATTATACCCGGGTGGCCTATAAGGTCCCACTTGTTGCCTAGGTGGGAAGTTTTGTTGCGGTGACCCCCTTGGTTGATAATTCGGTTGTGGTGGTGGAGCCCGAGCTTGAGGAGGTTGTTGTGGCGGGGGGTTCAAGGCACCATCATTATTAGCATAGGAAAAACCCTGATGGTTTCTAGCGGCCGGGTTGGCCCAATATCCGGAATTCCCCGCAACATACTGAATTTGCTCCAAAGCTCCTTCCCCATGCTCTCCTCCTACATACATGGCTTGGGATTGGTCTTGCCAATCACTCATATGGTTTGTCGGTGCGGATGTAGAAGGAGCTCCATGCGGCTTGGTAATGTATTTCTCCAATCTCTCCACTACCTTGTGGAGAGAGTCAAATTTGCTAGCAAGCTCCGCCACGGCCTTGGCCTCATAAATACTCGTGGGCTTCAAGGAGGACGAAGAATTTCCTTGCTCGTCGCCCCACTGTTGGTTGTTGGAGGCCATCTCCTCTAGCAAGGCCGTAGCTTCATCAGGGGTCTTTGACAAAATGGCTCCGTTGGCGGTAGAATCAATAATCTGTTTTGTGCCCGGTTGGAGTCCATTGTAGAAACTGTGGACAAGCTCCTAATCATCTATGCTGTGATGGGGGCATTGATGCTGCAAGTCCTTGAAGCGCTCCCATGCCTCATAGAGAGTCTCCTGCGGTCCTTGGTTGAAGGACATGAGGCCACTTCTTATCTTCACCGTCTTGGAGGGCGGGTAAAATTTGTCGACGAAGGCACTCGCCAATTCATCCCAAGTGGTGAAGATTCCTTCAGCCTACGTCCTTAACCAATATAAGGCTTTGTCCTTGAGTGTGAAGGGGAAGAGGCGCAGTCTGATAGCATCTATGGAGACGCCCGGCATTTGGAAGGTGGCACATTTTGATAAAAAGAGCTGGATGTGGTAATGAGGGTTTTCATGGAAATTCCCATGAAAAGGGTCTTGCTGCATCAGGACTACCAATCCAGTCTTCAACTCGAAATTTTTGTCGGTCGCCAACTCCGGCATAGCTATGGACGAGGTCGTGGAGGAAGTCTTAGGCCGAAGCCTATCTCTTATGGAAATGATCCTCGTCATTCGCGCTGCCAATTCTTCGGCTGTCTCAGGATGGGTCATAAAATTCCCTTCCGTATCGAGTCTCCTCTCCGCTCTGATCCTCCTCAATGTACGTTCGATCTCCGGATCGTATAGTATTTCTTCGGGGTCCGCTGTGGATCTCGTGTATATGCAAGGAAAAACAAAGTTTCAAAGAAATAGTTAGCACAAAGGAAGGGTAAAATAAAAATAGAAATAATAAAACAAAAAAAAGAAAAATAGCTAGGTAGGTAGAATCAAACACTATCGCCTCCCCGGCAAAAACTTGATCGCGCCCCGGATACACACCCGGGACGGGACTCGCTAGTCTTACCGCAAGCGCACGGTGTAGCGGCGAGTGGGTATCGAACACGAGGAGGGAAAATGACGGTGTCTTCTTCAATTCACCTGGCTATAAGAACAGTCGAGAAATATTCGCAATAAAGCGGTCACAGTCGTTCAATTGTATAAAGAAAATATCAAATTAATAAAAACGCCTAGGGATAGGGAATCCCCGCTACAAACCGTATCTCGTCATTGTGATTCGTAGGTTTCACAATTGCTAGACTTGAAATTCAGGTGAACTAGTTGCAACTAAATGTAGAACCAAGCTCACGCTCTCGCGCTATTTCCGGTCTATAGCAAACCTAGGGTAGGGTCCAATCTCTTGCAAACCCTAACCTATGCAAGCTAGCGTGAAGAACAACATCATCGTTCAATCGTATATCGAGCTCACTCTCGTGCAGACTCGAGCTACGACCTAGGTTGGGATAGTTCATACCCGTCCAATCTCTTGCAAACGGGTATAGGTATAGAAATGCAATCGAAAACCCTAGTTTCGGTCCAATCTCTTGCAAACCGATTCCAGAGAAACCCAATTGTAACCCAATTCGAATTTCTAGGGCTTCCTATCGAGTTGGGATCCAATCTCTTGCAAATCCCAATCGGTATGAATCCCTAGCTACTCGTATTAAATCAATCCCAAACTAACCCTAATCAATTCTAGCAAGAATTTCACCAACTCATCACAAATTAGAAATAGGGCTTGCAGGGTTCATCCCTATGCCCTAAGACGATAAAACTACTCACAATTCATAATGCAAATCATTAGAAATTCAATAATAAAAACAATAGAATTCATTGCAATAGACAATATATCAATAAAAATGAGGTTTTTGATAGAAAGAGAGACAAACCAATGAAGATTCAATAGCATCCAACAAAATAGATCTTTTTATCTCTCTCCAAAGAACTAAATCTAATCTCCTAAAAAGTAATCAAAAAGGGCTGCCAAAAGTATGAGAAAATCTCTCCAAAAAGGCCCCTAAACTAGGTTAAAAACTGGGGTTAAATACCCCCCAAAATCGCCCAAAAACTGTGACAAAATTGCCCCTGTGCAGCTTGAAAATCGCACTTTACGCTATAGGCAGCGCGGCTCACTCGACCGAGTGACAAATGTCACTCGGCCGAGTGGCAGACCCTGACAGATTCCAGTAAGTCTGGACTTTTGGGGGTCGTCTCCTCGGGAGTCACTCGACCGAGTGACTTTCTTCACTCGGCCGATGGGATTTCTTCACTCGGCCGAGTCGGAACTCGGGGCTGACTGACGGATTACAGTAACTTGGGAATTTTGGTTACCGTCGTCTTGATGCCACTCGGGCGAGTGGTGTATCCGTGCTCGGCCGAGTGGTCTGGCGATGCTCGACCGAGTACACGCTGATATGGGGTCTGTTGCGTGTCCGATCTGGCCGGCCGAGCGGGCTGTCGATGCTCGGCTGAGTGACTCCTTCACTCGACCGAGTGGCATGCTGAAAATGCCCAATCTTTGTATTTTTGCTTCCTCATTGCTCCTACGACGTTCTTTCTTCTTCCACTCCTCTTCAATCGCAGAATTCCCCTCAAAAGAGTCATGGGTGACACTCCGGAGTGGGTGCATCTCAGAATCACTCCAAATCGCTCCAAATCTCATGAAATACGAAAAAAACAAGAAATCGTGAAAAGCATCGCAATATTGTCGATTAATCGTGAAAAACGCGATATGGGCGATCTAAATGGCATGCAAAAAAGCAGAAAAAGGTGTAAAATATGGAGTGATCAGCACCCGTGCCGAATTTGGTGTTCCGCGCCGAATTTGTTGTTCTGTATCGGAGGCGCATGCACCGAATTTGTTGTTCTGCACCGAAGGCACCCGTGTCGCTAAATATTTTTACGCTAATTTGTTGTTTTTTAAATTTTAATAATTTTTGGGGAAACAAAGATGTCGTGGGAGAAAATCTTAAATGAACTGTGCCAATGGGTATGTGTTTTTTCGCTAATTTGTTATTCCGCATCGAAGCCGCCCGCACCGAATTTGTTGTTGTACGTGAATTTGTTGTTCTGTGCTGAAGGCACCGGTGCCGAATTTGTTGTTCCGTATCGAATGCACCTGCGCCGAATTTGTTGTTCCGTGCCGAAGGCGCCCACGTCAAATGCGCATGTGCCGCTAAATATTTTTACGCTAATTTGTTGTTCTTTTAAATTTTAATAATTTTTTGGGGGACAAAGATTTCGCTGGGAAATCTTAAATGAAACGAGCCCGTGGGCATGAGGTTTTTCACGTCAATTTGTTGTTCCGCGTCGAAGGCGCCCGCGTCGAATTTGTTGTTCCATGTCGAAGGCGCCCGCGTCGGATTTGTTGTTCCGCGCCGAAGGCGCCTTCGTCGAAGGCACCTGTGCCGCTAAATATTTTTACACTTATTTGGTGTTTTTTAAATTTTAATAATTTTTTGGGAAACAAAGATTTTGCGGGGGAAAATCTTAAATGAACCGTGCCCGTGGGCACGGGTTATGACTAGTCTATTATACATTTGACAACCTTTTTTAAATTCTAGGGCTAATTAGGATAAGATAAAGAGTGGCTGGGATTTGATCTTGGAAAATGAAAGATTGAGATGAAGCTTTGGAACAATGAATGTGAGCTTTGAAAGTAGGTCTAGCTTTGAAATTTGGTCCAACTTTGAAATGAAGGGAGCTTTGAAACCATGAATGTGAGCTTTGAAATTTGGTCCAGCTTTGAAATTTGGTCCAACTTTGAAAACAGCCAGTAAACCAGTTTTGCGCCGAAGGCGCCCGCACCGAATTTGTTGTTCCGCGTCGAAGGCGCCCACACCACTAAATATTTTTATGAATAATTTGGTGTTCTTTTAAATTTTAATAATTTTTTGGGGAACAAAGATTTCGCGGGGGAAATCTTAAATGAACCGTGCCAGTGGGCACAGATTTTTTACGCTAATTTGTTGTTCAGCGCCGATGGCGTCCGCGCCGAATTTGTTGTTCTACCGCGCTGAAGGTGCCTGTGCCAAATTTGTTGTTTTGCGCCGAATTTGTTGTTCCATGTCGAATGCACCTGTGCCGAATTTGTTGTTCCGCACCGAATGCGCCCCTGCCGCTAAATATTTTTATGGTAATTTGTTGTTCTTTTAAATTTTAATATTTTTTGAGAACAAAGATTTCGCGGGAGAAAATCTTAAATGAACCGTGCTCGTGGGCACAGGGTTTTTACGCTAATTTGTTGTTCCGAGCAGAAGGCGACAGTGCCGAATTTGTTGTTCTACGCTAATTTGTTGTTCCGCGCCGAAGGCGACCGTGCCGAATTTGTTGTTCTGCACTGAATTTGTAGTTCCGTGTCGAAGGCGCCTGTGCTGAATTTGTTGTTTCGCACCGAAGGCACCCGTTCAGCTAAATATTTTAACGCTAATTTGTTGTTCTTTTAAATTTTAATAATTTTTTTGCGGAACAAAGATTTTGCGGGGTAAAATTTTAAATGAAACGTGCCCGTGGGCACGGGTTTTTTTACGCCAATTTGTTGTTCCACGCCAAAGGTGCCCGCGCCGAATTTGTTGTTTCGTGTCAAAGGCGCATATGCCGAATTTGTTGTTTCGCGCCCACACCGAAGGCGTCCGTGCTGCTAAATATTTTTACGCTAATATGTTGTTCTTTTAAATTTTGATAATTTTTTTGGAAACAAATATTTCGCGGGGGAAAATCTTAAATGAACCGTGCCCATGGGCGCAGGTTATGACTAGTGTATATATGTGTATGTATATATATATATGTGTGTATATATATAACTGAAAAGAAAAAAAGAGCTCCGTATGAAAAATGGATACGATCAATGGCAACGATACTACCCACGGGTATCCAACATAAGCTTTAAGGGTAAACTTTAGCGTTGGTGTTATACTTATCAAGCAATGCCACCCCATATCTAAGAGTCCTCATAGGCTATGCTTTGGGTGTGGTAACTTGAACTCATTTTCAATGAGATGGGAAAAATCAATCCTAGATGATATCATGTTACATGGAAAAGTAGATTGGTTTTGATTGAATTTCTTGAAAGTTCTTCTTATGTGCTTCGATGTTTAATCATCACACTTACACGATGGTGTAGAAGTCTTTGTTATAATTTTCATTGGATTTGACTTGTTTATTCTAAGAATGACTTCATGCAAATGTTTGCTATAGTTTATAATACTCTTTTTTTGCATGTGATATGACATTGACTTCGTAAGTACACTTTTGATGATAACAAAAGAGGAAGAATATTGAGAAGATTTGGGAGCATGATGTGCTTAATGCTTAATGTGCCTAATGAATAATCTGAATATGGGAATATTGTGCTTAATGAATATGTGTTCAAGGGGAGCATGAATACAAGGGAGCATGCTTATATATTGAACATCATTGCACATCATTGTATATGTATTAATTCCTCCATTATCACACTTCACACACACATGCCACGATGATATTAGTTGAATTGTTATTGCCTAAATCTTATATATGGTTTGTCATCATCAAAAGGGGGAGATTGTTGGATACAACGTGTAGTTGGATACACCGATAGATAACTACGTGTTTAAAGATAACAAACGTGTATGAACAATTTGATGTGTGTGCTAAGTGTTTTCAGGAGTGGCAAGCTCGTAAATACTCAAAGGATGACCGAGTCAAAGTGATGGAGAAAATTGCTACACATACAAAGACTTGGTCAAAGATGGAGAAAATTGCAACTCATTTACAAAGTGGACTTGGTCAAATATGGAGAGATAAGGAGGGATCCCATTCATATCAAAAGTGGTTGAACCAAATCCCAAAGTGGTTGAACCAAATCCCAAAGTGATTGATCCAAATTCCATTGCAAATCCTATTACCAATTGCCATGCAATTCAAATCTAATGCAAATCAATTTGTGATTAAATGAGATCCTATTCAAATCCCATTTCCATTCAAATTCAAATCCTATTGCAATCCAATTCAAACTCCTAATACTATTGTGATAGAAATAGATCTTCCATATGATTATTTCAAATCCTATTCAAGTTAGGATTCCATCCAATCTTGTCACGCCCCGCTTCCCAAAAACGTGGAGGCGAAGCGTGAGAAGGTCCGCTCAGACTTGAAGCTACAAAGCTGCAAGTTCGATAAGCGTCAATCACTTTAAACTGCAGGTCCTTGCAACGCGAAACGAAACAAAGATAATAGTAATGAAAGAGACAAAAGAAACATCTCAGAATATCCATAATAATAAATTTCAACATCGCAGAAAAGCCACCAGGCTAAAATAAAAGAGTCTAAAAGAGGCCCAGCATGGCCAACAAAAGTACAGAGTATGAAAACAAAGTAATGGTGCAAGCACCGACAACTAACAGCAACCTAAAGCAAAAGCAACTCAACAGTCACTAAGACTGTTCTCCGGTGTCCTCGAACTCCTCAACGAACGTAGGCTCAGGCTCAGCGTCAGCAAACACCTCGTCCTTAACAACTGTCTCTGGCTCAGGGTCTAACATGTGACACCCAAAAGAGCAAGGGGCACATGTCAGCAAGTCTACAAGAGACTTGTGCAAGGAAACTGAAAGTAGGTACAAGTAAAGCAACCTAGCAGTTCTAGCATGATGCGATGACATGACAGTTAAACTATGAGTGCATCAGGTAAAATAAAGTAAAGTAAGGTACGAGCATATCATTTAAACATGGCATGGATGACAAGTATTACATGAATCATTCACAAGACAAGTACAAGACAAGGAAAGTAAGCACCTCGTGCACAGAGATTCCGCCTTTTGGCTAGAGTGGCTGCGCGGGCCAACTCCTAAGCTCAAGTGATCGTTTATCCATACCCCTCCACGTGTGTCGAGCCAGGGCCTTACCCCCGAACGGGAATGCTCGCTTCTGGAACACGAGCCAGGAAGTGTTTTACCTTGTTGGCCTAGGGGTGCACCTAGCCAGACAAGGGAGTACAAGTACAAGTATTGTAGTGTGTGCTACGAATGCGACATTCAATGCATGGGTGACATGACATGGCAAGTAGTAAAGCGTACAGGTAAGGAAAGTAAACATGACAGTTTAGTATGCATGTTCAACAGGTTAAAGAGTTGGATCTAGCTTCGTTGTCAAGCTAGATCAATTAGGTGACGGATCTAGTTTCGTTGTCAAACTAGATAAGTAGGCGTCTAGCCAGCTATCATTTCACTGACTAGTCTCTTTTACGCTAAAACAAGGAAGTGGCCTAAAAACATGGCCCTAAGCAAGAGTTGGCAAGTTTCACTTGCCTGCAAGTATCACGTCAGAGAAACACCATACAACGAGTCCAAAGTCACGATTCCTACGTGCACAAGTCCACTGGCCTATATCCGTTTTATTAATCTTGATTAGTGAGTGCTAAAACATTTAAAATACTTTAAAAATACTGATTTTAGTCTTGATTAGCATGCATTGGGTTGGGGGTCCTAGGGGCGCAAAGCGTTACCTCAACCCGACGCGAAAGCTACACTGGCGTCGGGTAGCGACGCCATGGGTTGGAATAAAAGATCGCGCTACAAGTCCAGATTCCAATTAGATTCCTCGCTGGAAAGTTCAGAGCATCAACCGGAGCAACGATTCCAGATTCCAAAGCTAGCACGTGTGACGACGGCCTACGACGTGTCGCAACGTCGTACGCGACGAATCCTCGAAGAGAAAGCACCTAGGTGGGGCCCACAGTAGTCCTAGGGACCTATGGGGGACCTACAATACCTCTGGAGAACTTGGGGGGCCCACGGTGGCAAGTGGTGCGACGGGTGCGGGGTTGCGACGAATGGCTCTCGGTCGTACAGCCTCGGTGCGGAAGATTGGCTCGGTCGGTGCGGGGGAACGGGGTTGTGCAGCAGCTGGGGTCGGTCGCAGCAGCGGTGCGGGGGCTTCCTTCGGTCGGTGCGGGGGAACGGGCCGGTCGGTGCGGGCGGACGAGCGTTGCAACGTTGCAATGTTGCAACGGTGCGGAGAGCGGGCGATGCGGGCGGGCGCCTCGGTCAGACACGGGTGATGCGGGCGACAGAGCGGGCGACGGTGCGGGGTCGATGCGGAGCGGGGATGCGGGCCAAGCTCTCGGTCAGACCGAGGGCTCCTCTCGGTCGGATCGGGAGGACGGGGCTGGCGGCATTAGCGGGGTGCAGGCCAAGGCTTGGTGCGGGCTTGGCTATCGGTCGGAGCGGGCGAACGGCCTTGGTTTTCTCGATCTTGCGGCAGCTGTTCGTCGCAACGTTGCGACGAATCGTCGCAACGTCAAATTTGAGTTTTGGGAGTGGCTAATGTTAATTTCTTGCGAAAATAGGTCTTCCTAGGGGTTGTTTATATAGTGTAGATGTGTTGACTTGGTCTAGGGCTAAATCTAATAGGATTAGAAGTTCAAAAATATTTAAAATTCGTATCTCGCCCTCTCCAACTCGCACAAGGATTTGCTGCGATCCAAATGAGCTGGAATTCGGCTCAAAAATTATTTAAAATGTTTAAAACTCAAATAAATTTTATTTGGCCGAAAATAATTTAAAAATTAATTATTAAAAATATTATAAACCTTGCTAAAAATATAAACGTGGTCAAATAAACTCCAAAAATTATAAAATAAATATCAGGCTGATCGTGATGACGAGTGTGAGCTAACTAAGAAGATGGATCTCAATTTCGACGTCAGACGACGAAACTAAAAATAGAAACGTCTCCCGTCAAAAGTTAAATCACAACGTCTCATCGAATGAGATTAAATTGTGGGAAAACGACTCGAGAAATGTCGTTCCAAATTAGTGCCACTATTTAATACTCTCAGAGACGTTCACAACGGCATATCACACAAAAGTGTTCACAACAAATAAAGTCTAAAATAAACACGTGCACGAACAACGTACAACGAAAAGTGGTCGTTACATCCTCCCCACCTTAGAATAAAGTCCGTCCTCGGACTTTCTAACATATCTAGTTGTTCTAGTAACTACCCCAATCACGTCACATTTTAATTCAAACCAAGTATAGTCATTACAAGTGCTTATATATGCACTAGGTAGTCAAACGTAACACTACCAACACGTATATATATATACACGTACGTCATTCACTTATACCTATTATAGTCAGTCAATTTCATACATGTATTTCAATCATATATATAAGCATACATCCCTTATATAACTAATATTCACAAAACAATAGTTCAGATACTCATATAAGTATAACCTCATACTAGCAAATACAATCGTTGTTCTACGTATAGATAGCTACCTATGCACAAACAACATGGGTATACAACTCCCTAATATTCATCCAATACCAAACATCTCAACACATGTAGTCACTCCATACCATTCTAAATCAAGTTTCACTATATTTAATATATATTCACCACTACTATAGTTTCACAATATATATAGTCATTCAAATGCATGCAAATAGTTCACCATATATTTTCATCACCTACGGTCCTGTAACTGTATTTACGACACGCCACATACACCATAGTTACCAATAACTATAACTAAGCCCATACTCACCCGTGCATGGTGCACACCCATACACGCTAACATTTCATCCATATATATACATATATCTACCAATACAACCATATACATACCATAAGTCAATCACACTTAATGTTTAGTCAAGTAATACTCACATAGTTCAATCACTCTATATACTATAATAATAACACAGACATCAGCACACGTATAATTATAATACACTCCCTAATACATACGCATTCATCGTATAGTCACCCACGGGGAACATATATATTCACACCATAGCCTACTACCTATAACTAGTGTACCAACACCTATTATTATTATCACACCTAGCATACCCATAGTTTTACCAGCATATTGCTTCAACCATTATAAGTATCTCCTAATTACATACACCCTATTAGATATTCCCACACTAATTCTTATATACACAGGCATCCATAGTATGGTATAGATACCCACACACCAAACTATAACTACTACCATACAAACAACTTCACACATCATGAATAACTTCGAGTATATATAACACACAATAAGCAACCATTATTATACTATGGGAGAGTACACTCATTCAAGCCCACGTACACAACTTGGGTACGTGCACTACGACAACATCATAAGGTCCAAGGGCCCACTAACAGCTTAGGGTCGTCACAGTCATTGACGGTCACTAAAGCCTAAGCAGTAGGGGGAGGTCGAAAGCGTGACGAGGGAGGGATCGATAAGCACGAATTCCGATAGGACGACTAAATGGAGACAGCTTAGTTAGGTGGAACAACGAATCAATCGTGAATGCTTAGGTAGAGGAAGGGAGATGTAGCGATACTTATATAGGATGGAGAAATGAAATAGTATAAGTAACGTAAGCTAACATACGCGAAATTTGAAAACTGTCGTACTTCAAAAGTTGAAATCCTCGTCTGGAAAGAAATATCTGGAGATCGATAAAACGAGTTGTTCAAAATAAGTTTGCGTCGAATATTCATAATAAGAGAAAATGATTTATTGGCTTATCGAAAATCATTAAGAAAAGGAATTAAATCATTCATACGAACGTTAAGGACGTAGTTTTTAGAAAATATTATACGACGGTATTTTAATATAATTTTGGCAAAATTTTGGAAATGAAATTAAAGTAACTGAAGAATTTATGCTCGTGTTAAACGCTTTCAAAGTCTTTAAGCCATGGAAAGAAAATTTAAAATGATCAATAGTGGAACTACTTTTAGAGGGACCAGGATGTGAAAAAAAATTTAAAACCGGTTTACACAAAACTCTTAGCATACGAGCACAATGAACCTAGTACGGATAAAAGTAATTGAAATTCATTTTAGTCTCGAAATTTTTCTAAAAGCACGTAGGGTGAGCGGGAAGATAATAATAATAACTTGGTAGTAGAATTATCAAAATTGATAGTAAAGCTTTAAAATCAAATCGTGGGGGGTCTAAATCAGGAAGTGGTTATGAAATAGTAATTTTTACAAAAGTCTAAAATAGGGAAAACGATGAGCATAAAATTTGACTTGCTGAAAGCTGAAATCCCATGTGATTGGAAAGTATGCTTAGAAGTAAACACGATGTGCCATTCGAATGGCATAATTTAGAAAGGAAAATTATAAATCGAATTGGGCAAAATAGAAGTACTGTTCAGAATAAAATTAATATATGAAAGGAAAATGTATTTTCATAGGTACAAAAGTGTCGACTGGGAAAATACCATAAGCTAGTATTTAAATTTCGACAAAAGTTTTAAGATTTCAAGTCAATGAAGGAGTATGAAATATAAGATATATATATATTAAGATTTTGAAAAATTTAAACTTAGTGAAAGGGGAGTCGAAAACATACTTTCGGAAAATTCAAGATTTGTAATGGAGAGATTTGAAAATTGACGACGATCGTCATGAGGCGATCTCGGGAATCGAGGCAAGGAAGACGGTCAGATGATCAAAACATACATACGCCTAGGATATGGCCCAGGATAATCTACGGGGAAACTCCTACGGTCGCCCAACTAAAGTTTAAGAAACTTAGCGCTAGGTCTTTCTAAGGGAGCTAAGCGGTAATGAAATGCGCTCAGCTCGGTCCGGAATCGATGAACCCAAACGAACGACTGAAGGAAATTCTAGAAGTCTAATATGGTCAGTGGCAGACAAGGACCCACTAAGGTAATTCCTAAGGCGATTAAATCAATTCCTAGCAAGGAATCTAATTAACAGTCTAACAATCAACCCTATTTTTGCAAACAATCAGCAAGCAACCAAACATGATTTAACAAGCCAGGACTAACTAAGGGAAGAAACAACTAGGTCGAGAGTTACCTGCGATAACCTCATCCACAGTCTCGCTCTCCACTGCCGTCTTCGGACAAGCCTGCTCCCTTGGCTGCATGGCCGGCTAAAAAGCCTGCTTCTGCGGAACGAGGGCTGGTCCACGACTTGTAGGCACAGGTGCTCTCTGCTGTAACGGCTGTGCAGCGATTGGTTCCTTCCAAGGCTGTTTAGTCTTCGGACACTCCTTCGTAGTATGAGTAGGATCTCCACAAATCAGGCACTGGCCCAGCCTCCTCCTGCACTGTTTCTTCTCATGACCAATCTTGCTACAATGATAGCACACCTTCCGACTTGGCCCAGTTACTGGTGCTTCCTGCTGCGGAATTCCCTCAGATGCTTTTCGCAGTTGATTTGCATGCCGACAATCCTTCGCTGAATGAGTAGCAGCACCACAAATCAAACAACAGCCTAGAAATCTTCTGCACTGCTCCTTAATGTGCCCGGTCTTGCCACAGAAGTAGCAAGTCTTCAGAGTAGGTCCGCCACCAACTCGGGTCTGTCGTCTTCTCGCCATCTAACGACATAGAAAACGAACAAAATTTAGACTCCATAGCTTAATGACTTAGATGTTGTAATTTATTTAATGGACATTCCGTTATTATCATTGTTCCGTTAATTCGCAATTGCAAGATGGACCTGCATGGGCCACCAACAAAACCTGTCACGCCCCGCTTCCCAAAAACGTGGAGGCGAAGCGTGAGAAGGTCCGCTCAGACTTGAAGCTACAAAGCTGCAAGTCCGATAAGCGTCAATCACTTTAAACTACAGGTCCTTGCAACGCGAAACGAAACAAAGATAATAGTAATGAAAGAGACAAAAGAAACATCTCAGAATATCCATAATAATAAATTTCAACATCGCAGAAAAGCCACCAGGCTAAAATAAAAGAGTCTAAAAGAGGCCCAGCATGGCCAACAAAAGTACAGAGTATGAAAACAAAGTAATGGTGCAAGCACCGACAACTAACAGCAACCTAAAGCAAAAGCAACTCAACAGTCACTAAGACTGTTCTCCGGTGTCCTCGAACTCCTCAACGAACGTAGGCTCAGGCTCAGTGTCAGCAAACACCTCGTCCTCAACAACTGTCTCTGGCTCAGGGTCTAACATGTGACACCCAAAAGAGCAAGGGGCACATGTCAGCAAGTCTACAAGAGACTTGTGCAAGGAAACTGAAAGTAGGTACAAGTAAAGCAACCTAGCAGTTCTAGCATGATGCGATGACATGGCAGTTAAAGTATGAGTGCAGCAGGTAAAATAAAGTAAAGTAAGGTACGAGCATGTCATTTAAACATGGCATGGATGACAAGTATTACATGAATCATTCACAAGACAAGTACAAGACAAGGAAAGTAAGCACCTCGTGCACAGAGATTCCGCCTTTTGGCTAGAGTGGCTGTGCGGGCCAACTCCTAAGCTCAAGTGATCGTTTATCCATACCCCTCCACGTGTGTCGAGCCAGGGCCTTACCCCCGAACGGGAATGCTCGCTTCTGGAACACGAGCCAGGAAGTGTTTTACCTTGTTGGCCTAGGGGTGCACCTAGCCAGACAAGGGAGTACAAGTACAAGTATTGTAGCGTGTGCTACGAATGCGACATTCAATGCATGGGTGACATGACATGGCAAGTAGTAAAGCGTACAGGTAAGGAAAGTAAACATGACAGTTTAGTATGCATGTTCAACAGGTT
This sequence comes from Scilla litardierei, assembly GCA_030789695.1. Classification (NCBI taxonomy): domain Eukaryota; kingdom Viridiplantae; phylum Streptophyta; class Magnoliopsida; order Asparagales; family Asparagaceae; genus Scilla; species Scilla litardierei. The sequence continues at coordinate 132,388,176 of CM061138.1, read as the reverse complement.
AAAGAGTTGGATCTAGCTTCGTTGTCAAGCTAGATCAATTAGGTGACAGATCTAGTTTCGTTGTCAAACTAGATCAAGTAGGCGTCTAGCCAGCTATCATTTCACTGACTAGTCTCTTTTACGCTAAAACAAGGAAGTGGCCTAAAAACATGGCCCTAAGCAAGAGTTGGCAAGTTTCACTTGCCTGCAAGTATCACGTCAGAGAAACACCGTACAACGAGTCCAAAGTCACTATTCCTACGTGCACAAGTCCACCGGCCTACATCCGTTTTATTAATCTTGATTAGTGAGTGATAAAACATTTAAAATACTTTAAAAATACTGATTTTAGTCTTGATTAGCATGCATTGGGTTGGGGGTCCTAGGGGCGCAAAGCGTTACCTCAACACGACGCGAAAGCTACACTGGCGTCGGGTAGCGACGCCAGGGGTTGGAATAAAAGATCACGCTCCAAGTCCAGATTCCAATTAGATTCCTCGCTGGAAAGTTCAGAGCATCAACCTGAGCAATGATTCCAGATTCCAAAGCTAGCACGTGCGACGACAGCCTACGACGTGTCGCAAAATCGTACGCGATGAATCCTCGAAGAGAAAGCACCTAGGTGGGGCCCACAGTAGTCCTAGGGACCTATGGGGGACCCACAATACCTCTGGAGAACTTGGGGGGCCCACGGTGGCAAGTGGTGCGACGGGTGCGGGGTTGCGACGAATGGCTCTCGGTCGTACAGCCTCGGTGCGGGAGATTGGCTCGGTCAGTGCGGGGGAACGGGGCTGTGCAGCAGCTGGGGTCGGTCGCAGCAGCGGTGCGGGGGCTTCCTTCGGTCGGTGCGGGGGAACGGGCCGGTCGGTGCGGGCGGACGAGCGTTGCAACGTTGCAACGGTGCGGAGAGCGGGCGATGCGGGCGGGCGCCTCGGTCAGACACGGGTGATGCGGGCGACAGAGCGGGCGACGGTGCGGGGTCGATGCGGAGCGGGGATGCGGGCCAAGCTCTCGGTCAGACCGAGGGCTCCTCTCGGTCGGAGCGGGAGGACGGGGCTGGCGGCATTAGCGGGGTGCAGGCCAAGGCTTGGTGCGGGCTTGGCTATCGGTCGGAGCGGGCGAACGGCCTTGGTTTTCTCGGTCGTGTGGCAGCTGTTCGTCGCAACGTTGCGACGAATCGTCGCAACGTTGCGACGAATCGTCGCAACGTCAAATTTGAGTTTTGGGAGTGGCTAATGTTAATTTCTTGCGAAAATAGGTCTTCCTAGGGGTTGTTTATATAGTGTAGATGTGTTGACTTGGTCTAGGGCTAAATCTAATAGGATTAGAAGTTCAAAAATATTTAAAATTCGTATCTCGCCCTCTCCAACTCGCACAAGGATTTGCTGCGATCCAAATGAGCTGGAATTCGGCTCAAAAATTATTTAAAACGTTTAAAACTCAAATAAATTTTATTTGGCCGAAAATAATTTAAAAATTAATTATTAAAAATATTATAAACCTTGCTAAAAATATAAACGTGGTCAAATAAACTCCAAAAATTATAAAATAAATATTGGGCTGATCGTGATGTTGAGAGTGAGATAACTAAGAAGACGGATCTCAATTTCGACGTTGGACGACGAAACTAAAAATAGAAACGTTTCCCGTCAAAAGTGAAATCACAACGTCTCATCGAATGAGATTAAATTGTGGGAAAACGACTCGAGAAATGTCGTTCCAAATTAGTGCCACTATTTAATACTCTCAGAGACGTTCACAACGGCATATCACACAAAAGTGTTCACAACAAATAAAGTCTAAAATACACACGTGCACGGCCAAAAGCACGTGCACGAACAACGTACAACGAAAAGTGGTCGTTACAAATCTCCTATTATTAAGGGATTCTCCTAAAGCCTAATTGATCTCCACCTCTCCTATGTAAACCCACATCCTAAGGAGAGCAAAGTAGCGGCTACACAAAAGTAAAACCAAGCATCAAAATCCAAAAGTTGCGGCCAACACAAACCATAGCACATCTTCTTCCTCCCAAGGCCACAACCTATCAAGAGGAGCTTCAAATTTCCATTTGTCGCAACTCCAAGAGCCACTCCTCCTCCTTGCCGTAGTCATCAACTCCAATAGCCTCTCCCTCCTACAAGGCCGCAAGTTTTTAAGGGGCTCCATCAATCACCCATTGCCGCAAGTTGCCATAGAAGCTTCAAGCATCAATCTTTAACAAGACCGCAATATCAAGAGGTCCTTCCTCCTCCATTGCGCAAGCCACAAGCCTATTCTCCCTCTACATTGCCGCAAATATCAAGACTTCTTCATACAGGGCTGCAAATTTCAAAGCAAAGGAGGACTTCTCACATCCAAGGCTGCAAGTTCCTAAGTGTTTCAACATCCTAGCCGTAAGATTCAAAGCCAAAGAAAGAGGCCGCAACATCTTAGGGGTGCCACGACTTGAGATATACAACTACATCTTGTCAAACCAGATCTGACCAGCGCTGAATGGCAGAGACAATGACACCTACACGATCTGAGCTTTTCTGAACTCTATATTTCTTTACATTCATGTATTGGTGCGTTGATCTTTGTAGGTTATTTATTCATTCGTTTTTGGGGTCTTGTCTAGTCGGTGCTAGTTAAGAGAGAGCGTTTACTAGATTAATAGTGTTTAGCACTTTGGTGAGTGCGATACGAAACTTGGTTAGCGTAGAGTAGGTACTCATAGCTCTTTACCGTTGTACCCTTGTAACATATTAATGCTAGTAATTGCTTTGGGGTTGGAGTAGGTCGTTGGGGGCGATCGAACCAGGGTAAATCTCTTGTGCACTCTGTGAGTGCTTTTAATTTACCCTGTGTCTGGCTATCTGTGCTGAATAATTTCCTCTGTTATCTCGAGAATTTTTATTAGCCTATTCACCCCCACTTTAGGCTTAGATCCAGATCCAACAGATTCAACGCCAAGTATTTTCCCAAGACAACCAAAATAAAACTTTAGCAGTGCTTTGCCAAACTGGTCCAAGGAGACATGATATTGACGAGTATGCGACCGTGTTTGCAATGCTCAGTTGCTTCGCACCCCACATGGTCGAGGACCCAGAAGACTGTGCGTTTCAGTTTCGTTAAGGCCCGAACCCCAAAGTTCAAGCCCCAATGACCTCAAAGAAACTATTGACCCTCCAGGATGTTTTGGATGCTGCACAGAGCCATGAAGCTGTGGCGAGACTTCCAGTGGGACCTCAAGCTGGAGGAAGCAAGCATCCCATGGGGACACCTAAGATTGTGCCCAAGGTCAATTTTTAGCCTCCCCAGACCACACAGTTCAAGAGGCCAGCTACTCCTATCAATCGAGCACAGCTGACTTGGTTCTTCTGTGGCAAGACCAGACATCAAAAGAAGGATTGTAGGAAGATGCTGAGCCAATGGCTGATCTATGGAGCATCTGCACATGCTGCGAGGGAGTGCCCCCATGGCAAGAACCGTCAAGCACCTACAGGAGTACATGTACCTGTTCAGTGAGGAGTGCCTGCACCTGTTCAGTGAGGTGCACCTGGACCTACTCAGCGCAGATCGCCGCTGGTTCCGCAAAACCGAGCCTATCAGCAAGTCAATCAGCAGAAGCGCCATGCATTCACTATGAAGCTGTAAAAGCTGACCTGAGGATGAAGTGATTACAGGTAACATCTAGATCTAGTATTTCATATTGCTTTTTATATTCATGCTTGTTAATTGGACAACCTTGCTAAGATTTAGTTATTATCATCTTAGGTGTCATCTTAGTGGCTTCCCACCCAGCCCTGACCTTATTTGATTCCGGTGCTTCATTGTGTATCTTATCCCGGAAGTTTGTGGTCAAACACTCTATTCCCACTTACCCACTTCGCAAAAGTTGGAATATCAATACTGGGAGTTGCGTGGTGAGTGTTTTCTTGGGATGCAAATCATGTCCTTTGGTGATTTACGGACATGAGCTCTATGCAGACTTCATGGTCCTGGACACGCCTAACTTTGATGCTATTCTCGACATAGATTGGTTAGGAACCTTCTATGCTACTATTGACGTGCGTTTATATTTCATATATTCACGCACGTTTTCTTCTGTGTTTTCCACTATTTTTCGCCGTCTTGTATTCGTTTTCTCGTGTTTTCTTGTTTTCTTTCACTTTTCCGTGTTTTTGTATGTTTGCAGGAGTTTACCGGTGTATGGGACATAAAACGACGATATCATGAGTCCCCGGAGCAAGGGAGGAGTCACGCATGATCCAGGGGGCCAAACGACGAAGATCGCCATCTTTCAGCCCCCTACCCGATCGGTTGGATAGGCCAACCGATCGGGTGATGCACGCATGAACGACCCGGTCAGTCGCTGAAGCAACGAAAGTGTCAACCGATCGGTTCGTCGACCGGTTCAAATCGACCTCTCTCTCTGAAAATTGGAGCTGAATTCCAATCGATCGGGTGACATTTCACCCGATCGGTTCACCTATAGCCGCAATTCCTCGAACGAGACCCGGTCATGCCACCCGCTCGCCTCAGTGCCCGGTTGAAGATCTTCATGGCTCTCACCCGATCGGTTGACTCATCAACCGATCAGGTGATGATTTTTCTGCGGGTTTGGGACCCGAACCATTAGGGTTTTGAAGGGGGCTATAAATACACGAGGTTGGCCGACTCAAAGGGGATCTTCTTCAGTTTTTAGGGCTTTTTCAGTCCCTTTGCTGGGGGGCTTAGGTTAGTTTAGATTAGGTCTTTTGATCAATAAATCTTGTATTGGATCGAAGATTCAAACTCAAGATAAGTATTTCTTTCTCTTATTTTCCATTGTTTTGTATTGTTTTCATTTTGCTCAATGGTGAATGTGTGTTTGTCATTTTTATTGCTTTCTTTTATGTTCTTCACCATTGAGTAGCTCTTGATGAACCCTAATACGGGTTAGGGTAGGATTGATGCTTGGAAAACTAGGTTTGGCTTGGTTGCATGGCATGTGTTCGATGGAATGTGTCAATGGGGATTTCTAGCAATCTGAGTCCAATTCGTATGGCAACACACTAGTTGTGTTGGGGATTGGGGTCCGGTGTCTTGTCCAGTCAAGATCCGCTTTGATGTATTGCTAGAAATCACATTCGACCATTTGGCCATTAGGGTTACGCGGGGGTGTTTCATTGTCATTGGCAGGAAAAAGACCGCCTCTGACCGTCGGGCCAAGGGGGAATAAACTTGGTGGTTGACTCCCTAGCCAGAGCTCACACCCCTAGTGTTGACATTGAGTCCTCGCGCGTGGGAACGGCTTGGACGAAGTGTTGGGAGTTATCATTGTGGCCTTAATGCTCCCGGTTGCGGAGGGTGTTAATGGACATGTGAATGCCCACCATCTGGAACCGGGTAGGCCTAGCGTACTAGGCATCGACCAGAATATCGGGCCCATGGACGCTAGGTACCACCTTTATGGGCAATGTCTCACCCTGGGTCAAGTCAAATGCCAAGTGTCATGAGTGCTCTAGCCTGTGTTAGCCGGGGATTCATTTCTTGTCTTTTTTATTTCTTTCTTTTATTTCTACACTTCCACCCATATTATCCGCGTAGCTAGCACACAACCTAGGCGAGGCTAGTGGCCATTCAAGCCATCCACCTCCTTGAGTTCGATAAACCCGCACCCTACACTAACCGTGCACTTGCGGTAAAACGACACCTCGCCCAAACTGTAAACGGGGCGCCGGACAAGTTTTTGGCGCCGTTGCCGGGGAGGCGTTCGGTTTGATATTAGCTTAGCTTGGGTTCGTTAGACTACGCAAAAAAAATACAATAACCAAGAAATTTTCCCCCCACCATTATATTATCTTTTTGTTATTTTCTTGTACTATTGATGCTCCTCTCTAGTTTTCTTATTTTTGTTGTCCAGGTATCCTTGGTATAATCATGTGGAGATCAAATTTCGATGCTCAGATGGGAGGATATGATCCTTATTCGGTTGTGGTTTGTGAGACTTGCGGCATGGTAGGGTACATGCATTATGATTGCCCACTTACGCTTGAGAACCTCCCCATACACCAAGGCCAAACATTTTCCCACAACCTTAGCCTAAACACCTCCCATCCATTTCCTCAACCTTATATCCCTCCACTAATGCAAGAAGAATCAAGCCTCGTGTCTCTCCTTGAAAGTCTCATGTTTAACCAAGGCCAAATATTACAAAACTTGATGGTACCAATCACCGAGCCTACACCAATGAGAGGGAACGAAGGAGAGGATATACCCACTTTCATGGTTGAGACCATCATCTCATCGGCCACCATAGACACATCTCAAGCCGATACCCCATTTTTCCAACACTACCACTTGGATGACGAAGCATTTTTTGATGATGATAGTGAGGATGTGGTGATTTCTCTAGGATCTGTGGGAGAGACCTCTCATTTTGATTTGGATATCCCACATGAGTCCTATGAGAGCACCGAGGAGTTTACAGAGCTTATGCATACCGGCGAGGAGGATGTGCGTGAGGACGAGGACACCACGACGACATACGAGGGGTCCGCTCCACATCCACCTCCGCAGCCATCTCTGTCACAGCTTCCTCCTTGGTCTGTGGTCAACCATGAGGATGTCATTAAGGACATCGGTCAGATGGTGGATTATGAGCATATCGTCGAGGAGAATGTGCATGAGGGTTTGGATATGATGGTCCACTTCATGGAGCCCGAGTCACATCTACCTCTACCGTCGCTCTCCACTTCATCTGCGGCTGAGCATCTACTTGAGCATATTGCCCCTATTCAGGGAGATTTTCATACACACTCTCACTCCACTTTTGAGTATCGCTTTTCACTTTCTATTTCTTTAGACTCATATATATTTAACACACCATATCTCTCACAGGACACATGAACTACTTCCCTTGAGGTATGATGCGGTGTGTCACCACCTGGAGAGCGACTTCTCATGGAGAGCGAGGATTTGGTCGTCTCTAGTACAGAGGATAATGAACCATTCTTAGGGAGTATTTGTCACCCTATTATTATTTTTCCATCTTATGTTGACGATTATCTCTGGGATACATTTATTTTGGGAAATAATTTCTCGTCATGGACTAATGCACATCGTCCTTTGTAGGTCACAGGTGAACGCCTACGAGGGATGCTTGGAGGTACATTGCTTGGGTCCATTGGCACACGTGGCACAGCGCTTTTGGCGGAGCCACAGAAGGAGCAGTTAGAGCAGCTACCTGCCCCACTCCAGATCTTGGATCCGCCTATGCTCAGGTGTATCCTAATCCAGTAGTGTAAAATTTACCGCTTTCTAGTTTAGATTTGAATAATCTCGTCTCCTCTCATTAGCGAGGGGAGCGTATCTAGGATTTGCTTTTGCATCATAATACCCTTCATGTCGTGCCCTTCTATCATTTCACCCCCACCCTATACCGAGGAGGACGAGGACTCGTCCTCTCCTGCATTTTGATTTCTTTCCTTTTCTTTTCCGATCTTCCCCCTAGCATTTTTCTGCATCACATTGATCATATCATTTCGCTAGCATTGCCATGTTCAGCTTGGGGGAAATCGACTTTTGTGCATACTGTCGTGTGATTGTCGTGTGTTTGTTTTTATGTGATGTTTATTTGTGGGTTTCTTTTTCGTTATTTTTCAGTTTTGTTTGTGTGTTTTTTTTCATGTTTTTCACTTTTTGTGTCGGTGTGTGTTTCAGAGTGTTTTCTCACTACAAAGCGTTGACCGTGGAGAACCCGGTCAACGTGGTCAAGGAGCCCGCTTTGGGTCCCTCGGGGGCTTCGAATCGGTGCAGAAGGGGCGAGGGGAAGCCTCGGCCCTGGTTGAGACGCTAGGCCTCGGACAGACGAGCGCGTCCTCGGAAATAGGACGACGAGGGGAAGCCTCGGTCGTCCGGCTAGATGCGTGTTCGGCGAAGGGCGAGGGGAAGCCTCGGCCCGGGTCGAGACGCTCGGCCTCGGTGGTTTTCGCTTGGCTTCGGCGATCGTACGACGAGGGGAAGCCTCAATCGTCCGGCAGGTTGCGTGGTCGGCGAGGGGCGAGGGGGAGCCTCGGCCCGTTGATCAGCTGTCCACCTGCGTAGACGAGAACGCTCGTCAGGGGGCCGGACCTTGGTTCCGGCCAAATCCCCTCCGATGCCTAAGTCAGACAAAGATCTGAGAAAGGAGGCCCGGCGGAGACGGTTTGACTCGTGAGGAGATCGTAACGGCGTCTCTCAGCGCGAGCGGGGGAGGAAGGAGATGAGTTGGGGGAACGAGGTCGTTGATGGAGTACCTTCGGTTTTGTTACCTCAGATGCGGACCCTTTTCTTCGTCGTCCTCCTAGCCCTTTTGTAGAGCTCCCGGCGTGATTGCCTCTGGCCCACGTCCCACGCCTGCCCTCGATCGTGCCCCCTCAATCCGCCCCCTCGCCGCCGCTCTCTTCGCTCTTCCAGCACCTCCCCATTACCGCCATTTAGTGGTCGCGCATTCGGGGGAACGGTTTTCGCAGGAGTGGGCGAGTGACTTAGCGGGTTATCGGGGCCGGGTCGGATCGACATTCGAGAAGATCCCTTACAGGGCCTTTGCTGAATGGGCTTGAGGGTGCAGATGGGCTCTCGACCAGTAGTCGGGCTCCTGGGCTCGTGTCTTTTGGGGTCTCAGTCAAATAGGCGTAACAATTGCCCCCATCGGTCGAGTTGATTAGCTTCGGCCTGTTCGGCTCGGCCGATGTGACTCCTGCCGATTTTGACAAGCTCGCCAGTCGATGCCGACTCATTTATTAGTCGTCATCATGAGTGGGCCCGTTCGATATTTTTAAGGCGCGGGCTCCGATGCGCCATTGGTCCTCTGATGCCGCCACGTGTGGCTGCAAATTTACCCCCATCGTTCGCGTGGCCGTCTTCAATCGAGAAGTTGAGGGGTTCGGGCGCCGCCATCGGTGGGATCGATCGGCCTCGGCTGGCTTGGTATAACCGCTACGTCTCCTGGGGTTCCGAGTGGCGCTTCAGCCGAGGCGTGGTCATAAATGTAGGTCATGATGAGGCGGATCGATTGGACTTCCCCTGGCGCCGATTTCGAAACGCCGCCATTTCTTCGAAGCCTACCGCGCGTTCTTGTCAGCCGCTTCGAATTCGCCCCTGCGCCCGGTATATAAGATCCTCAGCCGCGTTGATCTCCCTTCCTCCCTTGCTCCTCCCGGTATTCAAAGCTTTCCGCAACTCGGAGTTTCCCGTCGCCTTCGCTTTCTTGCCTTCTCCGAACTAGCCGAAAAAGGTAATTCCTCTCTCGCTTTCATCTCATGGCTGCTCTTAGGATAGGCGGTTCTGGTCAAAGGGCGAGGGATCCTCCGGAGTCCAGGCGGGGCGAGCCCCGGCTAGGGGAATCAGGTTCCCCCGCCGGGAGTCGTTCTCTTCAAGATAAGGGGAAGGGGAAACTTTTTCCAGACTACGCCCGTGATGACGTGGCGTCGGCTGCCGTGCGGCTTAATGTGCCCCCGGTTGTCCTCCGTACGTCGTCGAGGACTCCTCCTTCGGTGGTCGCGGAGATCCGGGAAAGATATCTCTGCTTCCCATACGAGGTTCGAGTTCCATTTGTCGACGAGCGGATTTGCCTTCCGAGGAGTAATGAGGTCGGCGCCTACGTCGAGATGTTCCGCCTGGGTCTTCGCTTCCCGCTCCATCCCTTCTTCATCTGGGTCATGGAACATCTCACGGTGTCCCTGTGTCAGTTCACCCCGTGCTCGATCGCGGTACTGACGGGCTTCGTAACGCTCTGCTGTACCCGTGGTCTGGAGCCGTCTCTCCCCCTTCTCTTCCACTTTTACCAGGTCCAGACGGTCGGTCCGGGGTCATGGCTGCTACTCCGAGCCCGTTCGAGGAGGGAATGCCTGATCGGGTTGCCCCGCTGGTCGGGGGATTGGAACTCGGATTATGTCTTCGTGGTCTTCTTGGGTGAGGCCCAGATTTTGACAAGTTGGGGAGCGTCTGTCCAACCTCGCCCGCCACTAGCCCTTTCGGATGTTGATCAGGCAGCCGCCGCGACGCTGTCGGCTCTTCCTTTGGAATCGAAGTCCATCTGGCCTTTGTTGGATGACCTACTCCTGAAGGCCATCTTGTGGTCCCCGGGTAGGTCGCTTTTTCCTCCTCGGACTGCCCTGTGACTCATCCTGATTTCGGTTTCCTTTGCAGGGATGGCAGGCCGCGAGTTCGTCCGTGACGTAGATGAGCTGATCCATCGTGGAGCTGCTCGGAGCCGAGGCAGTACCTCCGGAAGGGCGCCTCGACGGACCGTTGAGGAGGAGGTGCGTCGAGCCGAGCCCTCCGTGGGCAAGGTAGTTGAGGAGGATGTGCGCCGAGCCGAGCCCTCCGTGGGCAAGGTAGTGGCCGTGCCTCCTGCCTCTTCTTCTGGCGATCCCCTCCCCGGGGGCGTAGTAAAGGCCGGACCTGCCCCACCAGCCCGAGAGGCAGGGGGTAATGACGGGTCCGGTGTAGTCCCCCTCGCCCTTGGAGCGTCCCCTCCCGTCCCTGAGAGTGGAGATGGGGCAAGACGGAAGCGCTCTCCTCCGGCGCTCGTAGTGCCTCACGGAGGGAAGAAGAGGAAGGAGGATGCGGAGCCCTCCAGCCCGGCCAGTTCTGTGCCTCCTGCAGGCACCACCGAGGATCTTCAGGTGACTCTGACAACCACCCCCATCGCAGCGTCCCCGCTTCCGTCCCCGGGAATCGGAGCGCTATTGGCGAGCCATATGGCTTCCCTCGATGTTTCCCCCGGGAGTTCGGTGTTCGCCGACCGAGCCCTAGCCCAGCAGGTGGCCGAGAGCTCCGTCTTCCCTCGGGACCGCAGCACCCTCGAGAAGATTCCCGCCGACAAGGTGTCGGATTCTTTGGTTTGGGCCCTTCAACAGGTTCGGCCCTTTCGCAGTCCTTTCTTTCCCTTCACTCCCTTTTTAGCTCATGTCCCGTTTTTCAGGGGTCGACGCTCGCCGTGGAGCTGCAGCGGCGAGCCATCCTCCTGAGGAAGCTGGAGGAGTCCACCATGAAGGCTCAGGAGCGGGCCGGGGCGGCCGAGGTGGCCATGATGGAGGCCCAGATGGAGTCTCGGCGCCTCAACCTCTGTGTGGTCGCGTTGGAGGGACAAGTGGGTGATCTCCAAGGAAATCTGGAGGATGCTCATCAGTCGGCTGAGGAGGCGGCGGAGTCGTTCCGCCTGGAGAGGGAGGAGCTTCAGAGGGAACTGTCGGATCGGCGCCAAGTGACGCGGCTTGCAGAGGAGGTGGAGAAGGGCGTCGTCGAGACCCTGGGGATGAGGATCCTCGAGGTCCTCAGGGTGGCCTTTGGTAAGTACGAAGACCTCATTGCCCCTCGGATCGTCGAAGTCGTCCAGTCTTCCTTCCGGGAATGTGCGGAGCGTGTTCGGCAGGCCCCTCCGTCGGTCGATCCCCCTCGCTCCGAGCAGGGCGAAGTGCCCGAGGATGTGTCCTCCCGAGCTCGGGCTCCCTAAGCAGTCCCTCCCGGCCTTATCCTCAAATTTTTTAGCATCCGCTTCGCTTTGGGCCAGTCTACTTGAAATGGATCCCTGGCCCCCGCTGTCTCCTTCGGCTTCGTCGATGGCTCCGTGGCCAATAATTGCTGGTTGCATGGCTGCTAGCTCGGGCTACCTACTTTGGGTCTTTTGTCAACCAATTTTGCTCTGTCGGTGTCGATCTGGCTTCTGTAGGGTGTTTTCTTCGCCTCGATCCCCTGTAAATAAGACACATTTTTGTACTCTGGTTAACTATTATAAAATAAATTGACTTACTCGGACTTCTCGTGTACTTTGCGTTGTCGCCTTGTTCTTAGCCTAGGACTGGTCGACGTTGGCGTTGGCTGGGAGGGATTCTCCCCAGACTTATGGGTGTGAGAGTCGGTCGGCGAAGGCAAAAGCTCCTCGGCTTAGGACCGGTCGGCGTCCGTGTCTCGGGGGAGTTGCCCCCAGACTTATGAGCACAAGAGTCGGTCGGCGAGGGTAAAGCTCCTCGGCTTAGGACCGGTTGGCGTCCATGCTTGCTGGGGGAACTGTCCTAGGCTTATGGGCGCGGAAGTCGGTCTGCGAGGGCCAAGCTCCTCGGCTTAGAACCAGTCGGCGTTCGCGCTGGCTGGGGGGATCGCCCCCAGACTTATGAGCGCAGGAGTCGGTCGGCGAGGGCAAAGCTCCTCGGCTTAGGACCGGTCGGCATCCGTGCCTGCTGGGGGAATTGCCCCCAGTCTTATGAGCACAGGAGTCAATCGGCGAGGACAAAGCTCCCCTTCCTCCTCCAGTGAGGCGGCGGTCCCCAGTCTCTTGCGCTATTGGTGACATGTCAATTCCGTCGGGGATTTAAGAAAAGACCAAAAAGGGAATGCACTTGTACTCTCAAGAGTCCTGTCGGACCGGTACATTTGGAGGAAAGGAAAAAGGAAACGAAACTAGACAGAGGGGCGTAAACCTAGATAGCTCCCTCTTACTAGGCTGCAACCGGGGGGAGAGACATCGCCCGCTCACTCTATGATACGGAGGGGACCTTGGACGGTGTTGATCTTCTTCCCCTTGTCTGGCTGCGTGGAGGTCCCTTCTCCGTGGGCCGGCTCGTCGGCCTGGTTCCTGGCGTGCCCCCGGCTCATCAGCTTCTCAATGTCCTTCTTCAAATGCCAGCAGTCTTCGGTGTCATGACCATCGTCCTTATGGTACTTGCAGTACTTCTCCCTGTTCTTTCCACCTCTTCTAGCCTTTGGTGGGGGGCGATCAGCTCGCTCATCCTTCTGTACCTGGGCAAGGACGGCGTCTTGGGTGGTATCCCTCGCACTTTCTCCCCGCTGCCGGTTCCTCGGCCTCTTCTCGGTCCGGTATCCTTCGGGGCTGACTCGTCCGCCGTCGCCGCGCTTGGTCCCCCGAGTGGCTTTTCCTGCATCCTCGGCCAAGGCCTCCTCGGTCAGCATGAAGCGTTCGGCCCTCGCCATGATCCCGGGGAGGTCCTTTGGGGGATCGTTGTGTAGGGACTTCTTGAGGCCTTGGTGGCGAAGCCCTTTCTTAAGGGCCGTCTGGACCACCAGGTCGGGAGGGTTGTTCACGTTCAGCCTTTCCGCATTGAAGCGGCGCATGAACTGTCGGAGCGGCTCGGCCGGGCCTTGCACCACGTTGAACAGATGTTCAGCACCAGGTTTGATCAGCCTCCCCGCCATGAACTGTTTGCAGAACAGCTGGGTGAGTTGCTCGAAGCTGTCGATGGAGCGGCCAGGCAGGCTGTGGTACTAGGTCCTTGCCGCTCCCCTAAGAGTAGAATAGAAGCCCCGGCAAAGCAGGTCATCGTCAGCTCCCTGGAAGGCCATGTCCCCCTCGTAGTCCATCACGTGGTGTCCCGGGTCCTTTATTCCGTCGTACTTCCCCAGCACTGGGATCCTGAATCGAGAGGGGACCCGTGCGTCGGTTATTCTCCGTGATAAGGGGCACCGGTCTCCGTGGATGCCCCCGGGGATGCGGTATTCGCCTGCCTCTGGCTCGATCGAGGGTGGAGGAAGCACAGGCGTCGGCGGAGCTGGCTCTGCGACCCTCGCCACGCTTGGGGTCGGGCTGACCCGACGTTCCCGACTCCTCCTGCGGGAGCTCCTGCTCCGCCGCGATCGGTCTCTTGAGTGGTGTCGTTCGCTTCTCCTGCGACGGGACGACCGCGACCGACGAGATGATGCCGTCATCGATTCGCCCTCCGTCCCTTCGGTTTCTCTTCGGCTCCTTTCACGATAAGGGGAGGAGGCGCGTTACCTCGCCTGACGAGAGCCGTACAGTGTGAATCGACGCTCCGTGTTCGGTTTCAGGGTCCCGTGGTCGTCGACCACGGCGGATCGCAAGTGCGGGGGACCCCCCGTCCATCGATGGCTATCGTCCAACGTGCCTCCGTTGGACGGCGCAGGGCCGACGAGCTGCTGCACCGTCGCGACCAATGTCTGGAGGCTCGCGTTGGTCTCCTGAGCCAGGGCGCGGAGCTGTCCCTGCGTGGCCAGTTCTGAGCCGCCGGTCTCTTCGGTTGAGAGGGCGGGGTGGTCGTCGACGGGCATGTCCTCGGGGTTGCCGTTTGATGCGCCATTCCCTTCCTCCGGGATGGGGGGCATGCGCTTCCTTCCATTGCTGGCTCGTGCCATTGTTGGTGTGGTTTGTTACTTCGTGGGACGGTTTTCGTTCCCACAGACGGCGCCAGATGTTTCAGAGTGTTTTCTCACTACAAAGCGTTGACCGTGGAGAACCCGGTCTACGTGGTCAAGGAGCCCGCTTTGGGTCCCTCGGGGGCTTCGAATCGGTGCAGAAGGGGCGAGGGGAAGCCTCGGCCCTGGTTGAGACGCTAGGCCTCGGACAGACGAGCGCGTCCTCGGAAATAGGACGACGAGGGGAAGCCTCGGTCGTCTGGCTAGATGCGTGTTCGGTGAAGGGTGAGGGGAAGCCTCGGCCCGGGTCGAGACGCTCGGCCTCGGTGGTTTTCGCTTGGCTTCGGCGATCGGACGACGAGGGGAAGCCTCAATCGTCCGGCAGGTTGCGTGGTCGGCGAGGGGCGAGGGGGAGCCTCGGCCCGTTGATCAGCTGTCCACCTGTGTAGACGAGAACGCTCGTCAGGGGTCCGGACCTTGGTTCCGGCCAAATCCCCTCCGATGCCTAAGTCAGACAAAGATCTGAGAAAGGAGGCCCGGTGGAGACGGTTCGACTCGTGAGGAGATCGTAACGGCGTCTCTCGGCGCGAGTGGGGGAGGAAGGAGATGAGTTGGGGGAACGAGGTCGTTGATGGAGTACCTTCGGTTTTGTTACCTCAGATGCGGACCCTTTTCTTCGTCGTCCTCCTAGCCCTTTTGTAGAGCTCCCGGCGTGATTGCCTCTGGCCCACGTCCCACGCCTGCCCTCGATCGTGCCCCCTCAATCCGCCCCCTCGCCGCCGCTCTCTTCGCCCTTCCAGCACCTCCCCATTACCGCCATTTAGTGGTCACGCATTCGGGGGAACGGTTTTCGCAGGAGTGGGCGAGTGACTTAGTGGGTTATCGGGGCCGGGTCGGATCGACATTCGAGAAGATCCCTTACAGGGCCTTTGCTGAATGGGCTTGAGGGTGCAGATGGGCTCTCGACCAGTAGTCGGGCTCCTGGGCTCGTGTCTTTTGGGGTCTCGGTCAAATAGGTGTAACAGTGTGTACTCCCCCCCATTTTCGTTGCCCTCCCGTATTTACTACTATTGCATTGAGGGCAATGCAAGTTTCAGCTTGGGGAGTCGCACTTCGTGCGTCAATTGTATCCTTTTCTTCGTTTTGAGTCGTTTTTCTCCGTGTTTTTCTTTTTCTTTTTCTTCTTTTTATCCCTTCCTCCTTGAGATGAACCCTATGATGAATTGCCACAAAAATCACACACACACCTAGCACGGCTTCGATAATCATATTCACTAACCATAGGAAGCCGAGTCCTCTTGCATTTCATGCATCGTGGGTCCACTTAGCTATTTTGTGAGTCGTGTGTCGTGCCTAGAGTTTGGTGTGCTTCTACTTCGTGATTTTGATTTATATACCTGTCCAGGAATGACCCCTAGATTATCATGATTCGATTTGAATATGCGGTATTTGCCTATCTTATCTGCTTCTTTATGCATGAATATACATATTGTATGCTTCATTTCGCATGTGTCGGGATTCCACAGTTAGGACTAGGATAACCCATTTTAACCTTTGCTCTGATCAGTGAAATATCTCCCTTGCCCAAGTGTTTAGAATCCGACTTCTTTTATTATTTTTACTTGGTGCAAATCCCCTCGTTGTGTACCGTTCTCCCACTTGGGAGAGTACACATGTTTATATCCCAATATCCAAAAATCCAAAAAAAAGGAGAAAAGAAAAACCAAAAAGAAAAGAAAAGAGAAAAGAATATATATATATATATATATATATATATACGTTAATATATATATATATACGTGTATATATATATACACGTGTATAATATATATACACGTGTATATAAGTGTATATACACGTGTATATAAGTGTATATATATATATATATACACGTGTATATACACGTATATATATATATATACACGTGTATATATATATATACACGTGTATATATATATATATACACGTGTATATATATTGCATAGTCTCGACCGGGCTCTCGCCTTACCCTCCTAAAAAAAAGCCGAAGGCAGGGGGAGGGTTTTGGGGATTTTTCTGGGTTTTCAAAAATATATATATATATATATATATATATATATATATATATATGTAGCCAAAAATCCAAAAGAAAAAAATACATATATCCAAAACCCAAAAAAAATGTGTGTGAATATTTCCCTACCTATCGAGAATAAAGGGAAGGCGAGAATTTGCACCGAGTGTTCTACTCCACATCATCTCAACCCCCGTCGCTTTCGAAAACACTTGGAAGAGGGAATTTCTAGCTATTATCTAGGCGATAGTGTGGTGAAGTCCGAGTCCCTAGCTGTGGAGTCCTTGACACATGATGCGTTTCTATTCTCATACTCTTCTCATGCATGCTTGAGCTATATATTCACCGCTATTTCTAAATCGAATCGATATTTGGGTCATTTCTTGGATTTGTGTATATGGAGCTTATTGCACGATGTAGATAGTGACACCGACTGCTAGCACACAACCACACTCGCTCGCGCTTCACGGCGTGGGCCCATGGCACTTGTCTGGACTCGTATTCCTCGGTTTAGTGATGTGATTTGGCGTTTGCTTGCTTGGTGTGTCGTTTTTGGTTTTGTTGGCCCTGACGGGCGATTTAGGATTTAGAGTTCTCTTCTTTCTCTCTTCCTCTCTATTTTCTCCCTCCGAGCTCCTACTCTCACTCGTCTTCCTCGAGGACGAGGAAGGGTTCAGCTTGGGGGATTTTGACGTGCGTTTATATTTCATATATTCACGTACGTTTTCTTATGTGTTTTTCTGCTATTTTTCGCCGTCTTGTATTCGTTTTCTCGTGTTTTCTTGTTTTCTTTCACTTTTCTGTGTTTTTGTATGTTTGCAGGAGTTTGCCGACGTAGGGGACATAAAACGACGATATCATGAGTCCTCGGAGCAACGGGAGGAGTCACGCGTGATCCAGGGGGCCAAACGACGAAGATCACCATCTTTCAGCCCCCCACCCGATCGGTTGGATAGGCCAACCGATCGGGTGATGCACGCGTGCACGACCCGGTCCGCCGCTGAAGCAACGAAAGTGTCAACCGACCGGGTCGCCGACCGGTTCAAATCGACCTCTCTCTCTGGAAATTGGAGCCGAATTCCAACCGATCGGGTGACATTTCACCCGATCGGTACACCTGTAGCCGCAATTCCTCGAACGAGACCCGGTCATGCCACCCGCTCGCCTCAGCACCCGGTTGAAGATCTTCATGGCTCTCACCCGATCGGTTGACTCATCAACCGATCGGGTGATGATTTTTCTGTGGGTTTGGGACCCGAATCATTAGGGTTTCGAAGGGGGCTATAAATACACGAGGTTGGCTGACTCAAAGGGGATCTTCTTCAGTTTTTAGGGCATTTTCAGCCCCTTTGCTGGGGGGCTTAGGTTAGTTTAGATTAGGTCTTTTGATCAATAAATCTTGTATTGGATTGAAGATTCAAACTCAAGATAAGTATTTCTTTCTCTTATTTTCCATTGTTTTGTATTGTTTTCATTTTGCTCAATGGTGAATGTGTGTTTGTCATTTTTATTGCTTTCTTTTATGTTCTCACCATTGAGTAGCTCTTGATGAACCCTAATACGGGTTAGGGTAGGATTGATGCTTGGAAAACTAGGTTTGGCTTGGTTGCATGGCATGTGTTCGATGGAATGTGTCAATGGGGATTTCTAGCAATCTGAGTCCAATTCGTATGGAAACACACTAGTTGTGTTGGGGATTGGGGTCCGGTGTCTTGTCCAGTCAAGATCCGCTTTGATGTAATGCTAGAAATCACATTCGATCCATTTGGCCATTAGGGTTACGCGGGGGTGTTTCATTGTCATTGGCGGGAAAAAGACTGTCTCTGACCGTCGGGCCAAGGGGGAATAAACTTGGTGGTTGACTCCCTAGCCAGAGCTCACACCCTTAGTGTTGACATTGAGTCCTCGCACGTGGGAACGGCTTGGACGAAGTGTTGGGAGTTATCATTGTGGCCTTAATTCTCCCGGTTGCGGAGGGTGTTAATGGACATGTGAATGCCCACCATCTGGAACCGGGTAGGCCTAGCGTACTAGGCATCGACCGGAATATCGGGCCCATGGACGCTAGGTACCACCTTTATGGGCAATGTCTCACCCTGGGTCAAGTCAAATGCCAAGTGTCATGAGTGCTCTAGCCCATGTTAACGGGGATTCATTTCTTGTCTTTTTTATTTCTTTCTTTTATTTCTACACTTTCACCCATATTATCCGCGTAGCTAGCACACAACCTAGGCGAGGCTAGTTGCCATTCAAGCCATCCACCTCCCCGAGTTTGATAAACCCGCACCCTACACTAACCGTGCACTTGCGGTAAAACGACACCGCGCCCAAATCGTAAACGGGGCGCCGGTTAACTATCGACTGTCACAAGAAGAAAGTAGTATTTGAGATCCCTAACCATCTGGTTTTCGAATTCATCAGTGGAAGTCATTCGCTCGGACCTATCAAATTTCTGGCCCAGCCGAACGAAGTGATCGTTGCATCTATGCAAGTCGAACCTGAGAAGCCTACAGTGGGTCGAGACCTCTAAGATGTATTTTCGAAGGATATTTTAGGATTACCGCCTGATCGAGCACTGGAATTCAGCATCAACCTTGTGTCGAATACTCAACCGATCTCGAAGGTGCCTTACCGTATGGCTCCTGCAGAACTTGAAGAGATACGAAAGCAATTGGATGACCTGCTACAGAAAGGACTCATCCATTCCAGCATATCTCCCTGGAGTGCACCTGTTCTATTGGTCAAGAAGAAGGACTGATTAAGAAGGATGTGCATGGATTATCGGGACCTGAACAAAGTCACTGTGAAGAATAAGTAACCGTTATCTCGCATCGATGACATCTTCGATCAACTTGGTGGATCACGAGTTTTCTCGAAGTTGGATCTCAGGAGTGGATACCATCGGGTGAAGGTCAAGAATGAAGACATCTACTAGACGGCTTTTCGGACCAAGTATGGACATTATGCGTTCGTTGTCATATCATTCGGTGTGACCAATGCCCTTGCAGTATTCATGAATATCATGAATCTCGTATTCTACGAGTTTCTGGATAAATTCGTAGTGATATTCATTGATGATATATTGGTCTATTCGAAGAGCAAGGAGGAGCATGACAAGCATCTGTAGATTGTTTTGTAGACCCTTTGTCGTCATCAGTTGTATGCCAAGTACATCAAGTGCGAATTCTGCCTGGACCGAATTGCATTTCTTGGACATGTGGTATCAAGCGACGGTATCTCTGTCGACCCAAAGAAGGTTGCATAAGTCAGTAATTGGCATACCCCTCAGTCGACATCAGACATCAGGAGTTTCCTAGGATTGGCAGTTTACTATCGTTGATTCATCAAGGATTTCTCGAAGAAAGCCGAGCCCATGACTCGATTGATGAGGAAGGATGTCAAGTTTATATGGTCAGACTCTTGCAAGAAGGCATTTGGGATATTGAAAGCAAGGCTGACGTCAGCACCAGTCCTGGCTATACCAGATAGGACTGGAGGATTTGAGAGCTTCTGTGATGCATCAGACATAGGCCTTGGATGTGTCCTGCACCAGCATGGTCATGTAGTCGCATATGCTTCTCAGCAATTGAAGATTCACGAGAAGAGTTATCCGACTCACGACTTAGAGCCAGCCACTGTCATCTTTGCCTTGAAGATTTAGAGACATTTCTTACTGAGTGAGCAAGTGAAAATCTTCACTGATCACAAAAGTTTGAAATACATTTTCACCCAGAAGGAGTTGAATATGAGGCAAAACAGATGGTTAGAGCTGATGGCCGATTACGACAGTGACCTCCAGTATCATCTAGGGAAGGCTAATGTCATACCCGATGGTTTGAGTAGACTTCCAGCAGTCATGACTCTTACAGTTAAGTGGTGGCTATAGCAAGATCTGTAGGAGATAAGCATAGTAGTTGTTTTACCTGGAGTCACATCATCGTTGATGAATATGCAGATTCAGTCGACGATTGTTGATCAGATCAAAACCACGTAGTCTGCAGATGCAAAGCTGCAGAAGATCAGAGAGCAAGTTGAAGCTGGACTTCGGACGGATTTTCTCATTAATGAGGATGGTTCCCTGAGATAAATTAGTAGGATCTGCGTACCTTCAAGTGATATTAGAGAAGAGCTGATGAATGAAGCTCATAGCTCTCCCTATTCCATTCATCCTGGCGATACCAAGATGTACATCGACCTTCGTCTGAATTTTAAGTGGCATAGCCTAAAAAGGAGCGTAGCTTGAAGCGTCGCCAAGTGCCTTGTGTGTCAGCAAGTGAAGGCTGAACATCATCACATTACTGGATTGCTTTAACCTATGTTGATTCCGGAGTGGACGTGGCAGCACATCACCATGGAATTCATGATTGGACTACCTCAGAGCACCAACCAAAATGATGCGATTTGGGTTATCGTTGACCGATTAACCAAGTCGGCGCATTTCATATCCTTCCGAGTAGGAAAATCTGCGGAGATACTTACGAAGAAGTATATGGAGGTAATTACCTTTCTCATACCTTTATAACTTCTTTCCAGTATATGTTGTAATGTGAACAATAATCGTGTAGGAGATTGCGATTGCATGGAGTTCCTGTGAGTATCGTCTACGACTGAGACACGAGATTCACGCCCAGTTCTGGAAGAGTCTACAGATGAATCTGGGTACCAGTCTGAGTTTCAGCACTATGTATCACCTGCAGACTGATGGACAGTCAGAGTGTATTATCCATATATTGGAGGACATGTTGCGAGCTTGCATGTTGGATCTTAAAGGTTCATGGGAGGATCAGTTGCATTTAGTGGAGTTCGCCTACAATAACGGCCACCAAGCCAGCATTGGCATGTCGCCATTTGTTGTACTCTATGGATGGAAATGTCGATCTCCGTTGAGTTGGGATGGCATTGGTGATAGGAAATTGTTGGGACCAAAGATGATAGTCGAGACTGTGGATGTAGTGCATACCATCAGGGACAAACTTCGTATTGCACAGGATCGGTATAAGCATTGGGCTGATGCTAAAAGCCGTCCTTTGGAGTTTAAGGCGGGACATCATGTGTTCCTAAAGATATCCCTGAACAGAGGATTGATTCATTTTGGAAGGCGATGCAAGCTTATTCCGAGATTCATTGGACCCTTCGACGTGCTACAACAATTTGGAGAGGTAGCTTATCGTCTAGCACTGTCGCCTTCATTGGATGGAGTACATGATGTTTTTCATGTATCCCAGCTGCGTCATTACATCAGTGACCCTTCTTATACTGTCGATTACTCAGAGGTTATGGTTCGACCGAACCTGACATATGAGCAACAACCGATGCAGATCTTAGACCAACGTCAGAAGAAGCTCAGGAACAAGGTCGTCGAGCTCGTGAGAGTGATGTGGCGTCATGACTTGCTTGGAGAATCCACCTAGGAACGGGAAGAGGAAATGCGTGAGTGCTATCCATATTTGTTCCGTGCTCCTTAGTGGATAGAAATTCCAAGGGCAAAATTTTAATAAGGTGGGTAGAATGTAACGTTCAATATTTATTAGCACAAATTTCATACGTATTCTTCTGATGTATTGAATTATTGTTCTCAACTTTATTTTTTATCATCCGTAGCTCGATCACACTGATATTATTTTATAATTTCCGGTTACTTTTGAGCCAGTGGCGATATCGTAATAATTCGAACAATTCGATATCTTAAAATAGCTTAATAAGATAAATTTTAATTAGATTTTTTTTCAACCCCATCAATTATAATTATATGAGTATATATATCTAATTTTGAATTCAAATTTCGAATACTTCTCATATAGGCTCTAGGAGACTTTTACCATAGATTAGTGATATTGAATATGATTAAATCCTTACAATTAAATTGTAATTAAAACCTTATTTGATGCCTTTTTCATTTGTCGCCATCTTAAGTCTTTAAAAACATCCCATAAGAAAACAAAACCCTAGCAAACCCTAACCTTTCTTCTCAAGCCGCCACCCTCCCCTCTCAAAAACCTTAGGCCGCCCAAACCGACCACACCCTCCCCTGTTCATCCATGCCGCACCTCTCCTTCACCCACGAACACCGCCAGTCGAATCTGCCGCCTTCCTTCCTTCTCTTCCGTCTAGTACACCGGCCATCGAACCCACCTCCGATCCGCCATCACCGTCGTGACCCCCACTTCTTCATTCGAGCGCCCGCAGCCCACAACGCCACCACCTCTCCCCCCGGCCCTCTCCTTCCTCCAACCACCACCTCCCTCATCCCATTCTTCACGGCCCTTAATACCTCCGGTGCTGCCAACACCCAAGAACCCGTAACCCACCCTCCTTTGCATCGTCCGACTCTTCCCTCCATTCCCGAACCCTCTCAGCCGCCAGCACCACCATCGCTCTCCTCCTTCGGCATCACCACCTTCCCTCTCACCAACGCCATCAACTACAGTCCAACACCACCCCCACCGAACACCCTCCTCCTAACCCCGACGACCCCTACCTCTCCCCGACCTTTGACCCACAGCAGCTGCAACCTCCGACCCATAGCATCAATAGCCCATGGCAGCTTCTATCACTCCTCGTTGCTGCTGCTTGTTGCCACTGCACGTTGCTGTGCCACCACCACGTCGCCAACCACCTCCTTCTGCCACCTACGGTGACACCAGCACCTCGGACCCACCGACCACGTGGTGGCTCCTCCGTAAGCAGAACGGCAGCCAGAGGAAGTGTAATAGTTTACTCAAGCAACCTGTGAGTTATGCATGAATGAACAGTATACCATATCAATTTATATTATATAATAGTTAGTTTATATATATGATATGTTTAGTTTATGAATAAATAAATAAATATATATACACACACATATATATGTATGTACATATATACATACATATATATGTATATACACATATATACATATCTATATATGTATATATGTATAGGAAAATTTTCAAATGAGAACATTTCGCACGGTGCGAAAATGTTTTTATCTTTTTTTGAAATTTTTTTTCTCAAAAATTCTTTTTTCCACCCTCATTATATGTTGTTATACCCACCTCAAAAAATAATGGTTGAGAAATAATGTCATTTGGTCTTCGATCAAGGCATTTCATCAAATTCGCACGTTTTGAGACCGTTAAATTTGTAACGGGTGGATGTGTGCTCTAATCCCCAACGGGTTCACCCATTATTTTCCCTGGGGTATATAATTGTATGGATTAAACATAAAAAAAAATTTTGAAAAAAAAATTCAAAAAAATAAAAAAATGTTTTCGTACGGCTTTCGCACGGGTTTTTTTGCACCCGAAGATCACTCTATATGTATATACTAGTCATACCCCGTGCCCGTAGGGCACGGTGAAAGTCGTCTCCCGGGTGTGAAACTGAGGAGGGCAGTCTGTTAACGGGTGAAATGGCGACAGAGAAGTCGTCTACCGGGCGTGAGAATGACGTGGAAGTCGTCTCCCAGGGGCAATATTGACGGCGAAAAGAAAACCTGGGTCAGTCGTTTCCCCGGTGCAAAACCGAGGAGGACAGTCAGTAAACGGGGGAAATGACGACATGATAGTCGTCTCCCGGGCGCAAGAATGACGTGGATGTCGTCTCCCGGGGCAACATTGATGTGTGAGAAGAAAACCTGGGTTAGTCGTCGAAGGGGCACAACAGTATGACTAAAGCGCAAGAAAACGTCGGTGCAGAGCGGAAAAAGGGTGTTGTAAAACGCGTAAATAATGGCGAATTTAGTTGTAGGAAAAAACAATGGTGAATTTGCAAATAAGGGGTATGTGGTGGTTTTTTTGTTTGGGTTTCACCAAAACACTCAACTCCACACCTAACCACTCATCGACGCTTCATAGGGCTATCTACTCTCCCATACAATTTGTCCTAGTCATAATTTGATGCCACGTAGGACAATTCATCTACGATACAAATTAATTTACGACACAAAGAAATTTAATTCCTTACAAAATTCTTTCTTACAAAATTTAGTATCCTTCAAATTTAGTTTTACTCTAAAATTAGTACCCTCCAAATTTAGTACTCGTATAATTGCAAATTAGCGCAGTACATCATACAAAGGGTACATTGCATAATCCACAAATAGGGGAAAGATCTAAAGGAGAAGAAGACTAAAAAATACGAAAAGGCACAACTTGAATTACATAAGTTTCCATTTACCCTCTAGTCAATATTTCCGCAAATATTGTATTTTTCTGAAAGACGACCATTATAAGTTGCAATCAACCAGAAAATTAGTCAAAATCATCACCATTGCAGACAAAGGGTAATTTTATTTGCAAATAGCCTCATTTAAATGTATGATAATACTATTTTGCATGATAGCATAATAACAAAATGTAACTTTTTAGGTCGTGAATTTTTTTTGATGTTCCAATCCAACCCAACGGGTAAATAAAAATCGCCATTGCTTTTAGTACAAAAATTTAGTACAGAAATAGTGCTTGTTCAATATAGTTATGGGCAAAACATTCCACGATATTGAAGAGTACATTGGGAAGATATGAACCAAGGATACAAATCTCAAAAGATATGAAGTATCTCGCACGTAGAGTACATGCGATGATTTTCATTTGGATTGTAAAATACTCCCTCATGCTGCAGTAGAAAACTTCCTCATGAAAACATTGTGAAGAGAAAAAGTATCAATCGTAAGACATAATGGAGTGTTATGTGGATGCGCAATAACCTGGGAAATTTACAAACAAAAGTTTACCGTTGACGTGCGTTTATATTTCATATATTCACGCATGTTTTCTTTTGTATTTCCCCGTGTTTTTCGTCGTCTTTTATTCGTTTTCTTGTATTTTCTTGTTTTCTTTCACTTTTTCTTTGTTTATCCATGTTTGCAGGAGGTTGACCACGTAGGGGACGTTTAACGATGATATCCCAAGTCCCCGGAGTAACGGGAGGAGTCACGCGTGATCCAGGGGGTCATACGCCAAAGAATACATCTTTCAGCCCCTCACCCGGTCGGTTGGTCATCTCCAACCGATCGGGTGATGCACGCATGCACCACCCGGTCTCAGCCGGAGCTCACATGGAAGTCACCCGACCGGTTCGCAGACCGGTTCAGCGGGGGCCTGTTCTCTGTTTTCTCGAGCAAAATGCCAACCG
The DNA here is from genome assembly GCA_030789695.1 of Scilla litardierei. Lineage (NCBI taxonomy): Eukaryota > Viridiplantae > Streptophyta > Magnoliopsida > Asparagales > Asparagaceae > Scilla > Scilla litardierei. Next base: position 132,362,909 of record CM061138.1, on the reverse strand, counting down.
ATCGGGTGACTCTCACCCGATCGGTTCATCTGTAGCTGAAGATGAGGAGCTGAAGACACGGGCACCAAACCGATCGCTTCACCCGACGGCTCCAAGATCCAACCGGTCACTCAAGAACTCACCCGACCGGTTCATGTGATCGGGTGAAAGCTCGCCGTTTTCTGTTATTATTTTGTAACGGATCAACCGATCGGTTGACTTGTCAACCGATCGGTTGATGTGAGAGTATATAAATAGAACCCCTAGGGTTCCAGAAACGGGAGCTGCGAGTTTTTTACTGTTTTCTCACTTTGTGACGGCTGTAATTTCTGTTCTTTTGTAAGTTTTCAGATCTTCCTCAAATTTTAGTATTGTCTTAATTACTTAATTACTTCCGCATTACAATCGTCCGATTATGATTCCAACGGTTAATTTTTATTTAGATCGCTTTTTCATGGATTTTTGTGAGTAGTTCCCAAATCTGGGATTTTGGTGGAAACCCCTTCGGGGGCTCTTCCCGATGCGTCCATAGGGTTAGGAAATCGATAGGGATTAGGAATCTAACGGTTACGCGGGGTGTTTCATTGTCATCGGCAGGAAAAAGACAGCCTTTGACCGTTGGGCCAAGGGGGAATAAACTTGGCGGTTGACTCCCTAGCCATAGCTCACACCCATAGCGTAGACGTCGAATCCTAGCACGCGGGAGCGGTAGGATGAGACGTTGGGAGTTATCGTTGCGGGCTTAGTGCTCCCGGGATCGATCAGTGTTAATGGACACGGGAGTGCCCACTGATCGAATCCGGGAAGTCCGGTGTATCATCCTGGGCACCGACCGGAATATCGGGCCCATGGGATGCAGGTACCACTTTCAGAGGCAACGTCTCACCATTAGACCCTAATTCCGATCGCTATCCATACCCGTAGGCCGTATCGGCGAGAGTCTCTCGTCGGGTTGGAAACCAAAGTCCCGGGTTTTCTTTCTTGTTGCTCATACCCTTTATTTCTTTCCGTGACAACCATTTACCGATTCGGGCTAGCTCGCCCCCTGGGGTGATTTTGGTCCTACCTGACCCAAGCACAACCTCGCCTCCCTGAGTTCGATAAACCCGCACCCTACACTAACCGTGCACTTGCGGTAAAATGACACCGCGCCCATACCGTAAACCCGGGGGCGCCGGTCAAGTTTATGGCGCCGTTGCCGGGGAGGCAACGTGCTTGTTATTTTAGGATCTCTTGAACCCTCGTGTCTAGCTCTCATCCCTACCTCGTGATAATTTTCGCATTCTCCTTTTTCTTTTTTATTTTTCTTTAGTTTTATTTCTTATTTTATCTGTTTCTTTCCCACTTGTCGCTTCACGGGTGTTTGTTGTTTTTCATGCGCAGGAGTTCGAGGAGTCTTGACGACTTGATTCCCCTCGATCCAGAGATTAACGCCACCCTTAGGCGTTTGGCCGCCGAGAAGCGAAGAAGAGAGGATCCCGAATCCATGGAGGAGAACACCCCGCCTCACAAGTCCCTGTTGGAGTACTCGATGCCATCCATCGAGTCGACTTCCGCCATCCGTTCTCCAGCTATTGCGGCCCAAAGCTTCGAGCTGAAGCCGTCTTTAGTGACATGGATCCAGCATGACCAGTTTGCGGGTGCACCCATGGAGAGCCCGATCGAGCACCTAGACTCCTTCTTGGAGAAATGTGACACCTTCCGGATTAATGATGTCACGACAGAGGCTATCCGTCTGAAGCTGTTCCCCTTCTCTTTGCGAGACAAAGCCAAGCAATGGCTTAGGGGGAAGGACCCCAACACTTTCAACACCTGGGAGAAGCTCTCCAACGCTTTTCTGACGAAGTTCTTTCCTCCGGGGAAGACCATGAAGTTGAGGAGTGAGATCTCCTCCATCTCCCAGGCCAGCCACGAGTCCTTGCATGAAGCTTGGACGAGATATAAGGAAATGCAAAGAAGATGCCCTCACCATGAGCTTTCGAAGTGGCAGATTATTAATCTGTTCTACAATGGGTTGAGGGATGACCTGAAATCTTCTATGGACGCCGCAGCTGGGGGTTCCTTCATGTCTAGGAGCGAGGAAGATGTCGGACATATTCTGGAAAATATGGCATCCAACAATGAGCGGTGGTGTGACGAGAGAGCCACACCAAGATCCGGGGGTATACACAGAGTCGAGGGCGTCGACAAACTTTCAAGCAAGTTCGACTTGCTTTCGACCCAGATCTCCGCACTAATGGTAGGAGCCGGTGGGGCCGGTACACAGCAAATTTCAGCGGTAGAATCCGAATTCTTTGGGGAATTCGACGGTGGTGACATCTCACCACCGTTGGATCAGGCGAGCACACTATTTTACAACCCCATGGGAAATGCGCCGTATCCGCCAAGGACCAATTCCAACCCGGCCTACTCTCCAAACAACCGGAACCACCCAAACTTCAGTTACCGGCCACCATTTCAGCCCTCGTCGCCTCAGCAGCCGCAGCAACAAACTTATCAGCCGGCTAGGCCACAGCAGAGTCAGGTTCAGCAGCAACCGTTTCAGCAGCAACCATTTCAGTAGCAACCTCAGCAACAATTTTACGCCCCCAGGAATCAGCAGCCATTCCAGCAGCAGCAGCAGTATGGCCAACAGAGGGCCGTCTCTCCGGTTGAGTCTCTCTTGACTCAATATATAACCAACCAGGAGAAGATCAACCAAAAGCTAGAAAAGGGTCAGCGGACCCTCACGGACCAAGTAACCCAGCTGGGGTTACAAGTGGCGAACCTTTCAAGGTCACAAAACCAATTACCGCCACAACCGGAGGTGAACCCGAGGGGAGCAACCCAAACATCGGCACTCGTGCACGAGCACTCAAATGTGTCCGCTATCGTTCTGAGAAGCGGGACACAAATTCCTACTAGAGTGCCCCCTAGCAAATCGGAAGCACCATTGGTCGTTGATAGACCGATCGAAAAATCAAACGACGCCGGTGCTTCGTCATCAAATCCTATGACTCCAGAGGGAGTCTCTGAAGAAGAGAAAAAGAAGAAGGAGGAAGGGAGCCCGAAAGTGTTCAAACCCGTCGTGCCATTTCCACAACGTTTAGCTCAGGCCAAAATTGATGATAAATATGGCAAGTTCTTCGCCATGGTCAAGGACCTAAGCCTGCAAATCCCCTTCCTAGAAGCAATCGAAACAATCCCCTCCTATGCAAAATTCCTGAAAGATTTGGTGACGAGAGGGTCTAGAAAGGAGAAAGTAGTGTTGACGGCGGAATGTAGCGCTCTTATCCAGAGGGCAAATCCGCCGAAACTCAAGGACCCGGGGAGCTTCTCAATTCCTTGCACGATCGGGGCAGTAAAGATTCATCGTGCACTCGTCGATCTCGGAGCGAGTGTTAGTTTGATGCCCTTGTCGATGTATAGAAGGATAGGAATGGGTGATTTGGAGCCCACCGGTATGACCCTATAACTAGCTGACCGGTCGGTCAAATATCCGGTGGGAATTGTGGATGACCTCCCCGTTAATGTAAGAGGGGTGCATGTGCTAGTGGACTTCGTAGTCATGGACATGCCTGAAGACGCACACACCCCGATCATCCTGGGACGGCCTTTCATGGCCACTGCTGGCATTTTGATAGATGTGAAGAACGGAAAACTTTCTCTAAACGTCAGCGGAGAAAAAGTTGAATTTGATCTGGGGTTGTCCATGAAGTACCCCGATCCCCCTGATGACCCTCGGTGTCATTTGCTTGAGGTAGAAGAAGAAAAGGCCGCTGAAGAGAGCTCCTGGGAGATTCTCTTAAGAAACCCCCCCATGACTTGGGGGATTCAGAGGATGGAGACGGCCCCAAGAACAAAGAAGCTGCTGGAAAAGCGAGTGCAGCAAGAACGACCCCTCCCGGGTTCCCCAAGGCTCCTCCTGCGAGGAGAACAGGGAAAGAGCCCATGGACCTCACTAAAGACGAGGTCCGGATCCTAAAGAAGATAGCGGGAAGCGCCAACACGAAAGAGAAGCCCCCGGATCCCAAGAACAAGGGGAGGGTAGTCGAGCAAATATTTCTTCAGCCACTGACTACTCCAAAGGCCTTCAGCTCCAATGAAGAAGAGATGCCAAACTTCGGGCATCACCCGTATCAACCACCGTGAACATCTCTTGCGGGCGTCGAGCCAACGACGTTAAACAAGTGCGCTTCATGGGAGGCAACCCATGTTCTAAACTTTTTCCCCATTTTTAGCGTTATTTTTGACTTTATTTTATCTACTTTTTTAAATAAAATCAGCCGCGAGAACATCCGTTCGGGGACTTAGACAAATCTGTTGGTTTTTGCAGGAAACGAAGCCCTAACCGATCGGTTGATAACTCACCCGATCGGTTGGGATGTATCAGATACATGCCGAGATCTGTCCCCAAATGACCCGATCGGTTGAGGAATGAAGAGACCGGGTGACAGACCGGGTGAGCTGGGGAGAACTCTTGGAAATTTTTGGGGAATATCAACCGATCGGTTGAGTTCGAGCGCGATCGGTTGAAGTGACCGGGTGAGCAGCCCTCAATTCTCGGGAAAACGAGTGGAGCGGCCAACCGATCGGTTGATAAGTCAACCGACCGGTTCGCTTGTAGCAATTCTTCGGCAAGAAATTTCGATCTAACCGTCAACTGATCGGGTGACAAGTCACCCGATCGGTTCGACTTAAAACCCTATAAATATCCCCGACTGCCCATTCGATCCACACTCATCATTTTTGAATCCGAAGCTGCTGTTTCGACTCCTCTCGTGCGCCTGCCTTCTTTCTTCCCCAAAATCAACCTCGATCGTCTTTCCCCGCCATCTCCCTACCCGTCCACCATCGATTTCCCTCCATTCTCCTCGATCCCTCACACACACAAAACCCTAACTTTCACCCATTCTCCCCAACATCGAAACTTGTTGAAGAAATCGCCGCGGCTCCACAGCGTGCTCCTATCGCGTAGCATCGGGGCGTCTACGAGCAGCGATCTTCATCTCATTTGGGTAAACTCGCTCCTTTGCTCAATTTTTATTTTTACCCCAGATATTCCATTTGCTCGTTGGCCGTATTTCGTGTTTGTGTTGATTCATTGTACTTTTACATACTCGCACACACACAAGACACCCGCAAAATGCCTCCCCGCTGTGTTAAACCCACCGACGCCAGCTCTTTGAACCCTAGGCCCACCCGTCGCGCTCGTCGCGCACAGCCTCCCGCTCAGCCCACCACCTCCAACCCATCTACCCTTGATCAAGACCAAGCCGATCGATTCACGGCCATGATCCTCCTAGCTGGGCAGGGTGGTCGGATAACCGAGGAGTCCGTCGACCGAGACCTCCCCTTTCTTCAAAGCTTCATTCTCCACATCCGTGAAGACCCACCCGACGTCTCCGAGCTCCACATTCCACCCCCCACGACCCCTGGTCCACAGCGCAGGCCCCCGTCACCACCTCCAGAGGGTGGTGCCCCTGCTTGATCTTCCTTTCCCTCTTTTGCCCCCCCATATTTGTGCCCATCTGTCTTTTCGGGGCCCTGCTTTGTCTCTGTCGGAGGGGGGGGCCATTCGCGTGTCGCTTTCTGATTTCACCTTATTTGTTTTTGACTACCCCTTGCATATCTCTGCATTTCATTGATCATATCATTTCGCTAGCACTGTCATGTTTAGCTTGGGGGACGTCTATTTTGGTGTGCTGTCGTGTTTTGTTTGTTTTTCTCATTTGTGTGTGTGTGTGTGTGTGTGCTTGTTTTTCATTTTTTGAGTGTCGTGTCGTGTGGTTTTATTTTTATTTTCGTGTTGTTTGATTTTGATTTTGATCTTTCTTTCTTTTTCAGTTTCATCTATGTGTTTTCCTCGTTTTCATTTCTTTTTGTGTCAGTGCGTATTCCCCCCCATTTTCATTGCCCTCCCGTACTCACTCATATTGCATTGAGGGCAATGCAAACTTCAGCTTGGGGGAGTCGCACTGTGTGCGTCGTTTGAGTCCTTTATTTTCGTTTTTTGTGTCGTTTTCATCGTGTTTTTATTTTTTATTTTCTTCTTTTTAGCTCTTTCTCCTAGAGATGAATCCTATGATGAATCGCCACAAAGTTACACACACCTAGCATTGCATCGATAATCACACTCACTAACCCTAGGATTTCGAGTCCTCTTACATTTCACGCATTGGTCCACTTAGCTTTCTTGTGAGTCGTGCGTCGTGCCTATCTATTTGGTGTGCTTCTGCTTTGTGATTTTACTTTATATACCTGTCCAGGAATGACCCCTAGATTATCATGCTTCGATTTGAATATGCGGTATTTGTTTCTACTATATGCATGCTATATTTATATAGTATATTTCAATTCGCATGCGTCGGGATTCCACAACTAAGGACTAGGATAACCCATTTAGCCTATGCTCTATTTAGCGAGAATAGTTTCCTTTGCCCGAGTGTTTAGATTTCGACTTCTTTTTTGTTTTACTTGGTGCAAATCCCCTCGCCGTGTACCGTTCTCCCACTTGGGAGAGTGCACATGTGTATAGCCAAAAACCCAAAAATCCAATAGAAAAATAGAAAAAAGGAAAAGAAAAACCCAAAAAGAGAAGAAAAGAAAAATTTTGTATAGCCGAAAAGCCAAAAAAATATACAAATGCACAAAACCCAAAAAAAAAAAATTCTCGTGTGAATATTTTTTCCTACTTGCCGAGAATAAAGGGAAGGCGAGAATTTGCACCGAGTGTTCTACTCCACATCATCTCAACCCCCATCGTTTTCGAAAACACTTGGCTTAGGAACTTTTTACCTAGTATCTAGGCTGTAGTGGCGTGATTTCCTTAACCCTAGTTGTGGAGTCCCCGACGCATGATACGTTTCGATTCTCTCTATTCTCATGCATGCTTGAACTACATATTCGCCGCTTAATTCAATTCGAATCGATATTTGGGTCGTATCTTGGATTTGTGTATATCGAGCCTCATAGCACATTGTAGAAAGCGACACCATTTGCTAGCACACGACCGCACTCACTCGCGCTTCACAGCGTGGGCCCACGACACTTATTTGGACTCGTTTTCCTAGGTTTAGTGGTGTGATTTGGCGTTTGCTTGCTTGGTGTGTCGTTTTTGATTTTGGTGGCTCTGACGGACGATCTAGGATTTAGAGTTTTCTTTTTCTTTCTTCATCTCTATTTTTCCCTTCCGAGCTCCTATTCTCACTCGTCTTCCTCGAGGACGAGGAAGAGTTCAGCTTGGGGGATTTTGACGTGCGTTTATATTTCATATATTCACGCACGTTTTCTTTTGTGTTTCCCCGTGTTTTTCGCCGTCTTTTATTCGTTTTCTTGTATTTTCTCGTTTTCTTTCACTTTTTCTTTGTTTATCCATGTTTGCAGGAGGTTGACTACGTAGGGGACGTTTAACGATGATATCCCAAGTCCCCGGAGCAACGGGAGGAGTCACGCGTGATCCAGGGGGTCATACGCCAAAGAATACATCTTTCGGCCCCTCACCCGGTCGGTTGGTCATCTCCAACCGATCGGGTGATGCACGCATGCACCACCTGGTCTCAGCCGGAGCTCACATGGAAGTCACCCGACCGGTTCACAGACCGGTTCAGCGGGTGCCTGTTCTCTTTTTTCTTGAGCAAAATGCCAACCGATCGGGTGACTCTCACCCGATCGGTTCATCTGTAGCTGAAGATGAGGAGCTGAAGACACGGGCACCAAACCGATCGCTTCACCCGACGGCTCCAAGATCCAACCGGTCACTCAAGAACTCACCCGACCGGTTCATGTGATCGGGTGAAAGCTCGCCGTTTTCTGTTATTATTTTGTAACGGATCAACCGATCGGTTGACTTGTCAACCGATCGGTTGATGCGAGAGTCTATAAATAGAACCCCTAGGGTTCCAGAAACGGGAGCTGCGAGTTTTTTACTGTTTTCTCACTTTGTGACGGCTGTAATTTCTGTTCTTTTGTAAGTTTTCAGATCTTCCTCAAATTTTAGTATTGTCTTAATTACTCTATTACTTCCGCATTATAATCGTCCGATTATGATTCCAACGGTTAATTTTTATTTAGATCGCTTTTTCATGGATTTTTGTGAGTAGTTCTCAAATCTGGGATTTTGGTGGAAACCCCTTCGGGGGCTCTTCCCGATGCGTCCATAGGGTTAGGAAATCGATAGGGATTAGGAATTTAACGGTTACGCGGGGTGTTTCATTGTCATCGGCGGGAAAAAGACCGCCTTTGACCGTTGGGCCAAGGGGGAATAAACTTGGCGGTTGACTCCCTAGCCATAGCTCACACCCATAGCGTAGACGTCGAATCCTAGCACGCGGGAGTGGCAGGATGAGACGTTGGGAGTTATCGTTGCAGGCTTAGTGCTCCCGGGATTGATCAGTGTTAATGGACACGGGAGTGCCCACTGATCGAATCCGGGAAGTCCGGTGTATCATCCTGGGCACCGACCGGAATATCGGGCCCATGGGATGCCGGTACCACTTTCAGAGGCAACGTCTCACCATTAGACCCTAATTCCGATCGCTATCCATACCCGTAGGCCGTATCGGCGAGAGTCTCTCGTCGGGTTGGAAACCAAAGTCTCGGGTTTTCTTTCTTGTTGCTCATACCCTTTATTTCTTTCCGTGACAACCATTTACCGATTCGGGCTAGCTCGCCCCCCGGGGTGATTTTGGTCCTACCTGACCCAAGCACAACCTCGCCTCCCTGAGTTCGATAAACCCGCACCCTACACTAACCGTGCACTTGCGGTAAAATGACACCGCGCCCATACCGTAAACCCGGGGGCGCCGGCCAACCGTATATACATTTTTGATGCGCAAAAATTTACAAACAAAAATTTTTGATGCGCAATAACCTGAGAGATGAAGATATAATATTTGCTAATACTAATAATACAATAATAAGATTTTATTTACCTTATTTAGTTGGAGGGTTGATGATCGTGTGTGTAACCAATCAAGCTCATCAAGAACCATCTTCCAATTCTGTAACAAAAATGTTATTATGATGTTCAATAAAAGCAATGTATTTGGCGAAAAATTCTTATTTTTTATATGTTTCCTCAGAAAAACATGTTAATTTTGCATCCATATTAGATGTCGCATTTGTTTCTACCGTTCTTTTTGCAACTTCTTGAAGATAATAATAAGAAATAGTTACTGATTTAAATAATCTTAATATGAAAATGATTAATTCTGTAATGGCAAGCATACCTTATCAAACCAAATTCTCTTATAATCACGTAGTGTGACATCTATATTATTGTTTTGAAGCAAATTAACCTATATGTAAAAAATATTAATAAAAAAAATGCAATCAAGTATATAGGAAAAAAGATTTATTAGTGCTTTACAGTATTCTGCAAATAAGGGTCCTTAACAGCATTCATCTGTATTTGAAGTTATTAGTAAATATGCTCAGATAAATCAAGTTATTTGGTTCTGCAGTGTGTATATATAATAAATAGAGAATGAGAATCCTTCGCAGCACCATGTTTAATGATTTCTAAACAGCGATTACTTTCAGAAACTATTTTCATTATTTTAATTCCAGAAACTTCCAACCGGGCGAGCATTTGAAGTTATTAGTAAATATGCTCAGATAAATCAAGTTATTTGGTTCTGTAGTGTGTATATATAGGTGTATTCTCTCTCTCTCTCTCTCTCTCTCTCTCTCTCTCTCTCTCTCTCTCTCTCTCTCTCTGAGAGTGTGTGAGCGCGCGCGTGCGTGCGTACGCGTGTGCGTAGGCGCGCGTGTGGGTGGGTATCGGTGGATGTGGATGTGGGCTATATGATAATGGTGAAGTTCAGATGGTTAGAATAGGAACATGTGGTATTTAGCCTTACTCAGCTTCCTGTTAGATTTAAAGGGGAAAACATGAGAAGAGTATAAGTACAGACCCAATATATGAGAAGAATAAGAGTACATGCTAAATATATGAGAAGAAGTTGAGTAACTAATAATATATGAGAAGTCAAATAATATATGAGAAGAGTATGAGTACAGAACTAATAATATGGTAAAATTCTTAAGTTTAATTTGCATGATACTCAATGGTACTCATCCAAAACATGCCAACATATTTGGAAGAGTCCACATTGTAGTAGTCAATTTGTGTTCCAAAATTAGAGTCTTATATATTGTTAGTTCTAACTCCGGGCCAACTGTCAGATTTATGATAGGTGTATGTGAGTTAAATTGTAATTTAGGCAGCATACGTACCCCTCATTGATCTTCATATGTACCCAAGCGCATATTCAATGATTGTTTTCTAGTATATAATTGTAGCAGGAATATGTTTTCTTATACATGCATTCCTCATAATTATAGCAGGAATATAATTGTGAAGTTTTATAACAGGATACGATTTGTTTTCTAGCATATAATTAGCATAATATTAGTTAAGTGTTATGACACGAACATCACCTAATCCTACATGCACTGAAGGATACCTTATTTTGAGAAAGCTTGCTGGCCAATTTGGTAAATTCCTATGTTCACATACATGCCAATTTACTGTAGGGATCTGTCACATTTGTTTCACTAATCATAGTTATCTAGAATAATTATCAAGGAACAAATGAACACAGATAATTGAAACTAATTGGGTGATAGGTAATCACTTTTGTAGTACCTTTAATTGGGTGCTTACCGGAGGATTACCGTGTACACACAGATTTGTGGGCAAGCGAAAATGGAAAATTAAAAATTGAAATTTTCCCAAAAATTCGGCAGAATCAAAAACTGTGATTGATTCGGTTTAGGGGGGAACAGGCGTAATCATACCGAACAGACGTAACCAAGATGTTCCAAAAAACATACCACATTAAGGCCACATTCGGCATAATCAAAAAACATACCACATTGATGTAATTCCAACAGTAATGCGACAGAAGCAAAAATCGAAAATGAATTACCCAAAAACCATTAATTAGTACAACCCTTCTCAAAATTTTGGCAAAAACAGATCGCCTCTCACCTAATCATTCAACCACCTAACCACCAAAAAATGAAGCAAAAATACTGGCAAAAGTAAGAACGCTAACCTCAGGTCCTGCGCAAAATTTAGGTAATGAGATTTAAGTGCTGCGTTGGGAGATCGAGGAGATGGGAGATAATAGATAATCCACAAATATCTAAGAGTGATCTATGTGTTGGGTGGGTGAATGATAAATAATGAATGATAAATAATTAACTCATTAAGATGCCTACAAAATTAGGAGGAGAAATTGAATGATAAATAATGAACTCATTTTCCATATACAGGGCAATCGAACAGTAAGTGAATGTCAACATTTTGAGATTTAGCTTTAAAAAATTGAATCGATTTAAAGTAAGATTCTTACAGAGCAACGACGCCAAACGTAACGCCTCTCCAAGAACAGTACTCCAACGACGTTGAGTTTATCCAGTTATATAACACGTTGTCGGCATTCCGAAATTATTTCTTGATCTCCAACAGCGTTGTCCCTAGCAAAAAATAAAAAGCTTTTATGCTATCAATAATTATCATGCAATCTCCCTTGTTCGTTTAGTAGCCCAGTATTTATCACGAAAAAAATAATCTATAGATAAAAAAGCCAGTACTTATAAATAATTGGGTCGAATAAAATAAAAAGCCCAGTATTTAAGGGAAAAAATTGCGAGAAAATTTGAAGAACTGCCCAGAAATTAACGTATAGATATTGGGCTTAATTTTCGTATAGATATTGGGCTTTTATTTTTTGAGAGGAACAAAACAAAGAACTCCCTTTTTTAAAATTAATAGTAAAACTGGGCTTTTTAACAAAGTTCAAAACAGAGAACTCCCTTTTTTTAAACTCATTTTCAAGAAAGAGACATCGAAATATAAACGAAGACACAAAAAGAAATGAAGAAACGAAGAAACTTCATTTTCAAAATAGAGAAATCCCTTTTTTCCCCTTTTGTTAGTGATGAGGAAGAAACGAAGACAAAATATAAAAGCAGTCGGAAACGAAGACAAAATCTCCAAAAAACACGAAAAGAAACGATCTCTAACCCATTAAAAAATAAAAAATGAAGCTATATATTCCAAAAACCCAAGAGATCAGATCCGTAGTGAAATCATTAATTGAGAGAGAGAGAGAGAGAGAGAGAGAGAGAGAGAGAGAGAGAGAGAGAGAGAGAGAGAGAGAGGAAATGAGCATGTCGCAGAGGAGAAAAAGAAAACATTAATTTCTGATCCGTAGTGAAGAAAGGGGAATGACGAAAGGATTTGAGAGAGAGAGAGAGAGAGAGAGAGAGAGAGAGAGAGAGAGAGAGAGAGAGAGAGAGGATTACCGGAGGATTTGAGCACGTCGTAGAAGAAGAAAGGGGAATGACGAAGACAAAAGTTTTTAAGTGGGAATTGATTCAGACAACAGGTTTTAAGCCGTTTTTATAACTGAAAACAAAAGCAGTTTTTAAATTTTGACAACAACGTGGGAATTGTTGATAATGAAATCAGTTTTAAAAGTGAAAATTTACGTGAAAATTTTGGCTAATTAGATTGTCCTAGTAGGACAAACTGGTGACATGTAGGACAATCTGGTGACATGTAGGACAAAGTTTGAAATAGGTCCTGAATTGTATAAGAGATGTATATATATGTATGTATATATGTACATACATATATATGTTGGGTAAAGGGATCCTAAGGTGACTCCTTAGATTCAATCTAAGGAGGCGCCCCTAATTTCACCCATCTCACACATTTGTTTTTGAAATTTTTTTCATGGGTTTGTCGTTCACCTTATGGATGATCAACATACCAAATTTCAAGGGATTCCTATACTTTTTTAGCCCCCATCTACCCCTTGCAACTTCGTGGGTTTTAAGCATGTTTTCAGACCGTTGAAATTGTAAGGGGTAGATGGGGGTTCAAAAAATATTGGAATCCCTTGAAATTTGGTATGTTGATCATCCATGATATGAACAACAACCCCATGAAAAAACATTTCAAAAAAAATTGTAGGAGATGGGGGAAAATGAGGGTGCCTCCTTAGATTTCATCTAAGGAGACACCTTAAATCCCCTTTTTCCATATATGTATATATACGTTATATAAATCAGTATACATATGTTAAGTTTATATAAATCAGTATGCATATATATATATATATATATATATATATATATATATATATATACATCATACTATATAAATAGTGTTATATAAGCAAGGGTTATTATTATTTTAATTGTTTAAGAATTCTTCAGTTGATGTTATAAATCTAATGGCGCAGAAATATTCGCGCCTTCCATACGATCACGTGGACACTAAGTTCGCTCTAATCAGGCAAGTGTGCATTTTTCTACATGTTTTAAATATTATTTCATTTAATTGTTTATGTCACAAATAGCTAGTTTTTGGACAATTTAACGGCGAAATGAAGCATACAAAAATTACCATATCAAACTACACTTTATATGCGACACAATGACACCAAACTTCAAACATTTACGGTTTGTGAATTGCAAGATAAAAACCCATGTATGTGGCCATTTCAATAAATTAATCGATTAAATAGTCTTTTAAATCATAAATATAGCAGGCTGTTTGGCTAATCATAAATCTTGTGGGCCGGTTTGGCTAATCATAAATCTTGTGGACCGGTTTGGCTAATCATAAATCTTGTAGGCCAGTTTGGCTAGTCTGGCTTGTGTTCCAGTAAAGTACACGTGTGTGTGGTTCGGTTCGCGGGCAATAGTTGGAAGTGAACGTGTCACCTTCAAGGGCACGAGAAGATAGATTCACTCGCTGTTCACCTAACGACGTGAACCTTAGGCACTAGATAGATACACTCATGAACTCTTGAAAACTGCTATCTCGAATATGTACGACATGTAGAATTGTTACTGCTTTCACTTAAATAGAACTGCTACTAATTTCACTTGTAATAGAACTGCTACTACTTTCATTTATGATAGAACTGCCATGCTAATATAATTTCTATTCATACTGCTTAGAAATTATAATTGTTTGATTATTCATAATGTTTTAATTGCCATGAGAATTGCTTTTGAAAACCTTGTTGAGGGTCATATTCACCATTAATGCTTGCCAAGGATCCTTGCTGACATACATTTCTATGTTGAATTTTATGTCAGGTCACAAGACAGATTACCTAGAGGACGAGCTGCTTGAAGAGACTGGCCCACTGGACTAGGAGTACGCTGATCCAGGAGTTCTTCCTACTGAGGACTAGTTACTGAGCATTACCTGCTGCTGCTTAGAATTTCTTTTACTGCACTTTTGTAGGGTATGTACCCATCTTTGTAAAACTCTGTAATTTGTTTGGCCATGCTGGGCCTTGTTACTTTTGTGTACTTTTTCTAGATGTTGGCTTTAAAGTCATAGTTATTTCTGTTTTTTTTGAACGTAAGCAAGTTCCTGCGTATGGTTTTTATTCACAGACGCTTATTGGGCTTGAGCTTGACTGCTTCAGCCCAAGCGGACCTTTGTTGCATCCTCGCTCTTAAGTATTATGGAAAGCGGGGTGTGACAAAGCTCCTATGTATGATGAATTTTATGCACCACACCCTCGTACACATACTAACACACCTGTGAGACACCCACATGCTTGCACTCACACGTATGCAAATGCTTATGCACATCCACTGCACACACATATGCATGATCACTCACGTGCTCGTCAACATGATTCAGAAAATTATTATGCTTCAAATTCTTATGCACCACATGCTTATACCCCGAATGTGAAATCTCACATGTATGCTCACAATGCACGCACATGGCATGCAAGACCACATGCTATTTACCATGCACACCCACATTATTATTATTACCCACGTACACCACACTATAGGTATACACAAACACAATCACCATATACACACCCTAATGCATATGTTCATCCTCTTGCATATATGCCGCATTCACCACATAGAAACCCTCCTCCATTGCATGCACCCTCTAGGTATAGGACATCCAAAATCCACAAAATTTGGGGTCCTAAGAACACTAGCACATATGCTAAGGGCATGTATATGAAATCTTATTTTAGGGATGTAGTTAATAATGAAAATTATATTGGGAAGCCTAAGTCCACTTAGACTTGGTTTCCAAATGGCTAATCTCCTTGGACCCAACATGTTTGGGTACCATGTGCTTATGATTTATTTTATAGATACCCAAGAAGAGGAAAAAGGGTAATAAATGGAAAGATTGCTCCAAATGCAAAAAGAAAGGATGGGTACTCGATAGAGGGTGCTCCAAACATATGGTGGGAGATCCAAGCTTGCTCTCTGAAATCATTCGCATTAAGGATGGTAGAACGGTCGCTTTCAGAGGCAATGAAAAGGGTTTCATCATAGGTATTGGAAAGTTGGTAATCCAACTAAACCCTTAATAGATAATGTTTAGTTGGTGGATGGGTTAAATCATAATCTTATTTCCATTAGTCAACTTTGTGTTAAGAGTTACAAAGTTATTTTGGTGATGGGTTATGTAGTATATTTGATAGTAGTAATAAAAATATTTTCTTTAGTGACACATTTCATAAAGATATTTATGTTTTTAACATGCCACATACACAAGATCAATGCTTGGTTGCACAAACAAACAATCAACTTCTATGGCACCGACACTTTGGTCATATGCACTTGAAATAACTTTACAAACTATTCAAGCATAATTTAGTTATAGGTTTTCCAAAACTTTCTTTTAATAAGAAAAGCTTTTGTGATTCTTGTCAACATGGCAATCTTCATAAATCGTAATTTAAGCTTAAGAATGTAAACTCTACTACTAGGCCACTAGAGCTTTTACATCTGGATTTATTTGGGCCTACAAGAGTTGCAACTTTAGGAAATGGCTTTTAGGGACTTGTTGAGATGATGACTTCTCTAGATTTACTTGGATTAGCTTTTTTAAATTGTAAAAATAAGGCACTTGACAAATTTATTATTTTCTCTAAGAAAGTTCCTAAGATCTAAGACACCCACATTGTCACTATTCGTAGTGATCATGGAGGAGAATTTGATAACGAACTATTCTCTAAATTTTGTGATGAGAACGTGATAACTCATACTTTTTCCTTCCCTCATGCCCCACCACAAAATGGCATTATGGAAAGGAAAAATAGAACTCTAATAGAATGTGCACACACTATGCTTAGAGATAGCGGGCTTAGACCGCAACTTTGGGCGGAAAATGTTCATACCGCATGCTATGTGCTAAATAGAATTTTAGTGAGACCCCGTCCGAACAAAACATGTTATGAATTATTTTATGATAAAATGCCTCAAGTAAATTATTTTCATGTATTTGATTGTAAATTTTTTATTAAAAATACACATGGTAATTTAGATACATTTGATTCTGAATCTGATGAAAGGGTATTTATTGGATACTCCACACATATAGCAAGGTCTACCCGATATACAATAAAAAACTTCAACGGTTAAGGATTCTCTTCACGTTACTTTTATGAAGATTTTGATTCTTCTATTTCTCATAACGACAAATATATTGAATTCCTATGTGATTCTATGTGTGATACTAAATTAGATGGTTCTATAGAAAATAGCCCCTCTAACGATGTTATTGAGGATATTCCAAGTAATTTAGGGGTACCCAAAAAGTTTGCTATGTCCCACGCCATCCACATGACCAAGTGATTGGAAATATTGGCGATGGAGTCTGTACAATGTCTAGGATGGAGCAATTCACACATTGTGCTTTCATATCAATGATAAAGACAAAGAACATTGTTGAAGCATGTGAAGATAACTTATGGATCATGGCGATGGAAGAGGAGCATATCCAATTTGAAAGGAAGGAAGTTTGGGAACATGTTCCTCCACCGAAAGGCCACTATGTCATTGGGACAAAGTGGATCTTCAAGAGCAAAACAGATGAAAATGAAGTCGTCACCAGGAACAAGACGAGGTTAGTAGCTCAAGGTTACCGACAAGAGGAAGGCATAGATTTTGAAGAATCTTTCGCTCTGGTAGTTAGATTAGAATCAATTAGGTTATTATTGTCATTTGGATCCTTCATGAATTTAAAATTTTCCAAAGATGTTAAAAGTGCATTTTAAATGGTTATGTTAATGAGGAAGTTTATGTTTCACAACCACCCGGTTTCATTCATGAAAAATTTCCAAATCATGTTTTTAAACTTAAGAAAGAACTTTATGGTTTGAGACAATCTTCTAGAGCTTGGTATGATTGTCTAAAGATTTTTCTTTTGGATTTGTGTTTCAAAATGGGTGAGGTTGAATCAACACTATTCGCTAAGTATTTTGATCATGACATACTCATTATACAAGTGTATGTAGATGATGTCATTTTTTGTTCAACTAATTCTTCACTTTGTCAAGAGTTTACCAAATCGATGCATGATGAATTTGAGATGCGCAACATAAGAGAGCTCACATACTTCCTAGGCTTCAAATTTGTCAATTGGAGCATGGGATCTTCATCCACCAAACGAAGTACACGGTGGAGTTGATCAAGCATTTCAGGATGTGAAGTTCTTCTTCTAAGCGTACTCTAATGAGCACAATGACGCATCTTGCTACAGATGAACGTGGTGTGGATGTTGACATTTGTCAATATCGAGGTATGATATGTAGTCTACTTTATCTTACCATGAGTAGACCTGATATCTTATTTTCTGTATGCTTATGAGCACGATATCAATCACAACCAAAACAAACACATTTCATTGCGGTCAAACGGATTTTCTGTTATTTTAACCAAACTCTTAACTACGAATTTTTTGGACTTGGTCTATTGTAATGGCCTGTTTTTATCTGTACGTATTTCGTTCGTATTTTATTGATTTATTGAATTATTTGAATGATAGTTTTATGATTTTAATTTATTATTTCCATAGCACGTATTACTTTTTAAAAATAAAAACAAGTTTTAAAATCAATCAATTATATGAGTATATATATTGGTTTTTGAATTCAAAATTTTGAATTACCTTCCATATAGACCTATGAGACTTTAACCCTATCTTAATAACAATAAATCTCTACCATTATATTTGCAATTATATCTTGTTCTTGCCTTTTCTTCCTCAGCCTCAAACCGCAGAAAACCCCACTTCTAAACCCAGCTGCCACCTTCCTTCTGCCCTCAGACCCACGCGCTCCTCTTTCCCTACACACTCCGACGACAACCCCAAGCAACTAACCCGAGCCCTCTGCAAACCCCATACAGCAACCAACCCAACACCTCGGTAACTCACCTCTCCCGCCACCTCACAGCTTGACCTCCCCTCATAGGCTGCAACCCCTCACATCACCCCACGGCTAGCACCGACCACCTCCATAGCCTCCGACCCCCCTCTTTCTATCCCTCACCTCTGGCGACCCACGACGCCGTCCCTGTCGCCAACGCCCCGAACACCCGCAGCAAAACCCTGTAGCCCATCCCGTTTCCTCGCTTCTCGTAGCTGTTACCACCAGTCGCCGGCACGCAGCTATCGCCACAGCCACCTTCGGTGCCGACCACCGTCCGTCGCCGTCCAACGCCGTGGCCTCCACCTGCAAACACAAATCGACAACAACGCGAAACTGTGAGTTGTAGTATTTTTTATAAGTTATTATATATAATCTTATTATATACCTACAATACATATATGTTAGTATATATGTTAGATAGATAGATAGATAGATAGATAGATAGATAGATAGATATAGATAGATATATATATATATATATATATATATATATATATATATATATATATATATATATATATATATATATATATATATATATATATATATAGACTGGAGATCCTAAAGGTGGCACCGGAGATCCTAAACCTAACGGCGGCGGCTTTGATCTCAGCGAGGCTGGCTGGGTTCGTGTGAATCGGCGCAAGGGCCCAACGGCGGGCTCGCGCAAGGCAAGTTTTGCGGCGGGCGGGAAGTTGCCCTACCGAGGAGTCGCTCCTCTAGGCGCGCAACGTCGGCGGCTAGGAGGCGCCCTCTCTCATCGTGATTCAGATCTTGGGGGTCGACGGCTAGGAGGTCGTCCCCGTGCTGAGGTGAGCCAATCCACTATACCCTCTGGGTTGGGTGCAGATCAAGTGTTTGTCAAAATGCCGAATAGACCACAAGTCCCTCTTACAATTAATACAACGGGCACCAAGCTCTCGTTCTCGGATGTATGTGCTAATAGGCGAATATACGAGGAATCCCTGAGGATGAGTTTCATCCCTCCCTTGCCAAAAGATGATGGGGTTGTTGTAGGGAGAGTTTTGGGTTCTATGATTGAGAAGGGGGCTGAATGTTGGAAAAACACCCTTGTTGGCTACGTTCTTGGCGATGTCCCTTATTACGGACAGCTTAGAGCTTGGGTGGATCGCCTTTGGAAATTAAAGAAGGGGGTTCGAATTTTCAGTCGGGAGAATGGCTTTTTCTATTTCCGATTTGAGTGTGCCGAGGATTGTGAACGGATCCTCTACGGTGGTCCATGGCTATTTGATGGGAGGTTGACGGTCCTTCAAAGATGGAGCCCTACTCTGCAGTATGACCGCGATATGCTTGCTACTGTCCCCGTCTGGGTCCAGTTCCATGGGCTGCCCATGGGTATGTGGACTAGGGATATATTCAATATCATGAGCTCGATTGTGGGTATCCCCCTTTGCCTTGACAGAGCCACTGCCAGGCTGGAGCGGCTGACGTATGTGAGGTGCTTGATAGAGGTTGACGCTGCTAAGGCACTCCCCCGGACTGTTGGGCTCGAATTGGATGATGGCTTCGTTCTCAACATAGACACGAAGTACAAAGGCCAACCTCCCAGATGTAGCAAGTGTGTGTGCTTTGGGCACGCGGATGAGAAGTGCCCGGATGTGACCAAGCTGCCTTCAATCCAAAAGCCCCTTCCTCGTGCAGCTGATAATGGTAATGCTCCCGAGAAATCTGATGTTGCAATTTGTCCCAAGTCCCCTTCGGCTGTTGTGTATTCCTCTACGTCTTCGGCTGAGAACCCAAGTGTAGCATTGCGTTCTTGCCTGGAGAATTTTCCTACTATCACTAACCCTGCAGAGAATCCGGATTCTCTGGCTGATGCTGTGCGAGCTGCTACGGATGGCTGCCTCATTGTGCCATCACCGGCTCAGGCCCCTGCCCCAGTGCCTGTAGTCTCCATCCCTAAGATTCCATGCCATGACTCTACTCCGGTTACTCTATTAAATTCTAATGGGATTTCGGACTCCCCCCCTGCGGATGCCTCTCCGGATCTTGTGTCTGCTGATCCTGTGCTCCCTAGGCGTCATACTCTCCTGGAGGAAGGAGAGTGCAGCTATAGAAGGAGGTCATGTGATCCATTGCCTGACTCCCCTGGCCCAATTGGCTCTATCCGCCTTACTGGGCATCACACCCCCGCGCCTGTTGTTTTGTAGCAAGCTGATGATGACGCTCCGCCTATCAACCTCACTATTGCTAACCCTGCTTGGGAGGAAGAACAGCTGCTCCTCAAGGCCTCCACGCCACTATGTAAGAAGAAGGTTGGGAACCTATCTCCTTCTGTGATTCGTCGAAGCTCTCGGCTGGCCCATTCTCAGCCGCAACCCTCCACTTCCTAATGTCTGTATTCTTCTGGAACTCTAGAGGTCTCAATAATTCTTCGCGTCTTGCTGATCTTCGGACCAGGCTCCAATCTCTTAAGCCCTCTATAGTTTGTTTACTTGAGACCAAGGTGGAGGCTATAAATGGTGATCGGTTAGCTAAGTGTTTCAATCAGGATTGGCGGTGTATTGACAATCGCAATTATCATAAAGGGGGCCGAATCATCATCTTCTTCAATCACCTGATTTGGACATGTAATATGGACTCTATTTCGGCTCAGCATATCACAGCTACTTACAAGAACACGGGAGGGTTCATCATGGCCATTACTGTTGTCTACGGATTTAATCTTCACTTATCTAGAGCCCATCTTTGGCTCTCCCTTGTGAATGACTCGAGAAATCTATCTTCTCTCCCCTGGCTTGTTGGTGGGGATTTCAATAATATCCGTAGTTAGAAAGAAAAAATAGGGGGCCGCAACGTCGATTCCAGTCTTATGGATGCTTTTAACTCTTGCATTGGTGACTGTCGTCTTCTAGACCTCAAGAGTGTGGGATGCAAGTACAGCTGGAATAATCAGCGCTCGGGGTTGGATCGTATTTCTGCTCGGCTTGATCGTGTACTTGTTAATATTCAGTGGATGCACTGTTTACCTCTCTCCTTCTATGAGTATACTCCCGCTGGTTCTAGTGATCATGCGGGCATGATTGTTTGGCCTCAAAATAAGGTACTTTCTCTGCCAAAGCCTTTTAAATTCTATAACTTTTGGGTGAACTCCCCAGATTTCATTGATCTTGTGCGAAGAAATTGGAAATTCGATGCCAAGGGTACCCCAATTCAGATATTTGCGGCAAAGTTGAAGCATCTCAAGGCCGAATTAAAATCTTGGGCTTCTTTAAATCGGGAGAAATTGTGTGTGACCTCCTGTCGGAATAAATTGGAGGATTTGCAGAGAAATCCGAATCTTCCTCATGATCCCCAACTTAAGGCTAAGGAAAAAATTGCTTCCCTTGAATTGGCTAGGGCTTTGGATGCTGAGGAGGAGGAGTTGAAACAGAAAAGTAGACAGAACTGGCTTACCTTGGGGAATAGAAACTCCAAATTTTTTTACACCGCAATGAAGTCCCGTCAATGCCGCAACAATCTCTCCCACCTCATTTGTCCTAATGGTCAAGGCTGTTATGACCCTTCCTCCTTTCGACTGGAAGCTTGTAACTTCTATAGGGATTTATACTTGCAATCTGATTACTTGAATGTCTTCCCTAGGCTCACCCCAAGCGTATTCTCACCCCTGAGGCGTCAGTCTGGATGGAGAGACTGGTTAATGGGGCTGAGATCAAGAAGGCTGTTTTCCAGATTGGGAAAGATAAAGCGCCAGGCCCGGATGGGTACAACTCTTATTTTTACCATCGGACTTGGGATGTTATTGGTGATGATGTGATCTCTGCTGTGTCACATTTCTTTGACTCCGGTAGAATGCCGCCCTATGCTAATCATACTTTTCTGACTCTTATCCCTAAAAGCTCTACTGCTTCTGGCCTGGGCGATTACCGACCAATTTCATGCTGCAATGTTTTTTATAAAATTATCAGTAAAATCTTGTGTAACAGGCTGAAGCATGTAATTACGGATTTGATCTCTCCCAACCAAGCTGCATTCCTCAAGGGCAGGCTGTTAGCTGATTGCTCCCTCATCGCCCATGAGCAGATTAGAGACTTCAGTAATCCCATGGGGTCCAGGTCCTGCATCAAACTGGACCTCCGCAAGACGTTTGACAGTGTTAATAGAGAGTTCATTTATTTCCAGTTGCATCAGATGGGCTTCAAGCATAAATTTATTTCCTGGATCACTGAGTGCATTTCTACCCCCGTTTTCTCGGTACTAATTGATGGTTCTCCCGAAGGCTACTTTGGCTCTAACAGAGGCCTGAGACAGGGTGACCCCCTCTCACCCTACCTATTTGTGTTGATTATGGAGGCCTTCTCACTCCTGATGGCTAGAGCTGAATCTACCAAATCCATTCATCCTATGAAGAGAGCAGGGTCCATCTCTCATTTATTATTTGCGGATGACCTATTAGTCTTCTGTCGTGCTAATAGTCATTCTATTGAGGGGCTAAAAGATTTATTATCCAGGTTCAATTCTTATACGGGACTTCAGATAAATTGGGATAAAAGCTCGGCAATCTTTAGTAAAGGAGTTCGTGATGCTAGAGGCCTGGCCAATTCTCTTGGAATCAAACTGGTAACCTCTTTCTCCATTTACCTAGGGTTGCCCCTGTCCTCTACTTATCCCAGAGCTTCTATGTATGGGAGGTTGGTGGATAAATGCAAAAAAAGACTGTTGGGTTGGTCTTCCTCCCTCTTATCCACTGCGGGGAAAATTGAATTGGTTCGAAGTGTTATCTATGGCATGGTGACATTCTGGATGCAAGCTTTTCACATCCCTATGTCAGTTATTCGTTCCATCAATTCGGCATGCAGAAAATTCATTTGGGGGTAAAACTAATACTTGGGCTTGGAAAGATTCATGTGTTCCTAAGAAAGAAGGTGGCGTGGGGCTGAGGCAATTAAAGGACTTAAATGCGGCATGGGGAGTCCGTCTTACTTGGAGATTTCTTAGATCTGAAGGGATGTGGGCGTCCCACATGAAGTCACGGCATGTCCAAGCCTCCAGCAACTTCTTTGGCACCGTTGCTAGAGCGACTGATTCAGGTACTCTAAAATTTATGCTTCGTCATCGGATAATTTCTCAACATCTCATCAAACGAACTGTGGGTAATGGAGACACCACCTTGTTCTGGTTTGACAACTAGCATCCCAAAGGTCCGCTTCATCTCATTCTTCAGCCGCCGCAAGGTGCGAGGAATATCCGTGTCTCCGACTACTGGACTGGCAGCTCTTGGATGAACTTGCCTGAAATCCGGCCGATTCTTTCTGAACTCCAATGCATAAGTCTCGGCCCCCATGATGATTGCTGGTCCTGGGCGCCTGAGAGTGTCTGCTCATTTCGTTCAGCTTGGGAGGGTTCACGCGACCTGAAGCCTTCCTTCAAATTCTCCGGCATTGTCTGGTACAAGTACAATGTGCCGAAATTTGCTATATCTCTCCTGCGTGCCATCCATGGCAAGTTGCCTACTAAGGATGTCCTCTACAGATGGGGGGTTATCTCTTCGCAAACTTGTGTCTTATGTGATGATGATACTTATGAAACGGTGGCTCATCTCTACTTTGCCTGTGACTATTCCCGATATATCCTGGCGAGAGGGCTCCTCAAACTAGGATATAAGGGGAATATTCCCTCTAGCCTACCTGAAGTCTGCGACTGGATCCTATCCACTTTTAGCAAAAACGACCCGGTGGGTGTCCTAGCTAGGACGGCCCTTGCTTCTATGGTGTGGCATATCTGGAAGCAACGTAACAAACGTATTTTTGAGTCTAAGTGCCTTGGGAAGACACAACTCTTTGAAGATATTGCAGCGGATGTCACTATCTCCCTGCGAGAGCTGGACCGTGATGAAGCTACTAACATCTCGGCCTTCTCGAATTGGGGTTTTATAGATGCTGGATAGTTTGTACAAAGTTTGGCTTGGGTTCTGCTTTGCAGCTTTCGGTAGAGACTGTTTAGGGTGACGACGCTTGTGTCCTCTCCCCTATCTTTCTTTAACCTCTGTTGCTGAGCGGGTTTTCCCCCATTTTTGTATTTGTATCATAATTTTTTGGTTCTTAATAAAGTTTTACATGTTACCCTCCAAATATATATATATATATATATAGACAGATAAGTGGTAGACTTTATTAAAATCAAGAATAGGTACAAATGTACAAGCTAAATTACACTAGGGGGAAGATAGAAAGAGAGGGGATAGGGCACACGCGCCGTCACCCTCTACAACCCACTTTTCCACTAGAAAGTAATCAGCAAACAACCAATACAAGAGTAGGGCACAAGTAATGCTCAGCCACAATCAAGGAAACCCCAATTAGAGAAGGCCATTTCATCAGGGGGGATATCAATTTCCATATTACGAAGAATGATACGAACATCCGAAGCTATTTCTTCAAATAGAGCCACCTTTCCTACATGTTTGCCACCAAATATACGCAAGTTACGCTACTTCCATATATGCCAGACCATAGTGCCAAGCACTGTTTTTGCCAATACCCCAACACAATCTGATTTCTTGTACCGAGACAAAATCCAATCACCAAAACCCTCTAGGGTAGTAGGCGCCACCCCAGTATATCCCAGCTTAAGAAGACTTCGTAGTAGTATGTATCTACTGAAGTCACATTCAAAGAAAATGTGATGGCAAGATTTGGCAGCCTGGGAATCGCATA
The DNA here is from genome assembly GCA_030789695.1 of Scilla litardierei. NCBI lineage: Eukaryota > Viridiplantae > Streptophyta > Magnoliopsida > Asparagales > Asparagaceae > Scilla > Scilla litardierei. Next base: position 132,338,038 of record CM061138.1, on the reverse strand, counting down.
GGACACAAAAACCGTCAGTAGCAGCTCCCCATTTGGAGAGGAGGTCTTTAGTCGGTAGTTTTTTGCAAAATGCTCTCAAGAGCGCTAGAGCCATCTTCGGAACAGCCTCGGCGTGCCAGACGACCGGCGAATGAATGAAAGGAGGCCCTACATCACGGGTTCCCTCCCAGCGCTCTGAAGCGAAAATTTCGGCCCAAGGGACTAGCACCAAGTGTCTGCGCCTGCCGTTAGTTTAAATCCATTGAGCATAGGAAGCAGACGAATAATGGAAGGGGACCAATTGTCATTAGTCCAGAAATCCTTAACAAGGGCATCTGTAGTTCCTGATATAGGTTCACAGTGGAGGTATATGGGACCGGATGGGTGCCAGTTGTCAAACCAAAATAATGTAGTAGAACCATCTTTCACAATACGTCTGATTAATTTTTGAGAAATTGGGCGATGCCTAAGTAAGAACTTCCACGTACCTGATTGGGTAGGTTTAGAAATTGCAGAGTAAAATCCCTAGACAGGCATATGAATTTTCCGCATGAATTTAGCCCATAATCCATCAGTAGCAAGGTAACGCCATATCCAACGAACACCAGAGGCTGAATTTAAATCTTTCAGCATTCGCATACCCACTCCGCCCTCTTTTTTAGGAACACACAGGTCCTTCCAGGCCCAAGAGTTTGATATACCCCAGATGAATCTCCTGCATGCCGAATTAATATCACGAATAACCGAGGTTGGGGGACAATAAGCTTGCATCCAGAATCCCACCATACCGTAAATAACAGATCGGACTAATTCAATCCTACCAGAGATGGACATACAAGAGGAAGACCATCCCTGTAATCTTGTCTTGCAGTTATCAATCAACCGATTAAACATAGCAGCTTTAGGGTATTTGGAAGAAAGTGGCAAACCCAAGTAGGTAGTGAAAAAAGATACCAATTTAATACCAAGAGAAGCAGCCAAGCTCCTGGGGTCCCGCGTGCCCTTGCTGAAAATTGCAGAACTCTTGTCGAGATTGATCTGAAGTCCAGAGTAAAGAGCGAAAGTATTAAGTAGATCCTTCAGCCCTTTAAAAGAAGAAACGTTAGCTCGGCAGAACACCAAAAGATCGTCTGCAAATAAAAGATGGGAGATAGACCCAGAACGCCTCAATGGTTGAATAGATTGCAGAGATTCAGAACGAGCCATAAGCAGAGAGAAAGCTTCCATAACCAGCACAAAAAGATACGGAGAGAGCGGGTCACCTTGTCTAAGTCCCCGAGTTGACACAAAAAAAACCCTCAGATGAACCATCAATCAAAACTGAAAAAGTTGGGCTGGAAATGCATACTTCAATCCAGTTGGTAAATCTGCTGTTGAACCCCATCTGATGGAGCATGTAGATGACAAATTTCCTGTTCACACTATCAAATGCCTTACGGATATCCAATTTAAGGCAAGCCCTAGAACCCATAGGATTGCTGAAATCGTGGATTTGCTCATGGGCAATGAGAGTACAGTCAGCAAGTAACCTGTCCTTGAAGAAGGCAGCTTGATTTGGGGAGATCAATTCACTGATAGCCATCTTCAACCTGTTACAGAGAACCTTGCTTTTTGTAAATAACATTACAGCAAGCGATGGGCCTGTAATCTCCCAATTCCGTAGCCCTGGAATTTTTAGGCACAAGAGTTAAAAATGTATGGTTTATCTGGTGAAGTATACAACCGGATCTAAAAAAGGATGACACCGCAGAATATATATATATATATATATATATATATATATATATATATAGACATACCTAAAGTTTATAGTTTTAATAGTGTTTTATTAGTTTAAATCTTTTAGCTTGATATCACAAAATCCAATGACGCAGAAAAATCACGCCTCTCATCGTGATCACGTGGAAACCAAAATCGCCAAAATCAGGCAAGTGTGTATTTTTCTACATGCTTTTAAACATGGTTTCATTTAATTGCTTTTTCACAAATAGCTAGTTTCTGGACAACTTACCCGTGAAATGGCGCATACAAAAATTATCCTGTCAAACTACAATTTATATGTGACACAATGACACCAAACTTCATATGTTTACGTTTTGTGAATTACAAGATAAAAACCCGTGTATGTGGCCATTTCAATAAATTAATTGATAAAGTAGTCATTTAAATCGTTTTAAATTCCATAAATCTTGTGGGCCGGTTTGGCTAATCATAAATCTTGTAGGCTGGTTTGGCTAATCATAAATCCTATGGGCCGGTTTGGCTAGTCTGGCTCGTGTTCAAGTAAAGGACACATGGGTGGGGTTGGGTTCGCAGGCACTAGTCGAAAGTGAACGGGTCACCTCCAATGGCACAAGAAGGTAGAGATTCACTAGCTTTTAGCCTAACGACATGAACCATAGACACTAGATAGATACGCTCATGAACTCTTGAAAACTGCTATCTCGAATATGTATGACATATAGAACTGTTTCTTCTTTCACTTATAATAGAACGTGTACTGCTTTCACTTATAATAGAACTGCTACTGCTTTCACTTATAATAGAACTGCTATTGCTTTCACTTATAATAGAACTATTACTGCTTTCACTTATAATAGAACTGCTACTGCTTTCACTTATAATAGAACTGCTACTGCTTTCACTAATAATAGAGCTACTACTGCTTTCACTTATATTGAACTGCTACTGCTTTCACTTATGATAAAATTGCCATGCTAATATAATTTCTGTTCATACTGCTTAGAAATTATAATTGTTCGATTATTCATAATACTTTAACTGCCATAAAAACTGCTTTTGAAAACCTTGCCGAGGTTCCTATTCATAATTAATGCTTTCCAAGGACCCTTGCTGACATACATTTCTATGTTGTTTGAAAATGTATGTCAGGTCACGAGACAGATTACCTAGAGAATGAGCTGCTAGAGGAGACTGACCCAATGGACTAGGAGTATACTGATCCGGGAGTTCTCCCCACTGAGGACTAGTTGCTAAGCATTACCTGCTGCGGTTTAGGATTTCTTTTACTGCACTTTTGTAGGGTGTGTACCCATCTTTGTAGAACTCTGTAGTTGTTTGGCCATGCTGGGGCCTTGTTACTTTTTTTTACTTTTCTGGATGTTGTCTTTAAATTCGTAGTCATTTCTGTTATTTCTGAACGCAAGCAAGTACCTGCGTATGGTTTTTATTCACAGACGCTTATTGGGTTTGAGCTTCACCGCTTCAGCCCAAGCGGACCTTCGTTGTGTCCTTATGTTTCCTTTATATTCTCATTGGATATGTGTCATTATGTTTCCTTTATATTCTCTTTTGCACTTCCAATGTAAATGTTGATATTGTCTCCATATGCTTTCTTTTGATGATTATTGTGATAAATAACTGGGTTAATACACCTTAATTTTTGGGTTTCACATTCCCTATGGTATCACTCAATTGTCTATACTAATCACTCACTCCTAGGTTTTATACCACTTTTAGCACTAGTTGTTGTTTCTGTACCTCCCACACTTTTTCGATTATGACAAAGAGGGAGAAAAATAACCAAGATAATAATTCATGTGCTACGATGAATTTTTAAAACAATTCCATGAATCATAATATTTCAAATGTATTTTTGAAATCATTGTATGATTCAAGGGGAGTATTCATAAATGAACTGGATTTTATCCCACATTTCATTTCAATTGACATTATTGAATGATTTAATTCCATGCTTCATTTCTTCCTTGTGATCATGTGTTTTCATCTATGTTTAGCTTCCGTGCCCAAAAATAGACTTTCTATGTGATACACACACCATTTCTATACATTGATGCTACATTTTATATGTGATTATTTGGACTAATTTGGTTAGCATCAATGCATGGAGATTAAGTATTTAGTTTTCAAGCATAATTATTGTCATTGCTTATGATTGTTTGTCATCATAAAAAGGGGGAGAATGTTGCGTATTCGATTCTCTAATTTATATTTGATGATGAGCAAACATAATTAATTGTGACTAATCCCCTCATCTTGTAGTTATTCAAAGCAATGCCATCAAGTGATGAACTCAAGAAAATCAAATAAAAGAATTCAAGGATTTCAATAGGAAGTGAAGACGATTAATATGCATTTGTTTCATTTCTTCATTTCCTTATTGAAGTAGAATGTTAAGCCTTGAATAAACTTGATAGATTCACATTCATATCATACACAACACCTTAGTTCGTTCATCATTGAATCCCAAAGGGTTAGAACTGTAGGATCCTTGTGGATGACAGACAAAACTAGAAGGGGGATTGAATATGGTTGTCAAATAGTATAAACTTTTTTGCGAAATAATAATCCTTCTACGAGTTGCCTAAGTCTCAAATCGAGTTGCCTTGAATTTGTACTTAATCAATAATATAATAAGCTTGAATATAAGATCCAACAGAAATAAAATATTCAAGCAATAAATAATAAGTCAAAGATAAAGAGATATCACAATGCAAACACATATAATTTTATCCTGGTTCCCCACCCTGTGTACGTCCAGTCCCCAACAACTTCGGGATTTAATACACTATATTGCCACATGGAATAAAAGCACCTAGCTTCCCTCGCTAGGAATTTCCAATACCTAGTTACAACCAACTAGGATTTTCCACGTATACACCTAGTTACAACCAACTAGGTTATCCAACACATTTTCCCTTATAACACGGGAATTACAACTCAAGTCTTCGTCAAAGACTTCTCAATAGATCTGAAAATGAGATACAATGATTCCTATAGCCAATGTATATATTTGTGAATATCGTGGCTAAAAGAAATCGAAATCCTTTTAATCAAGTAAACAATATAAATAATCAGAAAATTGATCAAAGAAAATAACTTGAATTTAATCTTCTAAAATATTAGCACTTGAGCTTTTAGAGATCAATATCCAAGACTTTTAATCTTTGAAAAGATATGGATTTAAACACAAAGATTAAAAAGTAACAGTCTTGCAGTTTGAATATCAAAGAAAAAGCTTTTAAGGCTTGGAGATCAAATTGAAAACAAGAACTACTTTAAGGCTAAAATAAATCTGAAAAAGGAAAAAGAGCTTTAAAAGTTAGCACATGAGAAATGAAACTCAGTGGCCTTTGAAAATTGAAGAACATCAATTAGAGCTTTGAGAACTTTTAGCACAAGACCAATTTCTTTTTAATAGAAAATGGTGTGTTTAAAAGTTCTAAACTCATAGCTATTTATAGAGAAATATTATCTTGAAATCAGCTTGAAAAGTCTCCTCTAATGTTTAGTTAACGACTAGTTAAATTCAAATAAAAACTGTCAAAACTGTCAAAGTTGACACAGATAGTCGGCTATCATGGGGGATAATCGGCTATTATTTTGACAGTATATTTTGGTGAAAATTCTTCCTGCCAGTAGTCTGCTATCGGGTGAGGATAGTCGGCTATTTCTTGACACATGAGTTTTCATACTCAAAATACTTATAAAAAATATTTTTAAATAATATATGGTTAAATATATTTGAAAACCATTTTTCAAGGATTGTGTGTGTAATAAGTATATGTTGGCTTTAACATTTTGTACACTATAACTAACACAAACACATTCTACTAACTTTGTTCTTCATTATTTGTCTTGAGCCATTCTTCCTTGATCTTAATTCTTCGTAAACTATATATGTCGGAGCCTTCATCTTCTTCAATTCCAGGCTCGATAGTAGACTTTTGGTCTTGGCTATACGTTCTTCGTTTTGCTTTACAATGCGATCAAAACTTTCATGGCTATAATATAAATCTATACAAACTTGAAACAAATATGTTAGTCCTCATATCACTTGTGTACATCATCAAAATCCACTGAGGTAGGTCTCAATTGTCCAACACACACTCTCTTTTTGATGATGACAACAAATGATATAAAATATGAAAATAATAAGAAAATTAAAATTTACGTATGCTCCCCCTGCAGAGATGCATGATTGCTATGGAGAGGCTACTCCCCATGCATCAAAGGCAATTAGAAATAAGCAATAATATATCACAAGTTACATATTATTTTCCATTTCAATTTCATGTGTTATTTTATATAGAATGCATCGTGAGCTTTTCTCCCCCTTTGTCACATCAAAAATAACATGAACAAGATAGCTTTTCTCTTCCAGTAGAGTTGTGACAAGAGTGAAGATTAATTTGGTACCAAGTGTATAAACTTACAACATGATTTCTGATACCAAGTGAAAAATATCATCGTTTAATGTAAGCAAAAAAATTGAGACAATATAATTAAGTAATTTTCTAGATGTCTCAACAATTTCTCATAAGAAGTTTAAGAAATAATTTTAAATTTAGTCACACATATGTGAAGGAATATAACTTTAACAAGCATGTCAAGCAATATTTAGCAAGCAAGTTCAAGTCATAAATTAGCATAGCAAACCAACCATAGGTGAGTGTCAAATATTACATCCTATTCTCACATCATCTAACAAAATTGTGAGAATAACACGATTGTATCAAAATAATATTACAAACCATAAAGTTGTTCAAAATAACACACATAAGTTAACAACACGATATGAGACTATCCGCGTTTGATCTCCTTCTTAAGATCCTCAAGCTCATCTCTAACTTCAGCTATTAGAGCATCGATGATGTCATATCAATCCGTCATTGTTTTCCTCAAGCTCTCGATCCATTGAAATTTGTCATCTCTAACACTATTCACATAAAGCTCCAATTTGTCAAGCCTACCAATTGCGGCTTTCTGGAATGCGAGAGTGTAAGGAGGCATGTCTTCAGCAAATGAGGCTTCACCTTGCTCCATAAGCTCTCTTCCTTGAGCTTCCTCTCTTCTTCTTCACTATCATCAAAATTCTTACCGTGGTCCGCAGGAAGTCCTATACATTTGAGAGCGCTGGCATCAAACAAGGTCATGGGATCAACAAAGTGGGTCTCACTCTCAACATCAATTCAGGCCAATACGAAGATATAAGTGAGGTAGTGGCCGTGGTGTAGTGGGGAAGTGGGATTCACAGACGTGGTGCTATGAAGAATATTTTTGAAGATGATCTCAGAACAATTGATTTTAATCTATATATACTAGATAAATTCTAAATCAAGCATATTCAATTCCAGTGTACAATTCCTAACATAAAGCATATTTATAATCTTAACAACTATCAAGCATAAAGAATGCATAACAACCAAGTATAATACAATCTTTTGCTATCGGTGAACAAATGGAACATAATTCATTAAGAATGACTCAATATCATTTTAATAACCTTTTGAGTGATAAAATAATTTTGTTTTCCTTATGAAATAAATATCCAAGCATTCATTTATTTCAATAGAAAGTATGATAACAAGTGATATATCAATATTGAAAAATACATACTGCATATGATTTCGAGTCTAAAACACATCATAAATAAATATTCATACTTACAACTTTTAGCTCCCCCTAGAAATGAACAGATCAAATGCCATTCTCCTTCTTTGATTAACATTCTTTGAAAATCAAACAGATGAAGGGGTTGGCTCCAATCTGTAAATAATACCTGAAAAAATAATAGTTTTGGAACCCATAATTTTTTAAAAAGGGTCCTTGGGATTAGTCACACATAATAAGCTCAATTAATGAAATCAATTAAATGATATTCAACATGCCTTAAATTTGAGTATCCTAAAAATATACAACAAGCATAGATACTCAACATTATTGGGTCCATGCAAGATCATCCAATAGGAACCTAAATCCATTTGGGATTTGTTTTCCTAGCATTCAAAGAATTTCTAGAGCTATGCCTGTTCATCACAATATAAATGGATATATGCATTTCTATCAATCAAACTGAAATTTTTTGGAACCCTACACATATTATCCTATAATCTACGCATTGACAGAGAATTATTCTTAGCATATGGATGCATAGTCACATGATTAATAGAATCCAACTTATGAATAGAACTTTTAGAAACATTGGATTTCTCCAATTTATTGCATGCAATCTTACTATACATGAAAGCATATTCTTTCTAACAATATTAGCATGCATATTCTTTCTATCATGATTCTTTTTGTCTCTAAGAATATTCTTAGGCATGGAATCATGTTTGCATGAAGAAAAAGTACTCAAACTAACATTGCGTTTGAATTTATCAAATTTAGAAATAAGCTCTTTATGCATATTTTGCTTAAAGACAAATCAGTAAACAACAAATTAATTCTACCATTAATGCTCTTGCATTCATTCATAAACAAAGATTTTTCTACTACTAGTCTATCATTATCAATTATCAATTGTTCAATAATAGGCTTAGCATTATCCAATCTAATAAGAGATTCATCATGCACAAGCTTTAAACATTCATAATCATTCAATAAAGCATTATGCACACTATTCAACTTATCATGATCAACAAGAAGTGAATTATGATCTTTCTTTAAACTCCAATGATCATGCTTCAAAGAACTAAATTTACTTTTCAATGATTTATAATTTTTAACCAACTCATTGTAAGTATGAAGTAAATCATTATTTGGCAGCTTCATTACTAGAAGTAGAGTTTACCTCATCGTTTGTTTGTGCAGTGTAGCAAGCATAAGAACGTTCTCTTTTTTTTATTCGTAGATGAATCTTTTGAGATGGATTCCTCAAGCTCTTTTACCAAGTGCCATAGTTGATGCGCCGTAGTATCTCCTGACACAAGACTAATAATTTTATTACTAAAAAAACTTTGAATATATCCTATCACCTTTCTATCTTTCATTTCCATTTTTCTTCCTCTTTTTTTCCATTGTGACTCGGGTGTGGTAGGTGGGTGATAGGGCTTCTTCATAAATCTCCATAAGTTGATTTCTTTGGATTGAATGAAGATTTTCATCCTTCTTTTCCAATCATCATAATTTGAGCCATCGAAGATATGTGGAAGTTGTCTTCTTGTTGACGTCATCTGATATCCTCGCTCTGATACCACGTGTAGGATCCCTGTGGATGGCAAACAATACAAATAGGGTATTGAATAGGGTTGTCAAATAATATAAATTTTTTCACGAAATAACAATCCTAAATGAGTTGCATAAGTCTCAAATCGAGTTGCCTTGAATTTGTACTTAATCAACAATATAATAAGCTTGAATATAAGATGCATCGAAAATAAAAGATTCAAGCAATAAATAATAAGTCAAATATAAAGAGATATCACAGCGCATACACAAAGAATTTTATCCTGGTTCCCCACCCTGGGTACGTCCAATCCCCGACCACTTCGGGATTTAATCCATTATATTGCAACACGCAATACAAGCACCTAGTTTTCCTCGCTAGTAATTTCCAACACCTAGTTACAACCAACTAGGATTTTCCATGCACACACCTAGTTACAACCAACTAGGATTTCCAACACAATTTTCCTTATAACACTGGAATTACAACTCAAGTCTTCTCCCAAGACTTCTCAATAGATCTGAAAATGAGATACAATGATTCCTATAGCCAATGTATATATTTGTGAATATCATGGCTGAAAGAAATCGAAATCCTTTTGATCAAGTAAAAGATATGACTAATCACAAAATTAATCAAAGTAAATAACTTGAATTTGATCTTCTAAAATATTAGCACTTGGGCTTTTAGAGATCAATATCCAAGACTTTTAATCTTTGAAAAGATATTGATTTAAAACACAAAGATTAAAAAGTAATAGTCTTGCAATTTGAATATCAAAGAAAAAGCTTTTAAGACTTGAAGATCAAATTGAAAACAAGAACTATTTTAAGGCTAAAATAAATCTGAAAAAGAGATTTAAAAGTTAGCACAAGAGAAATTAAAATCAGTAGCCTTTGAAAATTGAAGAACAACAATTAGAGCTTTGAGAAATTTTAGCACAAGAGCAATTTATTTTCAATAGAAAATGATGTGTTTATAAGTTCTGAAATCATAATTATAGAGAAATATTAGCTTAAAATCAGCTTGAAATCAGCTCAAAAATTCTCATCTAACGTCTAGTTAAATTCAAATAAAAACTGTCAAAACTATCAAAGTTGACCTAGATAGTCGACTATCATGGGAGATAGTCGGCTATTATTTTGACAGTAAGTTTTGACGAAAATTCTTCCCGCTAGTAGTCGGCATCGGGTGAGGGTAGTTGGCTATCAGGTGAGGGTAGTCGGTTATTTCTTGACACAGGAGTTTTCATACCCAAAATACTTGAAAATATTTTATAAAAATATTTTAAAATTTAATATGGTTAAACATATTAAAAACTCATTTTTCAAGAATTTTTGTGTGTGTGTAATGAATATATATTGGATTTAACATTTTGTACACTATAAATTACACAAACCCACTCTACTCGCCTAGTTCTTCATTTTTGTCTTGAGCCATTCTTCCTTGATCTTAAGTCTTTGTAAACTATATATGTCGATGCCTTCATCTTCTTGAATTATGGGCTCGATAATAGACTTTTGATCTTGGCTATACGTTCTTCGTTTTGCTTCACAATATGCTCAAAACCTTCATGGCTATAATATAAATCTATACACACTTGAAACAAATATGTTAGTCCTCATATCACTTGTGTACATTATCAAAATCTACTGGGGTGGGTCTCAATTTCCCAATAATAACTTATAAAAACTCAAAACAGAGTTTTTCAGCCTTAACCAGGCGACTGGTGCTTGGACCCCAGACACCTGACGTGCATGCATATAATAATGGCTGAACCCTAACCCAGACCAGACGTCTGATGTTATAATTTCAGATGCCTGCACAATGTATGAGACGTCTAGGTGATGACCACCAGACGTCTGGCTATTTTTGAGCAAAAATTCCAGTAGTTCATACTGTACAACCTGACTGATTAGGCGAATGAAGTTATCAACCCAGACGTTTGCATAGTGAGACTGACATCTCGGTAATGACCTCCAGACGCCTGGCCTCTTATGAGCCAAAATTCCAGTAACTCTATTTCACAGTGCCTGACTAATCAGGTGTCTCATGCTCTAGAGACAGACGTCTGCATTGCGAACCAGGCGTCTCGAAAGCCTTCTTCAGATGACTAGTACTAGCCGTTAGACAACATTAATTACCATGTCTATACAGTTCACCAGTCACCTGTTAGGTGTTCTCCAGTCGACTGGTGACTGCGACATCTGCCCATTAAAAGCTGTTTTATGCATTTAATGCTCTAGATTTACATATGGATTTGGTGCATTCTTGGGCTGTATAAATAGGTTTTGTTGGCATTTATTTTAGGATGCTTGAACACTCTTAGAATTAACTCTTGATATTGGATAAGCATTCAAAGCTCCAACAAGCTCTAAAGCCCAAATTTTTGCACTTGTCTCTAAAAGCATTTAAGGCATTCAAAGCTCATCTTCAAGCTAGCTTTGTTCACTCATTGAGACAAGTAGTAAGTGCTCATACTCTCATTATTTAGAGCACTAGACACACACCTTGCCTATTTCTATAAAGGCATACTTCAAGGCATATGTTGTGTAATTAATTTCATATTGAAGTGTTTCATTTCTCATCTCTATCTTTGTTGAGATTACTCTCAGTTTGTGATAGTGGACCATTATCAGATTATGGGAAGTGGTGATAAAGGTTGCATTGGAGTTACACGTGTCAGCATTAGTGGATACTAATCACTAGTAGGATTTGGCAAGTAGGTATTAGTGGATACTAATCAATGGCAGGATTTGATAGTGGGTTGCTGAAGTAGGATTCCAGGGAGTCGAGATTTGACTCAGGAGAATCCAAACCAGGGTATATACTTTGTCTGTGTTTGAATTTTTTGATTTGTTATGATCATTTATCTATTCCCTACACTTGGTTGCATTAGTGATTTTAATTAGGCGTAAATTCCTTTTTATTATCATAAAACACTATTCACACACCCTCAGTGTTTTCCCCCATAGTTTCAGTTCCTACAAAACTTGCTCCTCATGGCGTGTGGTATTATATCACCGCCAGTAGGAACAAGAACCTTATTATGAACCTACCAAGCAAAGTTCCGGATTAGAAGAATACTTTTGTTTTTTAGCTTCTCCGCTGAGGCATCCTTGTTTATGCATTGAGGCCGCCTTCGTTCTGATGTGTCATTGGAATTGGACCTTTATGAGGCTGAATCCAAAGCAGCTAAGTTTTTGTTGGCTCTGCCGGTTGAAGAGAGGTCGATTAGCGGTTTGTTGGATGGCCAGTTGTTGAAGAGCGTCTTGTGGGCTCTAGGTAAGGCCAACTTTTATATTCTGCCCTCATATTTGCTCACCCTAAGCTTCTTTCTTTTTGCGGAGATGATTGGGCAAGAATTCAACACGTCCAACGAGATAAAAGAGCTTCTTCGTCTCGGGGTTAAGAAGTCTGCAGGCAGGTCGTCTGGTCATCCGTTAACTCGTCCATTGACAAAGGAGGAGCAGAAGCTGATTCAACCTATTGGCAAATTGGCCAATGCTGATGATAACTCGACTGAGGTTAAAAATAGCTCGCTCACAACTGAGGAAAGTTTGGCCCCAGCCATCGGAAGCTCGGCAATAGTTATCAAGAGCTGGTACAAAGCTTTGGATGGCTCGGCTGAAATTGCTGAGAATCCACAAAATAGATAAGAGCGTTTTCTTGCTCATCCAAGAAATGTTGAGAAGAAGAGGAAGAACGGAGAATACGGTCTTCCAATCTCAACTCATGTGGATGATACTATCTCTCCAACTGAAACTTCGAGGACGACAGATTCATGGCCCTGGGGGCCTCATCCCTTCTAAGTAATTGATCGACCTAACTTCTTTTGAACAAGAGCAAGCTCAGGCTTTACTAGTGTATAAGTCCACCACCGTAGACTTAGAATGTTCTGAAGATAAGCTTCTTAAGCCTACTCATAAAGTAGGACTTGATGAATCAATCTTCGTTGATTGTGGGGGCGGCTCGGCTTGCGAAGAATTCCATCCTTCCGATGGATTGCTCTTTTATGCAGAAGGTCGATATTGAGAGGATGGCTAGCTTTATGGGTTGACACAGCCAACAGGTCGATACATGTTCGGTTCCCCGCAAGTGTACCTGTATCGATAACTTTGTAGTATAGTATAGGTTGTCGATCCATAGGGATGGTGATTGGTATGGGCCTTGGGCTAAGGTTCAGAGTGGTGTGACTGTGTTAGTTGTGGGGTGCATCCAAGATTTTGTCACGTAAATCTCTCACGATTACTAATAATAAAGGGAAACTAAGGCGCCAGGACTCACCACTAGGATCGTTGGGTGTCGATGCTAGGCCATAATCCATAGGTTGGATTGATTCTTAGGACGAGATTGTCGCATCTTGAATGATAATTCGTAGCCAACTATCGTTGAATACACATTTAACATGTCCCGTGCTTAGCCCCACCATCGTGGATGGCCTCGCACGTGACACATGCATTACGATCGACAATTTAATTCCCAATCTCCACTAATGTCACTATTGTGAGTTAGAGCTTAGATCGGTGATGCGATGACTCTTATTGATGCTACTATCGTAGGTCATCAATTAGGGATATAAGGCATCTGTGGAGACCCGTAGAGTGCATGCCACTGTGGTGGATCACAAGCTCTAAGTGAATCCACTGATGACCCTAATCAAGCTTATGGGGCAATTTCTTGGGCGAATGCCACTATCGTGGATCACAAACTCTAGATGAGAACCTCATAAACTTGGTTGAATCGATCACATCACACCCATAATCACCATTCTAACCTGAAAATCATGGTTTTAGCATCTAAGCCCTAAAATTCTAGGGCTCGTCCTTTAGCCCTAAAATTCTAGGGCTCTAGATGGAACTACTCACTAAGCATGGTGGAAGCAATAAAAAAACAATAACAATAAGAGAATTAATCATCATTGCAACAATCAATAATAAAAAACAATGGAGATAGACAAGAAATTCAATACCAAACAAAGAGAATCCAGAAATATATTGAAGAACTTGAAGAACCCAATAAAATATCCAAGATTCCAAGCTCAAATCCTCCAAAAACCCTAGTCCTTGCTCAAGAGAATTAGGGGCTGCTCCAAAAACATAAATAAAACTCTATTCTCCCATATCTTTAACCTAGGAAAGTTAATTAGTTAATATACATGTGGGTTTGGACCCATTAAAATAAATAAAAACCCAATTTTGAGTCACATCTGGTGCCTGTGACCCGCCCGACTCGACCGAATGGAGATGCCACTCGGTCCGAGTCAGGCCTTGAAGCTCTTTGATCCATTAGCTGATGCCTTAGTCTTTAATCAGGAACAGTGGTCACTCGAACCTAGAGGCAAGTCCACTCGGTCGAGTTCAGGAGCTTGAAGAAATGCTTGAAATCAACGTTTTGCCAAAATTCTCGCTCGACCGAGTCACCTAGGCACTCGGTCGAGTGGACAAGTGCTCGGTCGAGTTCAAGGCCTCGAGAAATATTTAAAAATGTCGTCATGTCGAAAATTTTACTCGGTCGAGTAGCGAGGCTACTCGGTCGTGTGACCTTCAAGATATTCATCTTGCTACGTGTGAAGCCATCTTCTCCTTTCGCCTTACTCACTCGGACCGAGTGGGATTGCCACTCGGACCGAGTGGTCTGGAAATGCTGAGAGAGCTATGCAGCTTCATTCCTCTTGCTTCCCTCCTTCTTTCTTTCTCTTCCTCTCCTCAAATCTTCTTCTCTACCACATCAAACACCTAGCAAGCCCTGCCGTTGATGCTCCAGTCATCTCGGATGTGTCTATGGCTCTATTTTGCTCCAAAGCGCATCGAAACTACTGAAAATGGAATAAAAGCTACGAAAGTAATATAATCCAATAAACGATCAATAAAGCGATAAAAACGAGTTTCGACCGACTAAAATGGAATGAAATGATGTGATAAAAGTATAGAAAATATGGACACATCAAAATCTCCCACGCTTACCTCTTACTTGTCTTCGAGGAAGACGAATAAAAAGCTCGTCGGAGGATAAAAACAAAAAAAAGGAAAATAGGTCGAAATTAAGAAAAAGCGAATAAATCATCGCCTCATCTCATAAGCACACGACGACACGTCAACCAAGCAATTGAAAAGACACGGTTCACAAAAATAGCATCTAGTCTAGAATTGATTATATAACATAGATTTTCAGCATAGTGCAAACTCGATAATGAATATATAATATGAATTTAGAGAAAGATTTCTTATCATAGCTTACTAGCTAATATACTAAATCCACAATTTCAATCTCAATCTCCACAACGCATTCTCTATCCAGCGTATAGTATCATGACCAATCTTTCAAACATGCAAGGTAAATTCTTTTTAATTGGTTTTCGTGAATGAAAATAGTAAATTCAATTGAAGTTGGAAATCCCCACACTAAATTTTTTCACGAATCCTTGAAAATCTTCAACCTTGCCATATCCTTATTCTATGTAGAAAATGGGATAAATATATGGAATTTTTCTTTACAATTGTTTTGGCTATTTTTCCACTTTTTGGGTTTTTTTATGTATATACACAAAATAACTCACTATATATAAAGGCAGCTTATGCATCCCAAGCCAGACGATCTTAGGGTATAGGGTTACGAAGAATCCCTCGGGCCTTTTATTTAGATATTGTCGATTTTTTCGAATTTTTTGATGTTTTTGGGATTTTTAAAAACTCATATAAACACGATGGAATGCAAAGCATGATCAAAGATCGTTTTTGGCTATATACAAAAGAAAACGGAAAAGATAGAATTCGGGACATGGCTTAGCATCAAAATTTCTAATCAACGCTACTTGAGCGTTGTGGGTTATCCAAATTCTTTTGAATTACTATTCATTATGAAAAATATCGTTAATCACACAATCATACAATTTCATTCAGTTTTCAATTAGATCATGCAAATTCAGCTTAAATGTTTCTAGAATATCTATCGTGGAGAAATGAAATCAAATCATGAAAATGCATATTAAACTAGCATTCTATTCAAGGAATTAACTCTAATTCATCAAAGTACGGATTTCAAAATAAAAATCCATCTTATATTTTCAAAGAAGCACAATAGACTCAGAAAATGCTATGTGAGTATGTAAAGAAACTAGGTGAGTGTGCGTAGCTTATAGTGCAATCATTTCCAGTCTAAAGAAAAAGAAGAAAAGAAGAGAAAGAAAAATGGGAAAACAAGCATGCAAGCACTCAAAAGAGAAAAAATAAATTGATGATTCTAAAAAGAGGAAAATGTGTGGAAAATGGTAGAAAAAAATAAAGAAAAAGCGAAAAAATAAAGAACAGAAAAAGCGAAAATGATACTCCCCTAAGCTAAACGTAGCAATGTTCTCACTGCTGAGAACAACAGCCAGTCGGATGGTGAAATCGAAGGGGCGTGGGTGGGTGAAAAGAAAAATAAAAGAAAAATAAAAGAAAATAAATATAAAGTCCTAAAAAGGAAAAATAATAAAGGAAAAATGATCCTAATGCAACTATATGATCCAAAACATGCACACAAATGATGCAGTGATATGGATGCAACAAAATGTGTTCTCCCCCAAGCTATCTGAAGCGGGGCCCTGAAAGTGGAGATAGTTGGGCACAGAAAAATAGGAGAGAACTGGAGCAAAATATCAAATCAACAGTGGCACCACCCTCTGGAGGTGGTGATGGGTCACGCTACTATGGACCAGATGTGGCATCAGATGGTAGTACTGGTGGTGCTACTGGTGGTGCTGGTGGTGCAGCTGGTGCTACTGGTGTGCAGCTCGTGCTCGAAGAATGTCTAAAATCTCCCTAACATCACACTTGATCCCCTACACTCCAAACTAATAGGTAGAGACTTCCTGAGTGAGGGCAGTGAAGTCACGCCTCAAGCCAACAACCTCAGTCTCCATTGCAGTCAAACGAGCATCAGTGCTGCAGGAACGACCAGATGGGCGGGCACTGTTAGTCTCTCCCCTCTCCCTATACAGTCATGCGTGTGCATGAGGATAGAGTATAAGCTCAGGGGAGGGCGATCTACGTGGGATCTCGATAGATGTGGAGACATGAATAAGCTCGGGTGCAGAAACTGGAATGGAATGGATCTCAGTAGATGTAGATTCCGTGGTGACAGAAGTGGCGACAGATACCACGATGCTATCAAAAAATACAGCAGTGATGGGTGCATCGGTACTCTCAGACAAAGGTGCTGACACTGCAGTGCAGACTCGACAGGTACAAAAAATTATGTACGGAGTCTACAGATGCAGAAACTACAGATATGGGGACATCATAAGCAGGCTCAACAGATACATAGACACCCTCAGAAATCAGTGCTGTAGATGATAATGTAGGTAAGGGAATCTTAGGGGTGGAGGTGAGAACTGCTCTCTCAGAACTCTCGGCAGGGGTGGTGATGGGTATGGTCGTAGGAGCACTAGTAGCAGTGGGGACAGATGTGCTCGCTATGGGAACAGAAGCGGTGGTGCTGGCTACTCTATCAGGCTCTCCCGCTTTTCTAAGCTCCCAATCAATATCTCCCACCTCAGCAATCTCTCCCTTAGGCAGTTCATGGACGGGCGTGATAGGTGCACTCGAAAGAATCCAATCCCTATGAACCTCCTCAATACTTGTCCTATCAGGGCTCGGTAGGATCATGTGCTGCTCACGACCGGGACCTACAAGATAGACCTAGTGTCAGTGACCGTGGGGCCTAATGATGTTCATCCGTGTAGGCACGTCTGTTGTCAAAGTAGTGGACTGATGAGCCCGGACTTTAACTCTGGAAAGAGTCTGCAAGTGCGCGATGTCAAAGCTTTGTAACATAGAAAGATATCGATCCCACAAGGAGGCGATTGGTTTGAGGTCTTGGGTCTAATCAAAATCGTGGAACAATGTCAGTAATGGGTGTATTTTGAAGGTTGTCGCGAGTATTTCTTATCACAGACTAACAATATAATGAAGGCTAGGGAAATAGGAGTCACCACTAAGATCGTCGGACATTGATATTAAGTTATAATTTCTAGGTTGGATTGGTTTTATAGGGAGAGATTGTCGCATCTCAAATGTGGAATTCATGACCAACTATCGTTGTACCACTCATCTAACATATCCCGTACTTAGCTCCACCATCGTGGATGGCCTTGTACACGATCTTTGCATTACGAACAACAAATATTCTCAATCTCCACTCACGCCACCATCGTGGGTTAGAGCTTCGATCTGTGATTCAGTGGCTCTCATTGATGCTACTATCCTATGTCACTAATTAGTAATATAGGACGCCGGTGAAAACCATCAAAGTGCTTGCCACTATCGTAGATCACAAACTCTAATTGAATTCACTAAGAACCTAATTAAGTTCATAGGATAGTACCTAGGATGTGTGCCACTATCGTGGGTCACAAACCTTAAAATGATATTTACTACAAACTTGGCTGGATCAATCAAATCATATTCCTTAATTACTAAACCAACATAAAAATCACAACTTTACATCTAAATCCTAAGATCCTAGGGCTCATCCATTAGGCCTAGAGAGAACTACTCATAATTTATAGAAAAGATAACAAAAACGATGATATCAATTGCACAAAACATCGTAGCAATATAAACCATCAAGCAATGAGACGGAGACGAGAGATCGTTACCAAACCAATGAAGACGAAGAACTAAACTTCAGAGAATTAAGATCCAAAGATTCTAAAGCAATAACAATAAAAACATCCAAACTTTGTCTTCAAGCAATAACGGCGGCTCTCCAAAAACTCTCTAAAAACTAAAACTAGAATAATAAGCAAGCTCTCTAAACCTAGGAATAAAAGTATGTTTTTATATATGAGGGGTTGACCCCCACAAAATTTTGGCAAAAAGCCCAATTCGGCCCAAGTAAAATTCTACTGTGTCGCCCGGACCGAGTGGCATCGCGATGCCACTCGGTTCGAGTAAGGCACCATTGTCATCGACGACGTTTTGATCGTGCGCTGGGAGTTTGGGTGCTCAGACCGAGTGGATGTCCCACTCAGTCGGGCTGCAGAAGGCCGATGCTTGGCTCGAAAAGTTGCTCTGCTTTCCATTTAGCTCGGCCGAGTAGGAAGGCTACTCGGTCGAGCTGTCGTGTCTGCTCGATCGAGCGACAGATGTAGCAGAAGGCCGTGAAAATGTTGTTATGTTGCATATTCAACTCGACCGAGTAGCATCTATACTCGATTAAGTCTTGGACTCAATATTGGCCTAAGAAATTGTGTGCTGCCATCGAGTTTGTTTGATCGAGTAGCATGGCTACTCGGTCTGAGTGGTCCAAAATGTCAGGTGATGGAGTCCCCTTCCTTTGCTATGGCAGCCCGTCCCTAGTGGACAAGTACACTCGGTCGAGTTGGCTGGGAAATCTGAAGCACACCTGGAGACTTTCTCTCATAGCTCTCCTTCTCCTTCTTCTTTCTCCTCCTCCTCCTCAAGTACCAAATAGGCATCACCATTGATGCTTCGGCAAGCTCAGATGTGTCCATGTCTACGATTTGCTCCGAATCGCTCCAAAGTTCCTGAAAATCCACAACTCTCTACAAGAATCTAATATATCATGAAATGCACGATAAAGTATAGAAATGCGAACTTTGGATGATGATCATACAAAGTTTGGATCGCATGGATAACGAGATCTCATTCCACTTTTGAAATGTAGATCGAGAGCTTACCTTTGACCAGATAGATGACCTCTCTGGTTGACCTACAGATGGGGATGTTAGTCTCGATGAGGGAACGTTCCCTCATAGATTCTAGGCGGGAACTTTCTAGATGTAGATTACATGATCAGGAGCCTATGACTCAAGGACGGCCAAGGCCTCCACAATTGTCTGCCCGTACCTCAGGATAGCACACCGGACCCTAGCTTGCACCATCTTCATTAGGACCGATTGCGACACAGTTAACCATATGGAGCTCCTATTTTTGTGGCTCATGACCTAGCTCCAGCTCGTTGATGACGACACTGGTCTCTACACACCCCGTTATCCACTCTGAAGCTTGAAATGGATGGTTAACAAATTTATGAAGGTCGCAACCACCCCTTCAGGAGACATTTGTGTTGGCAACCTCATTACCCTTATTGTACTTCACCCATCCTTCCAGATTGAACTTACAGACAACCTCACGCATGTTGAGGGGCCAACATCACTTGATCTGAGCACTTTCGTTAGGATGTACATGATCAGGACGAGGGGAGAGGGGGAATATTTCTGGTTCTATGGGCAGAACCGTACTGACTACACCATTCTGCCCAAACCCATATGCTCCAATGTGGATGCGGCCATTGACTGGCTCTTTCCTTCTGATATTGGCCGCAAACAACGTCTCTGTGTTGTAGAGCCTGAGACCCACGTGCATCACTCACTTGAGCACCATGACCACTCCTCCCGCTTCGAGGAGGGCGGCACCTCCGGACCCCATGACCACCATTGCCCAGTCCCCCTGGATTTCAGTGCACGTTTTGGCCGAGTGGAGGAAGTCATCGAGGGCTAGCTCCAGTTTCACATTAGCCGGCACGGATGGTATGACCCTGATTTTCCTCCTCCCACCGAGGAAGGAGACAAGTGACCCCCCTCTCTACCCATACCATTGCCCCACACACCTCACTTAGACACATTGGGGGCAATGTGTCATTTTAGCTTGGGGGAGAGGCATTCCACTTGCATCACTCCTAGCTTGTGGGATTCGGTCAGGAGTCCTGGGGGTGATTGTTGTTGTTTTCTGATCTGATCTGTTGTTTGACGATGATGTTGGTTTGTGGTGTCCGTCGGTGCAATCGTCTCGTGTGTTTGATGATGATCCTATTCGTTGCATGGTCGAGCGGCCGTATCACCTTTTTACTTTTCTTTCTTATGTTTTATTTCTTTTTACTTTTTATTTTTTGTTTATTTTTCCGTTTTCTTCATATCCACTTTTCCCCTCTCCTTCTTCCGCTTTTTATCGCATTTTCCATTTTCCTTTGTATATCTTGACGATATGACCCCTCTGGGAAAACCATGACCACTCACTGGCTTTATACACTCTTGACTAGAGTTAATTTTTCACGCACACTTTTGACACCTTTCGGTGGTATGACTTTCACACTACTACCCTCACGATTTCCTTTTTAACCCCCATCCATGAGTGAGATGAAACTAGCACCCATTCCACATCCAATGAGATATGCTAGTCGTTTTTTCGATTCTTTAATTTCGTGACCCTAGGTTCTTCTGATAGCATGGTTTCCTCCTCGTTACTCGCCGATTCGGCTCTCCACCCTTAGTGCATAGGTTAGAATTGTAGATTCAACACGTTTTTTCCACACTTTTCCACCATTAGCGAGGTGGTTGTAACACGTTTATCTTTCTTTATCGATCAATTTTGCGAGTGTAGAACGACTTGTCCTTGTGATCCGACCTGGTACTCACTGGTTATTTATAAATTTATTGCATTGATGCTCCTACGCTTGGGAGTGGAAGGCATGCCTTTACGCGTCCTCCGGTTCAATCAGTGACCCATCGCACACTGCGGACTTTTCAGAGATCACGGTCCGACCGGACCTGACCTATGAGCAGCAGCCAGTGCGAATTTTGGACCGTCGACAGAAGCAGTTGATGAACAAGGTAGTCGATCTGGTGAGAGTAATTTAGCGTCGCCAGGAGAGTACACCTAGGAGAGAGAAGATGAGATGAGAGAGCGGTATCCTCTTTTGTTTCCTGAGCAGTAGGTGTTAGAAATTCCGAGGGCGGAATTTTTCTTAAGGTGGGTAGAATGTAACGGCCAGTATTTGTGTTTTGCATCTTAGTCGTTCCCCTCTTAGTGGTACTTTATGCGTGCCAGTATTTTCCCTTAGCTTAGCGTATTTATTCTTCCATATTTGTGTTAGCTACGTTTTACTACACGTTAATCACTTATGAAATTTAATTTTGTTATAATATGTTCATTTCAAAATTTAAAATTTTAAACTCAAAATTACTTCCTAAATTGGATATAAACTTTTGCTCATCCTCATTAATCACCAAATCTCCTCTTCTAATTACTAATTAAATTCTTTACATTCCTTTTTAACCATGTTTTATACGTTTCCTTTTAATCCTATTTCCTAGCTAACCCTGGCCTTAACACGCACATGCCGAAACCCAAAAAAAACTAGGGTTTTCTAATTTGGTACAGCTGCACACAAGAAGCCAAGTCCCTATTCTAAACCCTACCCTAGCTTTCCTTTCTCTCTCCTACCTTATTTAGCTACCTAGGGTTGTACATCTTTGGAGCTGAACAAAACAAGCACTGTCCAATTTCTTTTTAAAAACTTACCCTCTCTCCCTCTCTCTCACCGTACGTAAGCTACCCATAGGGTTTCCTTTGAACCCAGCCCTCTTGCACCCGAACCCACGCGTGAACGGCTACCGCCGGCTATTTCTCCTCCCCTCTCTTCACTCAGCAAACCACCGGCCTCCTTCATCTCAGCGACATACCCTCCCCTTCGGACACACACACACGATAGTTCACGGCCAAGCAAGCAGCACCCATTGACCTTCATCTTCTTCGGCCAAGCCACGCACTGGCCGGCCCCTCTTCACCCCCACACCAAGCACCAGTCGTCGGACCACTCCTTTCTTCATCCCCATGGCTGGGAGCTTCTCCTACCACCGGCATACCTCCTCCCCTTCTTCGACAGTCCACGCATCAAACCCCACAGATCTGCCGGCCACCTCCCCTCTAGCCTCTCCACTTGACAGTCCCCGATCTGCCCTCCTCATGTCCACGCACACACAGCAGCTGCAGCCGGCCTCCCCCAACCTACAGTCCATGTTCAACCTGCCGCATACCCTCTCCTCGCCGCACGCCGTCCCCACGGTTGCACCGTTGTCCCCGACTGTTCGCTGCCGATGCCGCTGTTTGCTGCCGTTGTTCGTTGTTTTGCTACTGCAAGACGACATAGCCGCTACCCCTCCCCGTAGACGTTGTTTTTCTACGCTACCTGCAGCCAAAATGATCCCGATGTGACTTTCTTACTGCATTACCCGCAGTCGATGAACCGGAGATGACGAGATCCAGCACCGCTTCAGATCCGACGTCAGACTCGTACGTGTTCATCGTATTAGGTTGGTTCCCCTCGCTCGTAGTAACCCACACCATATGTCACAGAAACCTAATTAAAAATCGACAACTAAACGCTAAATTTGCTTTTACGCACCATTAAACTGTTGTAACAACTAGGGTCGACGATCTGACTATTTTGACTGTGCACATAGGATAGAATCGTCGTAGAGAACACTAGAATAGGTTTGATCATAAGAACTTGTGATTTGAGACTGCCAAGATAGCCATGTTCAATTGTAGAAACATACCATAATAGGACTTCCAAAAATGCGACCTGACACCGTCCCGTTTAACTTGTTACAGCGAACCATATCCAATCCACTGCCCAGGACGAGGCGCTCCCGATGGACGTACTTCTCGCCTCTTCAGGCAAGTGTGTTCACTTGCGTAGTTACTGCCACGTTTAGGCCACTTTCTCTTTAACGTTGTAAATTGTTGAACAAGAGAACCAGACGTGAAATGATAGCGTCTGGTATAACCTCACGATAGCCTAGACTTGACGATGAAGACTAGGTATAAATTTCTAGAACTTTCATGCTAAGAACTATCTGTGTATGTGTGTGTGTGTGGACCCCCTAGAATGAAAAGAACATACAATACTCTTGTCATGCCATGTAACATCATTCATGAAATGTTATACACAACTTGCGGGGAATAGGGCACTCTCCAAGTTAGAGAGAGTGATCCCTTGTCTGGAATACACAACCTGCGGGGAATAGGGCAAGTTAGAGAGAGTGATCCCTTGTCTGGAATACACAACCTGCTGGTAATAGGGCACTCTCCAAGATAGAGAGAGTGATCCCTTGTCTGGTGTTGTCTTGTGCACGGGTTTGGGGTAGGGTTGAGCGGTCGCACGGTTTAGAGGGTTTGGCCGCCCTCTATCCGTAAGGTATGAACCCTCTTGACACACACGTCTCGTCTTGTCTTGTCTTGTCACGTAGCCGGTAGTACACGCTACGGCCATTGTCATGTCATGTTTACTTTCCTGCACAGTTTTTACTGTCATGCCATACTATAAAATGTCATGCTGCTGCATCTTATAACATGTCATTTAAATATTTGTCTTTTAATTACATACATCTTGCAGTAGAGTTTTCTTATCTTTACTTATAGACTCTGCCTGACATACAACTCCTTTCTCTTGGGTGTTTGTATGTCAGGTACCGAGACAGAGTTCGTAGACCAGGAGGTAGTACCTGAGGATCTGGGCCAGGAGGACATCGTTCAGGAGTACGATCTGGACGAAGACCAGTCCTAGAGTTCTCTGTCTGTTACTGATTTGGCGTTGCAGTTTCCTAGTTAGGTGCGTAGCACCATTTTGCTTTCTGTTTTAGGTTGGATGCGTAGCACCAGTAGTTTTATTTTCTTTCAGTTGTAGCCATGTGAGGCTTTCTTTTTAGACTTCTTGTACTTGCTGGATTATTATTATGAATGAATGGATGCTGTTTCCTTTAAGTACTTTTATTATTTTAAACTTTAAATGCAAGAACATGTACTTTGTTTGGTGTATCCCTACAGATGCTTATTGGGTCCAAGCTTCACAGCTCCAGCCCATGCGGACCTTCGCCACGTCCTCGCCCCCCGTATTATGGGAAGCGGACGTGACAGAAACAGAGAAAAGTGGAAAGCTCCAAAATACCACAAGTTTTACAAATACAGGAAGGATAAGAAGAAAGGACTTGTTAGGACGTTTGATGATTCAAGCAGAGATTCCTCAAGTGAATCCGAGGATGAAAAGGGTGAGGGTGCCCATACGTGTTTCATGGCCCGAGAAGATCCACTCTCCGATGAGAGTGATAGTGACATCGATGAACCCGAGGTAACCATGGATGAACTTCGTATTGCTAATGAAGAATTGTTTTGTAAGTATTGATTCGGGTTGAATATTGCATATTTAACCCCCAATTTAGCCCTATTTTGTGTTCATATGATGCTTAACTTGTCTCTAATACGTTTGTATTTTGTATATCATTATTTATTAGAGCAAACCATTGATTTGTGCACAAAGTATGAATTTTAGTGAGTATTTCTGACTTTTTATATTTTTCATGGCTTGGTCTTGATCTCACGATTCCAACGACTATTTATTTGTATTTTTCTGAAATCTGTGCTAATTACTGTGATTTATTGATTGCAGAATACCATTTAATTGGGGAAATACGCTCGAAATACGCTTGGAAATACGGACCGCATGAATCTTGGCGGCCACATGGTTCAATCTGGACCGCCCACACTCCATCCAGCGGCTACAAAAGGAGGGGCGATGCTGCATTAAGTGGACCGTCGGATTGAGATCCGACGGCCACGAACGAAGCGCAGAATATACGAGCGGAGGAGAGTCCACAGACACGTGGCGGACATCGGCACACTCCCACTTAAATCGAGAGGCTCTCAGCTACTAGGCGACGCGGCGTTATCATCGCCGTTGGATAGAAATCCAACGGCCAGGAACCCAACGAAAACGCAGCGGAGAGCGCGCGCTCTACGGTCCACGTGGCGAGAATCGGACGTTTCACCGCTCGATCGGACGGACGAAATGAGTCCCGCTTGCAATCGATTACGGAGCGGAGCAACGAAATTGTTCGGTCGATGTGGAGCGCTCGAGACCGTTGGATCTCAGATCCAACGGCGCTGAATTAATCCGAGCTGTGCTTGGATTCGTTATTGCGAGCGGACGCGGATCCGTTTCGAAAGGAGCCACGTGGCAAGCCCATGTTGAATCGTGCCCAGATCGAACGGCCAGGAGCTGAGGCGGGTATCAGATAGCGGGGTTCGAACCCAATAAGACCCTAAAACCTGCAATGACTTGTATATAACGTATTTTTAGGGTTTTGTGGCGTATTCTGGCGTATTGGAGGCTCTTGGAGCCGTATTTCGCCAACAAATTTGGAGGCCCTGGGGACAGAGACTAGATCTACTATCTGAAGGAGATTTGGGGCTATTTAGAGAGGATTGGTGATATTTTTCCTAACTTTAGCCTTGTATTTCACGTATTTGGCTTAGAATTGAAGTATTTATAACGTATTTTGATGTTTTTATGACGTATTTGTCTATGAGTACTGATTATAATCTCTCCATGCGTGGTTAATCTTCATATGTGTTGGTGTTGATGTAGTTAGGGTGTCGTAATCATTGATTTTGATGTCTTTTCGCCATATTTTCATTGTAAAATCGCGTATTTTGCTAGTTTCTACACGTATTGCTCAAGTATTATCTTTGTTGATGTGCTTGTATCAGATATAATCTCTGAAAATTTGTTCGTGGCGTGACCCTTGCGGGCACATACGCTTATTTTCTCATGAAACTAGCACTTTAATCTATGTTTAACGCACTTTTCGATGCTCGTTTATCGTTAAATCTTCCGACGTTCTCGTGCCCTGACCGGAGGAAACGTTGAGTTATAGAAAAGATATTGATAATCATTGATCACACACACCCTAACGAAATCATTACCGACACATACTCTCCATATTAGTACCCCATTTCGAATTCACCATAAATATCGTAGGATTTTCTTTTGTTAGTTGAAACTCTTGATCCTACATCTTTGTGCTTGATTGGTGGTTGGTTATTACCTTATTAATACTCTTTACAAACTGAAGTTCGTGATTTTGCAGGTCAGTTGTCCCGTGGATTCGATACCTGGACTCACCAGGATATTACTTGTTCGATCTCCTGCGCTTGGGAGTAATGCTCACATCATTTGAGACGAGGCAAGTATCAATCTCTTATGCTTAGATATACTATTTTAAAGAAATCTAATATTAGCAAATCATCCATGCCATGCATTATCAACAATGACACCATTGTTGATACACTTACACTTGAGAAAGCCACTTTGGTTTCTCAAAATGATAACTTGAGAAGTGTGGTGAATTCCCTCAAATCTCAACTAGATCAAACTTATCCTAAAGATAGTATTGATCTATCTTCACATAACACACAATTGGGTATTGACAATGATTCTCTTAAAACCCAAGTGCACGAGCTCAAAACACGTGTGTCCATCTTGGGTACCAATATTTCTACTCTTAAGGAGAAATATGAGCTCATGTCTCTGTTTTTACCAGTCGACTGACAATTTCACATTAGCCGACTGTCCCTGTCTATGGCGGTTCGTAAACTTGATCTGAGCCATCGATCTGACAATCCAACAGCCCAGATTCATTTGATCCTATCATATATATGCGAGGGCATCGATTATTTTCTCTCTCATCCGTTAGATTTCCCTCTTTTTCCACTTCGAACTCTAACCGTTCTTCGTCTCCTTCGTCGTTTCGAAGATCCAACCCATCGATCTCTCTCCCTGATCACTCGATTGAGAGTTTGGGTCTCTCCTTCTCCATCGATTGTCACGGATTAGGTATATCACTCTGTTGTCGTTTGTTCGTGCCCTATTTTCTGTCGATCTGTCTTCATAGAACCATTGAGGAAACTAGGTTCTCCTACCTCACCGCACTCTCAGAGTCCACTGTCCTTGCCGTCCTCTGAAGAGTATCTAGGGATTTCAGTTGCTGATCCTCTACCTTCAACTACTGAGGTTGAACCCTCTCCTCCGCTTGTTGCCAAGCCATTCTCTCCTCCACTTTCAGCTCCATCGGATAACGATCTCCTCGTTCATCCGAATGAACGAGTTTCTTTTCTTGAAATGAAAGTTTCGGATATGGATCAGAAGCTTTTCCTCCTTCTTGAGCTGAACTATAAGTCGTTTCAGTATCACGGCTTTTCGGTTCGAGCCGCCCTCCAGGCTCTGTTCCCTCCTTCCGAATATGCTCCCCATTCTGTTGTCCCTCAGCCTCTTGTTGATACTTAGGCACCTACTCCTGAGTTCACCCATCCTTCATCTACTGATGTTCTGCCCTCTGTGTCAGTTACTACTCTCGTTGGTCAGCCTGCTGTGCCTGATCATGTGGAGATCCCTACTGCTGCTGGTGCTTTGTCATCAAAGCGTAAGGCTCGTGTGTGTCCTACTCGTTGCTCTTCGAGACTGGTGTTCCATCTCTCTGGTCGCCCTTCGGACTCCTCTGTCATTCAGATTTACTGATGCTACTCTACCTCTACTCACCATAGGATTGCTTTGTGTTATGGTTTGTGTATGTGTATTTTTTTGGCAGTATGTACCTCTGGATGCTGTTATAGTATTAGGAGTTAGACCTTTGTTCTCCTTGTATGTTTTTGACTTCATCAGAGAGTTACTCACTGATGGATGATGTTGTATGTATGATGATCATATTTTTGATGTACATGGAGTTTATGTTGTATTTTTTACTCTTTGTATCTTTTGATTATATATATATATTAACAATGCATTTACTTTATCATATGCTGCTTCACACTGTGTACCAATTTTTTATGTTGATTGTGTGATCATTGTGAAATTGTCTCTCTTTGTATGCTATATTATATACATAATATGATGTGAGACGTTTTTCTCATTTTTTGAAATGTTGATATTGGATTCTCGTTTGTTTAGTCAACTAAGATTTCTTGTGTTTATGAGTTTTTGGTATATCATATCAATGAGATGCACCTTCGTGATTATTTTTTATCCGATTATATATTGGCATCACATTTGATATACATCCTATCTTTAGACTCTCATGATTGTTTTAGTACTTATTTAGCACTATTGTTATTGTTATTCTACTCCCACTTTTGGATAATGCCATAGGTGGAGAGAAATAAATATAACATATCATAATTATGTGCTAAGTAAATTCTAATTCTAAACTTGAATCTAAGATTGAAGTTGCCTTAGATTCGGGGGAGTAAGATATAATGAACTTGGATTATAAAATCCTAGATTTAAAGATTTCAAGAAAATCATGTTATTCTCACATATCTTACATGCTCGCTTCAATTGATCTATAGATGTCCCTATTTATATTGACTAATTTGATTGGCATCTATATAGGGGGAGTAAGTTTTCATTAAGCACAATTATTTATCTTTTTGTTTATGTTTGTTTGTCATCATCAAAAAGGGAGAGAATGTTGAGTATTGGACTTCTCCCTACTTAGTGTTAATGATGAGCAAACATAAATACTTGTGACTAATCCCCTATTTGCAGTTAATCCATTGCCTAAGCATGTCATGAAGATCAATTAGCAATGGATGTCACTTAAAGATCAATGAAAGCATGAAAAGTGGATTGGATGATTAAAGATGGTGATTGAAGCTCCTAGAAGACTTCAAGCTCATACTTTGGATACAAGAGAGACTTCTACAAAATGTAATCTTTTTATTCTCTTCTAGTATGTAGCTTAGAAGTAGAACTATGTTGGAGTACACACAGATCTTCATTTCTGTCCTAGGAAATCATTAGATCTCATTTCCTTAGACTCCAATTCACATTTCTCAAGCATGTGCATTTTGGGGCTTCAACAGGCGAATGTTCAACAATTTAAAGGCACATGTCTCAAAACAGTCGACTGTGATTTGTTCTACAATCGCCTGTTATGCACATACTTTATCAAATGATCTTTGGGCCTTTTAGCTTTAACATCTATCAGGCGACTGCAAGACAAAATATATGCACATGTACAAGCTACAATCACCTGTGATGTGTTAATGAGTCGCATGCAGTGTTCTAAAAATCGGCCTGGGCGGCCGCCTAGGCGGCGCCTAGGCGCTAGGCGGCCAGTAAACGCTCCGAGTATGGCCTGGGCGGTCAATCTGGGCGTTTTTGGGATTAATCGGCTGCCTAAGCATTCTGGGCGGTGTCTGGGCGCTCTGGGCAGTTCCTGGGCGGTTCCTAGGCGGTTCCTGGGCGGTGTCTGGGCGTTTTTGGTAAATGGCTTAATTGCACAAGAGTATCTTTTAAATTTTATTTTGTTCACACAAATACTCTAAAGTAGGTAAACTGGATTTGATTTAGTATGTATTAAATATTTGATGTATTTTAAATAATATATATATATATATAAACATAATTATATTATATAAAAATAAATAAACTAATTAAAAAATACAAATCCGCCTAGGCCGATTAATCCCCGATTAATCCCCGATTAATGCTCTGGGCGCTAGGCGCTAGCAATCCGAACGCCTAGCGCCTAGTGTTTTTTACAACCTTGGTCGCATGTCTCTCTACAGCCCAAAGGTCACTTTCTTCTTCATTTGGTCAATCGACTAATGTTGAATTGACAGTCGCCTATCCAAGGCATAGTCGACTGTCAATACTTCAACAGCCGGCTGTCTATGATTCCTCTGCAGACTCTGCTCTCTGGAAAGTTTCTAGTATTAGTGATAGTCGACTGATGTTGGTTTCACAGTCGCCTACCCATGGCACAGGCGCCTGTGTGTTCCACATCAGTCACCTGTCGTGTCTTCCCAAAACTTTCTGAGGTTTCTCAGCTTACCCATTTGCGGCCAGTCACCTGTAGAAGGATTTATAGTGGCCTGTTAGTTTTACAGGTGCTTGTCTTTTCTTCATCAGTTGACTGTCCTACGTGGTAAGTTACCGTTTGAATTCTCACCTACCCTCTGACATAGTGCAGCAGTCGACTATGTTTTCTTCAACGGTCTACAGTCGACTGTGTAAATTCTATCCGTTGGCTTTTTCTCCACAGATTTCAAAGGAGTTTTGGGGATTCTGTTTGGGGGTTTTGGGGAACCTGTAAAGAGAGCTTCTACTATTCCATTGAGGGGTTACTCATCTTCTTGATCAACTCTTGAAAACCCATAGCTTTCAACTTCTAGTTTTTCAAAGCTCTCAAATCCAAAAGCCCAAGAATTCCAATCTAATTCTCTCTTGCTCTCCAACTTAGAATCAAAGTGATATCATCTAGGCAATTGGTAGTGATAAGAGAAAGGGCTTTTTCTCTCTTTCAAAAGAGACTTCAACATACAACACACTTGCTCCTTCAAGTTCTACTTCAAGTCATATGTGATTGTAAGTGTTGCTATTTCATTATTTCATATCTTTCGATATTAGTTTAACTCTCAGTTTGTGAGAGTGGTTAGCTTGCTCCCAGGTTGTGGGATTTAAGGACATCGATTGTGTTTCGATTTCACTTGTAGGGTTGCTACAAGTGGGTTTTAAAGGAAACATCAAGTTAGGGAACAAGTCGGGAGTTGAATTTGGTAATCCGAACCCTTGAAACATCTTTGTGTTAGCATTATTTCAATCTAGGTTTATTTACATTCTGCATTAATTGTTGGTTAGGAATTTAAATTGGTTTAACTATCGTTTAAATTTTGTAAACACTATTCAACCCCCCTTCTAGTGTTTTTCTCATAGCCAGTGTCCTTACAAACTCTGAGGGAGGAGGATCAGTCACTGAAATCCCCAAAAATTCAGAGGTAGTAGGAGAAGACTGAGGACTCTTGGAGCTGGATTTGGACGAAGAAGCTTCAAGTGAAGGGTCTCTAGGCTTCTTCACTCGAAGGAACTTAGAAGTTGCAGTTTTTGGGGACATATGAAGAAAATCGATAGGGAATCGACAATCTAGGGTGCGATCGAAATGAATGAGAGAGAGATTATACCAATCGAAGTCGAAGGAGGAGGACAAGGACTCGATGAGGGAGTGAGTGGATGGAGGAGATGACGGCAGAGAGGTCTTATCGATGGAGGAGCTGATCGGATTGTCGAGAGGAGGGAGAAGGAAAGTTGAGGCTTTTTTGAATCACATGAGAGAGAAAGAGATATCCATCGACGGTTATAAGAGAAAGATGTAGTGATCTGGGTCGTTGGATCAAAAATAACGACTCAGATCGTGGGCTACGAACCGCCAAACTCGGCAGACATGCGACTGATTCACATCTGCAGTCGCCTGTCAAGCCCTAATAAAAATGGCTCAGAAAGAAGACATGCACCTGTAGAAGAAAACATAGTCGCCTTGATTTGGACAGTCGCATGTGAAATGACTTACAGGGGCCTGCTGCTTAGGAAAATTTTGAAGAAATTTTGAGCCATCTCTTGGGAAAATTGGTGATAAATGGGCAGGCGCCTGATGACCAAAATACAGTCGCCTGGCGAATGAACAGTCGACTA
Organism: Scilla litardierei; assembly: GCA_030789695.1. Taxonomy (NCBI): domain Eukaryota; kingdom Viridiplantae; phylum Streptophyta; class Magnoliopsida; order Asparagales; family Asparagaceae; genus Scilla; species Scilla litardierei. Next base: position 132,306,036 of record CM061138.1, on the reverse strand, counting down.
AAAAATGACCATCAGTCGCCTGTCATGAATAAGAGTTATGAAGGCTAAAAACTGGAGATTGGGCAATCGACTGTAGAAGAAGTAGCAGTCGATTGTCTTAGTTCTGAAATCCAAAATTGAGTTAGAATCAAAGATTTAAGACATCTCACCCTTAGATCTATACTCTAATCACTCTAAAAACATATAATTGCCATCATAAGCATATAGACTAGTATGCATATTAAGCATATTAATCTAATCATCAAATCATTAAAAAAATCTCCAATAAATCTCATTGAAAACAAATGTGAAAATATGACATATTCAACATGAGATATGGAAATGATCATATGAATTCAAAACAAGTTATAACATATGAAAATGAGCTCCAAAATTTCAGATTCACCCATAATCCCTAATTCTCTATGTAACCTCACAAATGAGTCTTCTTTTAGAGGTTTAGTGAAGATGTTGACGATTTGTTTTTGGATTTCATTGTACTCTAAGATGATGTCCTTCTTAGATACATGATCATTAATGAAATGGTGTCTCACATCTATGTGTTTGGTAGGGGAGTGGTGTATTGGATTTTTGAAAAGACATATTGCACTTTGGTTATCAACGATGATATGACAAGTATCACAATTGACACTATATTCTTTAAGTGTGTGTCTCATCCAAAGGACTTTTACACATGCAAAGACCCACGACAATATATTCTGCTTCGATCGTGGACAAGGATACGAAGTTTTACTTCTTGAAAACCAAGAGACAATGGAATTTCTTAGAAAATGGCAAGTGACACTAGTACTTTTCTTGTTAGATTTGCATCAAGCAAAATCAGCATCACTATACGAGACTAAATAATATGTGCTAGATTTAGGGTAAAATAACCCATAATCTAGTGTTTGATTGAGTTAACGAAAAATTCATTTAACCGCAATCAAATGTGATTCCTTAGGTCTAGCTTGATATCTAGCACAAAGACATATTAAAAACATGATATCGAGCATAGTAACAGTCAAATAAAGTAAGCTATCAATCATACCTCGATATAGACGAATGTCTACATCTTTCCCGTCTTCATCCTTGTGTAGATGGGTGGTCGTACTCATTGACCTGTGTTTATATTTTATATATTCACGCACGTCTTCTCCGTCGTTTTCCATCACTTTTCGTTATTTCGTATCCGTTTCATTGTGTTTTTAGTTTCTTTTAACTTTCGTTGAGTTTATGTGCATTTGCAAGACATTGCTAGCGCATGGGACATATATGGCCAACATCATGAGTCTCCGGAGCAACGGGAAGTGTCGCACGATATCTCAAGAGCCATTCGTCAAAGATGACTATGTATCAGCTCTCACCCGATCGGATGGAACAGCCACTCGATCAGGTCATGCAGTCTATGCTGAAGAAGAGACTGCACCACCCGATCGGTTTAGTGATCGAGTGGATGCATGACAGAGTGCAGTTTTGAATGCCAAAGCTCACCCGGTCGGTTGACAAGTCAACCGATCGGGTCATGTATTTTGACCTGATCAGGTCGGCACTTTCACCCGATCGGGTCAGCTGCTGCTGCTTCCCAAGCTCAAGAAATCCAAGACTCACCCGATCGGTTCAGTGATCGGGTGAGATTTATCAGAGCTGAAGAGATATTTTTTCCGTCGTTTCACCCGATCGGGCAAAGTCTCACCCGATCAGGTGAGTGTCTGTTTTTGTCTTTTTGTGGAAATATTCCCTGGCATCTTGTCCACTTGCATAAATAGTGCTAGGTTTTCCCAGAAACGCAATCCCCACTTTTTAAGCTGTTTTTAGGGATTTTTCAGCTGATTGAATTAAACAGTTAGTGTAAGTTCGTTGATCGTTTTCATATTTTGATATTGTGTTTATGCTTCTATTTGGTACGATGAACAATTGCTTGATTTCAATTCTTTTGGCTATATATTCTGTTATTGCATTTGCTACCATGTTTAGTGAGTATTTCTTCAATCTAGAACATTGGTGGAAGCCCCTTCGTGGGTTCTTCCTAGAACGGCCATAGGTCTATGGATCTGATTGGATCTAGGGATTTTGATGGTTACGTAGGGGCGTTTCATTTTCATCGGCAGAAAAAAGACCGCCTTTGAGCGTTATGCCAAGAGGAAATAAAACGGGAGTTTGATTCTCTAGCCATAGCTCACCCCCTAGCGTTGACATTGAGTCCTTGCACGTGGGAACGGCTTAGACGAAATATTGGGGGCGATCGTTGTGATCTTAGTGCTCCCGAAGTCGGATGGTGTTGGACATGGGAATGCCCACCGTCCGAAGCCGGGTAGACCTAGCGTATCATCCTGGGCATCGACCGGAATATCGGGCCCATGAGACGCTAGGTACCACTTTTAGAGGCAACGTCTCACTGCCAAACCCTAGCATTCGGTCATATTCCTATCCTTCGGCAGTAATAGTGGGAATCCATGATTAGGGCAGAAGTCAAAGTCCTAGGTTACCTTTTTACCTTTTACATCTGTTCTATTAGTTTACAATCATGACAACCAATCGAGAATAGGCAGGCTCATCCACCGGGTGATCCGATTCCTGAATGTTTGCAAGTACAACACACGCCTCCCCATGATCGACCCCCAAACACCGTGCGCTTGCGATTTATAAATTCTAATTCTAGTATACTCGTCCCGGTTTGCATGTCAAACGGGTGGCCGGTCAAACTTTATGGCACCGTTGCCGGGGAGGCAACATGATTGTTACATGTAGGACCTTGTTATCTTTGAGACTAGCTCACATCCTCACCCCGTGATCATTTTCACAATCTACATTTTTATTTTTATTTGTTTTTATTTCGTATCATTCCATACGTGCTTCACGGTATATCTTAATTTTACATGCGCAGGAACTCAAGGAGTCTCGACAATTTAGTTCATTTGGATCTTGAGATCAACACTACCGTGAGGCATTTGAACGCAGACAGAATACGAAGAGAAGAATTTGCCACCATGGCAGCAACCGTCACTCCTCCAAAGTTTTTGCTCGAATATTTGATGCCGTCTATTGGGTCTACATCCAGCATTCAACCTCCGGCCATTACGACCGAAAACTTTGAGTTGAAGCCATCACTTGTGGCTTGGATCCAACAAGACCAATTTTCTGGAGCTCCCATGGAGAATCCCATCGAGCACTTAGACTCTTTCTTGGAGAAGTGTGAGACATTTAAGATTAATGGCGTATCAACCGAGGCTATTCGGTTAAGGTTATTCTTGTTCTCTCTACGGGATAAAGCGAAGCAATGGATTAGGGGCAAGGACCCCAACACATTCACTACTTGGGAGCGGCTTTCAAACGCATTCTTGAACAAGTTCTTTCCTTCGGGGAAGACGATGAAGCTGAGGAGTGATATCTCCTCTTTCTCCCAAGCTAGCATGAGTCGCTACATGAAGCATGGGTGAGGTACAAAGAAATGCAAAGGAAGTGTCCTCACAACGAGCTTCCCCATTGGTAGATCATCAACTTATTCTATAATGGACTGAGGGACGATTTGAAGTCCTCTATGGATGCCGCAGCGGTGGATCTTTCATGTCAAGAAACGAAGTGAATGCCAAAACTATCCTGGAGAACATGGCATCCAACAACGAGAGGTGGAGTGATGAGCGTGCGACACCAAAAGCCGGTGGCATGCATCAGATTGTGGAAGTGGACAAGCTATTAAGCAAATTCGATTATCTTTCCACTCAAGCGTTAATGGTTGGAGCTGGTGCCGCTAGCCACAGCAAGTAGCGGCTGTGGAAACTGAAGTGTTTGGAGACTTCGGTGTTAGAGAGATTTCGACGCCCGTGGATCATGCAAGTTCCTTATTCTATAATCCTACGGGAAATGCCCCTTATCCACCAAGAACAAGTTCTAACCCTGATTCTCCCAACAATCGGAATCATCTGAATTTTAGCTACAAGGCACCCTACCAACAATTTCAGCAACCTCCTCAACAACAACAATACCAAACACCTCCGTCTCAACAAATGTATCAACAACTTCCTCCTCAACAACAACAACCTCTGTCCCAACAACAACAATAGTACAATCAACAACAACGAGTGATCTCTCCGATTAAGAACCTTCTAACTCAATACATTTCAAATCAGTAGAAGATCACTCAACAATTACAACTTGGGCAGAAATCCTTGGCTAACCAAGTAACCCAATTGGGGTTACAAGTAGCCAACCTCCAAAAGGCGCAAGGACAATTGCCGGGTCAATCGGAGGTAAATCCTAGAGCACCGAGCCAAACTTTAGCCTTGACACCTAGTCAAGCGAATGTTTTCGCTATTGTTTTGAGGAGTGGAAAAGAGATTGCAGCATGGGAGGCCAAGAAAGATAAGGAAGCGCCCATTGTCATTATGCAACCAAAGATGGAGATGAACGACAACGGAGCTTCAACATCAAGTCTCGTGACTCCAGAGGAAGATTCTGAGAAAAGGAAGAAGAATGAAGGTGAATACTTGAGAGTTTTCAAGCCTTCGGTCCCATTTCCACAAAGACTTGCCAAGGCCAAGATCGACAAAAAATATGGCAGGTTCTTTGAAATGGTGAAAGAGCTAAGTCTTCAGATCCTGTTCCTTGAAGAAATTGAAACTATACCTTCGTACGCAAAATTTCTTACGGATCTAGTGACGAAAGGAACAAGGAAAGAAAAGGTTGTTCTTACGGCGGAGTGTAGCTCCTTGATTCAACAAGCCGAACTGCCAAAACTTAAGGACCCGGGAAGTTTTTCGATTCCATACTCTATAAGGGGAAGTCTCTATCAATAGAGCACTTGTTGATTTAGGAGCAAGTGTGAGTCTGATGCCCCTTTCACTCTACAGAAGAATCAACATGGGAGAACTGGAACCTACTGGGACGACTTTGCAGCTAGCGGATCGGTCCGTCAAATATCCCGTGGGAGTCGTCGACGACCTACCAGTTAATATCCACGGCATACGTGTGCCAATGGACTTTGTAGTGATGGATATGCATGAGGATAGACACACTTCGATTATTCTCGGAAGAGCTTTTATGGCGACCACCAGTGTGCTTATCGACGAGAAGAAGGGAATGTTTTCTTTGAACGTCGGTGATCAAACTGTGGAATTCGACTTAGCGCTATCCATGAAGCTACCACCCGAGGGATCAAATTGCAATCTTCTTGAGATTGAAAAAGATAAAGTCTATGAAGCTGGAGCATTGGAAATTCTTTCTAGATACTCTCTTGAAGACTTGGATAGTGTAGAGGAGCACTCTAGGCTAGACGAAGAGGAAATTTTTGAGCCAAAATGTGTCTCCCAATCAACTCTCCCTGGATTTGAAAAGAATGCTCAGATGAAGAGCAAGGGCAAGGAGCCTTTGGTGCTCACCGCCGACAAAGTGCGAATCTTGAAGAGAGTGGCATGTGTCGCTAACACTAAGGAGAAGCCCCCAGATTTTACCAATGGGGGAGTGATTGAGACCGTCCACTTATTGCTTCCGTCAACAACCGGAACCTTTGTCCCAACTGCTGAGAAGACGCCATACGTCGAGCGTCACCCATTCAAGCCACCTTCAACATCGTATCGGGAGTCGAGCGAACGACTATAAAAAAGAGCGCTTCCTGGGAGGCAACCCATGTCCTAAACTTTTACTGGCTTTTATTAAGAGCAGACTTTTAATTTTAGTGTATATATGCTGCTGTGAGGATCATTTGTTGGGAAACTTAGAGAATTTGAATTTTTGGTGTGCGGGAATTGCCTCACCCAATCGGGTCATACACTATCCAATCGTGTGAATTGTTTCAGTATGTGGCCATACGTCAGTCGAAGAACCAACCGAACGAGTGATACAGTCGGCCATCGAGTGACTGATCGGGTGAATTAAAACAGAGACTTCAGAAGTTTTTCAGAGAGCGGTCAACTGATCGGGTAAGTTCTCACCCGATCGGGTGACCTGTAGCTACTAATCCAAGATAATTTTTGAAAATTGATCCAACCAATCAAGTGGATTTCCACCCGATCGGGTCACCAAAACCCTATATAACCCCACCCCCCACCCGACTGCCATTTCACCCGACTTCAAAACCTATTTACACCATATCGTTTGGATTTCTTTCCACACGATCTTCTCCATCACTCCTTACTGTTACTAATCATCCTCCTCCTCTTCCTCCACTAATTTCCCACCATCAAAGCCCTCCATTAACCACATTCTAGACGTAAATCCCATCAAACCCTAGCCCTAAACAACTTTCCCCCAATTTTCAAAAACTTTACTTTCTTCGGATTGGTGTGCGGCGGCTCTCCGGATCACTTCCTCGCGCATTGTGGGAGCTTTTGGAGCTAGGAGCCGCATTGATTGCTGGGTAAACTCGTTCAGTATATTAGTTATTATATTGCCCAGAAATTTCATTTTGTCACTTTGTCATTTGTTGTGTGCACTCATCTATTATCTTGCATATCATATCCCATCGCCACAATATCATGGCTTAGGACAAAGATAAAGGAAAGCGACCTTTGGTGGATGAGGAGCCGTCTTACAAGGGACAACGATCCACACGTCATACACGTGGATGCGCTCCTCAAACACCGCCTACCCAACCACCACCCTACCTATCGTACCAGCGAGAGACCCACTTCTTGGACCACAGGGTATTCGCTATTTGAGCCAAGTCCACAAAGATTTTTTCTCTTGCCTCGACCAACATCCTCACCTCGCTACCAAGTTCATGCACGACCAAACCTTATTCGATATCGGAGTTTTCTCTGAAGTCGAATCCTTGTTTGCGAACTTGGGATGGCTTAGATTCCACCACGCCCTTGCTCATTCCTACCCCATGCTCACACTAGAATTCCTTTCCACGATCAAAATCGAGCTGGGGTCGAACATCGTTTTTCTCCTTCAGATCCGAAATTTCCGTGCTCCTTTGACCACTATCAATGATATCTTTGGGTTCCCTAATCTTGAAGGCAGCTCCCTTGCCAATGAATTTCATGTCGCCTTTGACGTCGACTTCTTTTGGAAACGTCTCCCCTTGCATGATCAATATCCTAGGGCCAAGGCCAAGGCCTCTTCGATTATTCACCCAGTCTTCTGCCTCGCCCATCGTATTATTTCTAGCACTTTCTTTCCACGGGATGAGTCACGCACCGTGACCATCCCGGATCTTTTCATTTTATGGGCGATGACTTTTCCCTTTATTCCAGGTGTTGACGGGATTTCTTTTGAGGCACCCGGCCCTGATTTTGTGGGGGGACTGCACCTTCAGTTCGATCTTCCTGACGCTCTGCGATCACCTTCTCCTGCGACCCACTTTGGCGAGCAGGAAATTCCTGAGTTCCGAGGAGACCCTGGGGCTGAACCCAGTACCACCACCCCAGCTACTACTGATGTTTCTTCCGAGGCTCTGACTACGGCCCTGCGTGGACTAGCCTCTCGTGTCAGTACGACCACTATAGCCGGCACCCGGTCTGCTGCTGCTGGCACACACTCTGCTGTGCACAGTGCCACTTCTGCTTGCCTCGCTCTCGAGGCCGAGATTATTGCTTTACGCACTAGCGCATCCTCCTCTGCCCCCTCGGATCCATCTACCTCTTTTCTATCCCATCTCCGTTTCCTTGCTCTCAAGCGAAACATAGCCACCAGTCTCTGTCTTCTGACACATATCTACGGCACTCCACCACCACCACTACCCCCATCACCTACTCCGTCGCCTCCTAGACGATCGTCCCCTCCACATATTCCTCCAGTGTCTGATACCGCCACTATTTCCCTTCCCACCACTTCTTTACCCCCACACCACTACTTCCTTACCTACCACTACCGTTGACCCACCACTTCCATCTCATACTAATGATCTTCCACCACCTATCACCTCTACCACCACCGCCTACTCGCGTCGCAAGAAACAAGTCGTTGTGCGAGCGAAATCATTACCCCCGCCCTCTTCATTAGTTGTTGTATCCCTACCACCCTCCGTTACCACCGACACCCCACCCATCATTCACATCCCCATGAGCCCACCCGTGCATGATCTCGATCTCTTTCTCCAGTCTTCGCACACCCGTCACCTCTCCTACACATTCTCCCGACCATCCCCCTCCACTCTCTTCTGAGGAGGATGAGGAGCCTTCTGCTCCTGCATCTTGATTTCCTTTTTTTAATTTTCCCCTAGCCAGTTTTTCTGATTCATCATGATCATATCTTTTTCAGGCATTGTTGAGATCAGCTTGGGGGAGGTCTATATTTTGTGTTTGTGGTCGTGTCATGTGTGTTTGCCGTGTGCTTGTCTTGTGTGCTTTTGTGTGTCTTTTTTCTACTCCGTATCGGTCTTTATTTTCTTTATTTTTTTACGTCTTGTTTTATATTTTTTTTCTTGTTTTTCCTTTTCTTTGTCCGTGCGTACTTTCCTCCCATCGTTCGTTGCCATCCTGCACTCCATCCTATTGCATTGAGGGCAATGCAACGTTCAGCTTGGGAGAGTCGCACTATGTGCGTCAGTCGTGTCTTTTTCGCCGTTTTGAATCGTTTTCATCGTGTTTTCCTTTTTTTCCTTCCTTTTATTCTCCCTCTCCTAGAGATGACCCCGCATGATGAAACTGCCACTAAACCACACACACACACACATAGCTAAGCAACGATAACTATCTTTACTAACCCTAGGAAGCCGATTTCTGTTGCATTTTATGCACCATGGGTTCACTTTTCCTTTTGTGTTGAGTTGTGTGTTATGACTAGCTAGTTGGTGTGCTTCTAGGTCGTGATTTTGTTTTATATGCCTATCCATAGATGACCCCTAGACTATCATGCTTCAATTTCGAATATGCGGTATATTGCTTCTACTTTCTGCTTCATTATGCATGAATCATACTATATATGTACGCTTCAAATCGCATGTGTTGGGACTCTACCAATAAGACTAGGATAACCCATGTTGCTAACGCTCTGATCCGCAAAAAACGCCTTTTGCCAAGTGTTTAGAATTCAAATTCTTTTTTTTTGCTTGGTGCAAATCCCCTCGTAGTGTACTTCACTTCCACTTGGGAGAGTACACAATTTTGCCACGTACTAGCGCATCGTTCTCCCGCTTTTGGAGAATGTGCATTTTCCTACTTCTACCAAAAATCCAAAAAATCAAAAAAAATTGGTAAATCAAGAAAAAAAAGGGGAGAGAAAAGAAAGAATATGTATAGCCAAAATTCAAAAAAATACAAAAATACAAAACGGAAAAAAATTCTGTTGTAAATATCACTCCTACCACCGTGAATAAAAGGAAGGCGAGAATTTGTACCAAGTACTCTCCTCCAAACCTACTCAATCCCTTTCGTTTTCGAACACACTTGGCATAGGAGCTTTCTGGCAATCATCTCGGCAATCGTGCGGTGATTTCCTAGTTTCTAGCGGTAGAGTCCCGAACATATGACATGTTTCTACTTTTACTCTATTCTCATGCATGCTTGAACTATTATTCACCGCAAACTCGAATTGATTAGATATTTCGGTCATTCCATAGACATGTGTATATGGAGTTTCATCGCATGATTTAGATAGTTACACCGTTGGCTAGCTCACAACTGCACTCACTCGCGCTTTACCGCGTGAACCCACGACACTAGTAGGAACTCGTATTCCTGGGCTTAGTGTTATGCTTCTCGCGTGCTTGCTTAGTGTGTTATGCTTGTTTCTGTTGGCTCTGACGAGTAATCTAGGATTTCTTTTTCTTTTTCTTTTTCTCTCTTTCTATTGTCTCATGCCGAGCTTCTATTCTCACTCGTCTTCCTCGAGGACGAGGAAGAGTTTAGCTTGGAGAATTTTGACGTGCGTTTATATTTTATATATTCACGCACGTCTTCTCCATCTTTTTCCATCGCTTTTCATTATTTCGTATCCGTTTCTTTATGTTTTTAGTTTCTTTTTTACTTTCGTTGAGTTTATGTGCATTTGCAGGACATTGCTAGCACATGGGGACATAAATGGCCAACATCATGAGTCCCCCGAGCAACAGGAAGTGTCGCACGAGATCCCGAGAGCCATTCGTTAAAGATGACTATGTATCATCTCTCACCCAATCGGGTGGAACAGCCACCCGATCGAGTCATGCAGTCTTTATCAGTGCTGAAGAAGATCGGGTGGATGTATGACAGAGTGCAGTTTTGAAGGCCAAAGCTCACCCGGTCAGTTGACTTGTCAACGGATAGGGTCATGTATTGTGACCCGATCGGGTCGACACTTTTGTTGAGTATTGGACTTCTCCCTACTTGGTGTTAATGATGAGCAAATATAAATACTTGTGACTAATCCCCTATTTTGCAGTTAATCCACTGCCTAAGCTTATTATGAAGATCAACTAGCAATGGATGAATCACAAACGTCCTTGAAGGCAAATGATATGAATTGGATGATCGTAGATTGATGATTGAAGCTCCGTAAAGACTTCAAGCTCATACGATGGAAAGAAGAGATTATTCGTCAATGTAATTTTTATTTTATCTCTTCTAGTATGTAGCTTAGAAGTAGAACTTTGATGGAGCACTCACACACATCTACATTCTGTTATAGGACATCTTTTGACCTTTGTCCTTTGATCCAAATTCAATTCTCTTTTGTTTGTGCTAGGATTGTTTATAACAGCCGACTGCTTAACAGTTTACAGTCGCCTGTCTCAACAACAGGCGACTGTGTTTTGTTCTACAGTCACCTGTTATGCACAGACTATTACAATGTAGTTTTTGGGCCTTCTCTGATTATTTCACACAGGCTACTGTTGAATGATTCACAGGCGCCTGTCCTATTGACATTCGACTGTGTATTGTACATCCGTCGCCTGTCTCTCCTTGCCCAAACTATGTTTGATCTGACTTCTACGGCCAGTCGACTTATGCTGTATATACAGTTGATTGTCTATGCTGCAACAGTCGCCTGTCTGTAAGTCTATTCTTTGACTCAGCTCTCTGGAAATTTCTCCTGACTTTGGCAGTCGTCTGTTTAAGGATATACAGTCACCTGTTCTGATTAACAGTCAACTGTGTTCCTTGCATCAGTCGTCTGTCCTGTATCTTGTGAGATTTCCAGTATTTGATCTGACTTACCCTTCTCTCGTCCAGTCGCCTGTCAAAGAATGTACAGTCGCCTGTTGGCTTAACAGACGACTGTCTTTGCTTCATCAGTCAACTGTCCACGTGGTAAGTTACCGTTATGAATTCTCACCTACCCTTGCTGACTGTGCAACAGTCGACTGTGGATTGTTCAACAGTCGACTGTCGCGAGTTCAGATTATATCCGTTGAGATTTTTCTCACGGATTTCGATTGGGTTTTTGCCTAAACTATTTTGTGGATTTGAGAAAGCTATAAATAGAGCTTTTACTGTTTCATTGGAAGGTTACTCATTCATTGCAAAATCCTTCAAGCTTTCATTTCCAAAGATCAAAGCTCTCAAATCCAAAGCCCTAAGTATTTCCAAATCTTGTTCTCTTGCTCTCCAACCTAGAACCAAAGATTGATCTTCTAGGCATTTGGTGCAGTCAAGAGAAAGGGCTTTCTCCTCTCTTCCAAGAGAGTTCTTCAACACACATCACACTTCTCCTTCAAGTTCTACTTCAAGGCATAGGTGATTGTAAGTGTTGCTTTCATATTTCATAACTTTCGTTATTTGAATTGTGCTCTCGGTTGTGGTTTTGCTTGCTCCCTGGTTGTGGGCGTTAAGGACATCGATTGTATTCGATTGCACTTGTAGGGTTGCTACAAGTGGGCTATAAGGAAACCTCAAGTTAGGGTTCTAACTTGAGTATCTAGTGGTATCCGGGTGGTAGGGACGTAGGATTACAGGGAACAAGTCGGGAGTTGACTTGGGTAATCCGAACCCTTGAAACATATCTGCGTTTGCGTATGTTTATCTTTGGGTCGTTTTTCTATTCCGCACTATTTGTTGGATTGCATTTTATTTGGCATAAATTCCTTTTAAATTTGCATAAACACTATTCAACCCCCCTTCTAGTGTTTCCCCATAGACAGGGTCCTTACAATTGGTATCAGAGCATAAAGGTTTCATCTATGGCATCCAACAACAACAACGTTCCTCCTCCGCCTTCGTACAATAATCACGACCGTGATGGAGCGTCCACTCTTTTCAAAGGTCAATTTACGGTACGTCCTCCACGTTTCAATGGTACTAATTTTGGCTATTGGAAGTGTAGGATGGAGACATTCCTTAGGAGTGCTTCTCTTTGGAGAACTCTCCACAAGGAGTACGTCGAGCCCGCCGAAGATGACTTCGAGAAATGGACGACTTCCGAGAAGTCCACCGAAGTCAACAACGCTAAAGCAATGAACGATCTTCATTGTGCGTTGGATCCGATTGAGTTCAACAAGATATGCACATGTAAGAGTGCATATCAAATTTGGAACCATCTCATCGTTACCCACGAGGGAACGAACCGGGTAAAGCTTTCAAAGTTATATGTTACCGTGCAAAACTTCGACTTGTTTCACATGCAGGAAAATGAGAGCATTGCGTCGATGTACGGACGCTTTACCGACATCACAAATGAATTAGAAGCCCTTGGCCAAATCTACACCGAACCTGAAAAGGTAAGGAAGATCATCATGGGGATGACCTCCAAATGGGAAAGAAGAGCAATCGCCATTGAGGAGGTTAATGACTTGAAGAATTACACCGTGGTGAATCTCATCGGGACTCTTATGTCTTACGAAGTAAGACGAGATAACCGATTGAAGATTCGAGCCATGATGAATCCCTCGAAGGCCAAGAAGAAAGCCTTGGCATTCAACGCCAATTCATCATCCTCCGAAAGTGATGAATCTGAGAACGAGATGGATTTGGGCGATATGGCCCAAATGGCGAAGAAGCTCCAACGCTTCTTCCGCAAAGGTAAGTTTTCCTCTAACAAACGTTTTGAGTCTACTAATGCTACTTTCTCTCTTTGTTATAAGTGTAATAAGCCAGGGCACATCAAGAGGGATTGCCCAATGCTAAACAACAAAGAAAAATGGAAGACACCAAAGTACCACAAGTCCGACAAGAACAAGAGAGACAAGAAGAAAGGACTCGTAGGTACCTTTAATGGCTCAAGTGATGACTCATCAAGCGATTCCGATGATGAGAAGGGTGAGAGCGCCTACATGTGTTTCATGGCACTTGAAGACCCACTCTCGAATGAGAGTGACTCCGACACGGATGACACCGAGGTAACAATGGATGAACTTCGTATAGCTAATGAAGAACTATTTGCTAAATACCAATCTTACATTACACTAGCTTAAAGAAATCAAATGTTAGCAAGTCATCCATTCCATGCATTATCAACAATGACACCATTGTTGATACTTTAACTCTTGAGAAAGCAAACTTAGCTTCTCAAAATGTCACATTGAGAGATGAGATGAATTCCCTCAAATCTCAACTAGATCAAACACATCCCAAGGATAATAGTGATCTAGCTACACGTCACACACAATTGGGTGTAGAGAATGATTCTCTTAAAACCCAAGTGCACGAGCTCAAAGCACGGGTGTCCACCTTGGATACCAACATTTCTTCTTTAAAGGAGAAGTATGAGCTCATGTCCTCCCGTATTGTGAGATTCAATAAGGGAAAAGGAAAATTGGATGATTTACTTGCAAACCAATATCCGGCCACACATCGTGTTGGCCTTGGATTTGTAAAAGCAAATTCTTCTAATGCTTGCACCTCCTATAGTGGTGTCACTATAGATTTTGTGAGGCCTTCCTCCGGTGCATCCACAAGATAGGTAGCAATCCTACCAAGAATGTCACCACATCACCTTCTCTTCCTTTTGGCAAGAAACCCATTAAGGGTGGAAACCAACAGCAAGGCCATGCTTTTATGTACACTAACACTCATCCACGTAGGAAACATCCTACTTCACAAGTGGATAATCATGACACATTTTATGCTCCGCACCCACGGACACATGTAATGCCCTACCAGCTACTGCACAAGTACTAGAGGGGGGGTGAATAGTACTTTAAAATAATAAGGCGTATAATTCCAAATTAAATTGCACACAACTACCAAATCAATTTGCGGAAGCTTAAATTGAATGACAACAATGAAATTAACAATGCTAACAAACGAAGTTAATGGGTTCGGATCCACCCAAGTCTCCCCGACTTGTTCCCGGTGATCCTACGTCCCAACCACCCGGATCCCCTCCGGATACTTGAGTTAGAAACCCTAACTCAAGATTTCCACTATGAATATCTTGTGAAAAACCTTCACAAGATCAAATCATACATGCAATGGCAAAGTGAATCCCACAACCCGGGATCACAAACTTCTCTCACAACCGAGAGAGCCAATAAGCAATATAAAAGAGTTTAGATGAAATAAATACTCTTACCACAAAATCCTATACCTTGAGTTTTTCTTACCCAATAGGTGGAATGAAGGATTTGAGGAAGATGAAGTCACCAAGCCCTAGCACCAAGGAAATGAGCAGCAATGGGTGCCTAGGGAAGAGTTGGAGACTTGGATCAAGCAATAGCTTGAAAAGCTCACCAAGAACAAGCTTCTCTCTAGATCTAGAAATGAGAGAGAATGGGTTTCTTGTGAGGAAGAGAGCTTTAGATTTGAGGGAGAATAGCTATCTCTTTAGAACTCAATGAATCTCTTTATGGCAGCTCTCACCTAGATAGAAATGACCTAGGTTCGTATTTATAGGAACCCAAAAACACAAGTTAGGTCATTCATCAACGGATAGAAATCTGTGAGAATTAGTCGGTCAAAGAACAATCACTGACCGACTAGTTCATCAACTAGTCGGTCAGCCAAACAACGTGGACCGACTAAGAGTAGATCTGAGAAGAGATAGAATTTCAGACCTAGAAATCTAGTCGGTCCAAGAACACTTTCTGACCGACTAGTTTCACAACTAGTCGGTCAGTCAATGAACGTAGACCGACTAAGAGGCAAAATAACTTAGTCTGAAATGCAAAGTGACTTAGTCGGTCCAAGAACAAAAGTTGACCGACTAGATTGTCAACTAGTCGGTCATCAAACGTTCTTAGACCGACTAACGATAAACAGTAGCTCAGGAGAAATTTAGAGTGAACAGTAAGTCACAACTAGTCGGTCAAAGAAGCATCACTGACCGACTAGTTCACAAACTAGTCGGTCGGTGAGTCAACGTAGACCGACTAACTGTAAACAGTAAAGTCCAAGAAATTAAGGAATCAAACTACTCGGTCCAAGAACAGTTGCCGACCGACTAGATCACCATCTAGTCGGTCAGTACTTGTTCTTGTACCAACTAACATGCACAACAAAGTCCGAATCGAAGCGCGACGCTTCGAGGAAGTTAGAATGAACTTGTGCAAGGATCCTAGAGCTACGAAATGAGCGTAATGAAGATAGAAACGTAAGATATACTCAAGGCTTAACATTCTATCAATCGAAACTAAAAGACTATAAATAAAACCTTAATAAACGGTCTTCGATAGCTTCGATTGAATCTTCATATTTTCCAAAGCGTCGCAAGAGCTTCAACGAAGCTTTAGGCATGAATATGAGCTTTGGAAAGTGTTGAGATGTCGCTTTGAATATTCTCGTGAAATTTGCGACGATCTCCAATACTGCGCTCACAAATTGTTAGTTCATGAATTATTTATGTTTGCTCATCATCCAAAACCAAATCCGGGGAGTCCAATATTCAACATTCTCCCCCTTTTTGGTGATGACAAACCAACATAAATAATAATCAAAGATAATAATTCAAATGTAAAATACTTACTCCCCCTGCATTGATGACACGTTAATTCCAAAATGAATATAAATGAATTGCATCAAGCAGACGAGTAAGATAAATAAAATGAATTGATTTTTGAAATATCGGATTTTGAAAATCCTTATATGTATCTTAACTCCCCCTGAATCTAACATATCAAACTAGATTCTTGGAAATTGAGTTAAATTTTCATTTGCGCTATTTATTATCATTATCTCTCCCCCTTTGGCATAATCCCAAAAAATGGGGGGCATACAACGACAACAATTAGGAAATGTAAAATCCAACATCGGGAGTCGTAGACAAAGGCAATGGACCAACTTGACACCAAGGGAAAAATTGTGGAAATCAAAACAAGGTGTGCCAAATTTTCCATTATAAAAAAAAATCAACGATAATCAAAATCATCAAAAATACCAAATGTTTATTCATTTCTTGAATAAAGAAACATACTCTTCAATATTCAATATTCTTGGTTAAATTTGTGCATGGAAAACAATTCTATACAATTATAGAATTTAAATCTATTTAACCAAGTTTGCATGCTACGAGCGACGAAATCACATTTCATATACATTCAACGAATATTAAAATGTGCACGACGAAATAAAATAAAGACAACGACGATGTATATATATAAATGATAACATCAAGAGTACATCCAAGAAGATATCAATACATCAAAATACAACATACTCATCAAGAAGAAATACATCATCATCATCATCCTCATCAAGATAAATACTACAACAACGAAAACATCCAAAATACATCAAAACATCATAACCCTCATACTCTATCCTAACCCAAAATACTCTCGCTAAGATATATCATCCAAAGCGTATATGGAGAGTCCTCGGAACAACGATCACGAGGAGGAGGCTGGATCTGCAGCGTCCGTGGGTCCAGTCGACGGAGTGGACTCAGGATCTGCAGGGAGTAGAGGCGTCTCAACAGATGGAATCGTCGGGGCAGGAGTCAAGATCTCAGGAACAGGCTCAACAGCAGCATGGGTCTCGACAGCAGAAGTGTCAACTGGAATATCAACAGGCTCAGCAATAGGGTCTACAGCAGGCTCAGAAGACTGAAGTGCTGAAGCAGAAGGCTCTGGAGCACCGGAAGTGGTGCCAACTCCAGGAGCAGAAGTAGTAGTACCAGCAACAGCAGCAGCAGTGGCCTCATCGCCACGGGCAAAAGAAGTAGCAAGCTCGTCAAGCTCCTCATCGTCCATCTCCTCGGCCTCAGACACCGAAGGAGGAAGCTCAATCCCCATCATACGAGCCATACGGCAGACTACCTCCTCAGTACGAGCCAAACGGGAGTCGTGCTGATGAAGTAGGCGTACGACATCGTCCAATGTAGCAGGGGAAGACGAGGCTGCAGCAGCTGACGGAGTAGACTGGGAAGCAGATGCGGTAGACCTCTGCACGTGACGAAGTGCCGCTAAAGATTTCTTCACGGCCGTCGCGTTCAGAGGCGTACCCAAGGGACGCTCATCGTCAGGTGGGAGAGGAACTCGAAAATGACGAAATACGAGGGTCAACAAGCAGGGGTATGGAATGTGCGCAGACTTATTGGTCTTGCGTATACACTCGAAAGAATCCATCTTATCGAGTATCACGCGAGCCCAATTTATCTCGCACCCCAAGAAAAGAGCGTAAATGAGCTTCAAAAACGGCTGAGATGGGAGTGAAGAGGATCCATACTTAGGGAGGAGACACGACTTCAAAATCAGGTTAAGAACCAACGCATTCGGCTTAAAAGATTTCGATGGAACACCAATGAATGCGGAGGGGATAACCTGGAAAATCTCAGAAAGAATAGACTGGTCCAAGGAAGAAATGTCGTCTACGGAAATGTCCGAAGGGAGGAGACCACACGACGCACAACCAAGGATCTCCCCCAAGATTTCTGCCGTGAGAACTATTGGAGTTCCCAAGACAGTCGTCTCAATGGAGTGACTGGCGTCGTACTGGCCTCGAATACGGTTGGCATAGAACAATTTCACGAGGCGAGGGTACGGTTTGGGATTGGCCTTGGGGTCGTATCGGAGATAATCTAGAAGACCACTATAAGACAGAAGATCAGCAAGGCCGAGAAAATCAAAGAACTGAACGTAATGCTCTAACAACAGTGGACAGTGTTCTATACGGTTGTACGCGGCGAGACACTGAGGGTCATCGCGGCACAACGATATGTCTACACCGCCAACTGGCATAGGAGCTTTACCCTTGGCCTTACGGGTCTTCGGAGGTGGGGTAGGTTCCCTAGTAGGCTCATCCTCTGGGATAAAATCAGTATCGGAATCGGGAGGAGTAGCCGGAGTGTGAAGAATAGGCTTTTTGGTCTTGGATTTACGGGGTTTGACTATGGCAGTCCTAGGCTTCTTAAGAGGAGGCGACGAAGGAGAGGCTTGGGTAGACTTGGCACGACGCTTAGGTTTCGGGGGATTCCTAGGGTCCGAAGGTTGTTCTACGGTCATAGGAGAGGCCCCGGAAGAGGCGATAGGAATGCGAGTCTTAGCCATAGTACTATGAGCACAATCAATCGAAGAAAATCACAAGCAACCTAGAGATCACAAGCTAACAACCCTAGAATACCAAATGAAATCGAAAAGCACAAACCCTAGGTTAAAACTAGAATCCGAAACCCTAGAATACCTAGGAGGAGAAATCGAACCCTAGGGCAAGAAATCGACCTAGGAGAGGGAGGAAGATACCTAGGGGGTGGAGACGACGGTGGCGGACGGCGGTGATGGCCGGAGAAATGGCCGGAGACGACGAGAATGCGAAGGGGCTCGATGGGGGTTTGGGGTTTTCGAGCTGGAGCAAAAGAGAAGACCGACTAATAGAGAGATTAGTCGGATGAAGAATGAGTATAAGTCGGTCTGGAATCAAAAAGACGTAACTGCCCTAACACACTTAGTCGGTCACAGTTCAAGCACTGACCGACTAGATTACGATCTAGTCGGTCGGTCAATGAGCTTGAACCGACTAAGTCGAAACAGAGGCACAGAGTGATTTTTAGGGCTAGATTTAGTCGGTCGCAGTATACTTACTGACCGACTAGTTTTCAATCTAGTCGGTCGGAAAGTGTACTATGACCGACTAACGAAAGAAAATGATAGGAGATGGATATTTGCTTGATCTAGTCGGTCTGAGTTCATTTGCTGACCGACTAGATGAGCATCTAGTCGGTTGACAAGAGAACTGAAACCGACTAGAAGAGTCCAAAAGTAGAAATTTGATTTCTCTTCACAAACCACTTGGATGAAACATCCTAACTCACTCATTAGTCATCTAAATTACCCCATAAAACGTCGAAATCTTAAATACGACATTGAAATACGAATTCGATCATAAATTCAAATAAATCACATAAAATTCCCAAAAATTCAATTAATCTAGCATGAATGAAATATCGCGAAATATATTAGCATGCAAGATGATTGAATTTAAATATGAATCCTATATCTCGGATTCACCCATAATCCCCAATTCTCGACGCAACCGCACAAAGGAGTCCTCCTTTATGGGTTTCGTGAAAATATCGGCGATTTGCTTTTGGGTTTCAACGTACACTAAAATGATGTCCTTTTTAGCAACATGATCATCTAAGAAATGGTGTCGGACATCTATGTGTTTCGATCGGGAATGGTGCACCGGATTCTTTGAAAGACAAATAGCACTTTGGTTATCCACCATGATAGGGCTAGTATCACAATGAATACCAAAATCCTTCAATGTGTGTCTCATCCAAAGAACCTGGGCACAAGCGGCACCGGCGGCAATATATTCCGCCTCGGTGGTTGAAAGTGATACCGAATTTTGCTTCTTGGAAAACCAAGAGACAAGAGAATTTCCTAGAAAATGGCAAGTGCCACTAGTACTTTTCCTGTCGGATTTGCATCCCGCATAATCAGCGTCACTGTATGAGACTAACTCATACGTGCTAGATCTCGGATAAAGTAATCCAAAATCTAAAGTGTAACTTAGATAGCGAAAAATACGTTTAACCGCTACTAAGTGAGAATCCTTAGGTTGAGACTGATAACGAGCACATATACATACGGCAAACATAATATCGGGCCTACTCGCGGTAAGATAAAGTAAGCTACCTATCATACCTCGATATAGACGAATGTCTACATCTTTTCCGCCCGTATCTTTATCAAGATGCGTAGTCGTGCTCATTGGAGTCTTTTTCCCGGAGGCATTCTCCATTCCAAATCGCTTTAGCAACTCCACCGTGTACTTCGTTTGGTGGATGAAGATTGCATCGTTCAATTGGTGAATTTGGAGACCTAAGAAATATTTGAGTTCGCCCATGTGGCTCATCTCAAATTGTTCCTTCATCACATTAGAAAACTCTTCGCAAAGAGCGAAGTTAGTAGCACCGAAAATGATATCATCAACATAAATTTGAACTAATAAAATATCATTATTCGCATGCTTAATAAAAAGTGTTGAATCGGCTTCGCCCATTTTAAAATTCAAATCCAAAAGAAAATTCTTTAGGCGATCATACCAAGCTCGAGGAGCTTGTCTCAAACCATAAAGAGCTTTCTTTAGTTTAAAAACGTGATTTGGAAATTTTTCATTTATGAAACCCGGAGGTTGAGAAACGTAAACTTCCTCAACGACATCTCCGTTTAAAAATGCACTTTTAACATCCATTTGAAATAATTTAAAATTCTTATGGCATGCAAAAGACAAAAGCAATCTAATTGATTCTAATCTAGCTACCGGAGCGAAAGATTCTTCGAAATCGATACCTTCCTCTTGACGATAGCCTTGAGCTACTAACCGAGCTTTGTTCCGGACGACGACTTGGTTTTCATCGGTTTTGTTCTTGAAGATCCACTTTGTCCCTATGACGGTGTGGTTCTTCGATGGCAATGGAACAAGCTCCCAAACTTCATTCCTCTCGAATTGAATGAGCTCCTCCTCCATGGCTAAGATCCAAGCGCTATCTTCGCATGCTTCATTAATATTCTTTGGCTCTATCGATGAGGCAAAGGCACAATTTGCGAAGTGGTGGACTTGTGATCTCGTCTTGACACTATCTTGAATATTGCCAATGACTTGCTCATGGGGATGGTCACGAACGGTATGAAGCCGTTTGGGAATACCTTGATCACTAGGAACATTCTCAACAACTTCATTAGTTGGGTTAGTCTCAATAGAATCATTAGAATCATTAGACTTAGAATTATCAAATGAATCACATAAAACATCCAAAGAATCATTATCATTTGAAATTCGAGTTGGAACAAATCCTTCATTAAATGAGACATGAAGCGACTCCTCGATCGTTGAGGTTCGTTTTTTGAATATCCGGTAGGCTTTGCTACGCGAAGAATATCCGACAAAAATCCCCTCATCGGATCTTGGATCGAATTTGTCTAAACTACCATATGTGTTCTTAATAAAACATTTCGAACCAAAAACACGAAAATGTTTAACTTGAGGCAACCTACCAAACAACAATTCATAACAAGTTTGTTTAGTGCCGGGCCTCAAAAGTATTCTATTAAACACATAGCAAGCGGTGTGTACCGCTTCCGCCCAAAATTGATGGCCAAGTTGGCTATCATCAAGCATAATGCGAGCACACTCCACTAGCGTCCTATTCTTTCTCTCAACTACACCATTTTGAGGAGGTGCACGAGGGAAAGAGAAGGTGTGAGTAATACCAACTTCATCACAAAATGTCTCAAAAGACTCATTGTCAAATTCACCTCCATGATCACTACGAATAGTGACAATGGTGGTTCCTAAGAGATTTTGTACTTTCTTAACAAAAATTGTGAAGTTTTCAAAAGCTTCATTTTTATTACACAATGAAAATACCCAAGTAAATCTTGAATAGTCATCTACGATGACAAGTCCATACCTTGCATTTCCTAAGGAAGCTACTCTAGTTGGCCCAAATAAATCTAGATGTAATAGCTCTAGTGGCCTTTTAGTAGAGATGCTTTTCTTAGGTTTAAATGAAGATTTAGGAAGCTTGCCGCGTTGACAACAATCACAAAAACTTTTCTTTTCAAAAACAAGCTTCGGAAAACCTTTAATAGAATTCAATTTTGAAAGCTTATATAGTGTTCCAAAGTTCACATGTCTAAAGCGTCGATGCCATAAGTGTTGTTCACTTGTGTTGGCAACGAGACATTGTTCATATGACTTAGGAAGATCCAAAATATAAATGTCTTTACGACGAGTTCCGGAAAATAATAATTTTTCATTATCCTTTCTTAAAATATGACACAATCCTTTCGCAAAGCTAACTTTGTAACCTTTGTCACAAAGTTGACTTATTGAAATAAGATTATGATTTAAACCACTAACAAGATAAACATCACTAATTAATGGTTTAGAAGGGTTACCGACTTTACCAACACCTATGATGGTTCCGCTCTCGTTGCCTCCAAATACGACGCGGTTTCCATTCGCAATGGGAACCACTCCGGAGAGCAAACGAGCGTCACCCGTCATGTGTTTGGAGCACCCGCTATCGAGTATCCAATTCCCTTTGGAGCTAAATTTAAATTTGATGCTCCTTTTCTTTTTCTTTTCCTTGAGTACCTAAAGATAGACACTTTCATATCATGGTACCCAAGGTCATTGGGTCCAAGGGATTAGACCTTTGGAAGCCAAGTCCAAGTGGACTTAGACTTCCCCATATAATTCTTACTATGCACAACATCCGAAAAATAAGCATTCATATACATTTGTTTTTCGTCCATGCTTGTGTCCTTTGGGCTCCAAATAGTGAAAATTTTGGGAGCCATCATCCTATTGGGTGCATGCATACGACGTTGATTTCTACGTGATGCATGTTGTGGATAGGCATATGGGACATGATGGAATGGTGCACGATGAGAATTATTCATATGATGAGGTGGGTGTACATATGCATGTGAGGGAACACGTGCATGAGAGTGTCTCACTTGGTGTGCACGTGCCCGAGAATGTGTTGCATAAAAATCATCATATGTGTGAGCCGGTGGAGTAGGACGTGTGTTCCTACGTGGCATGTTATTAGTGTACATGTAGGCATGCCCCTTCTTTGGAGGTCCACCCAAAGTGGGTTTCTTTCCGAAAGAGGGTGTGGACGAGGTGGAAGCACCATTGGTAGATGAACTACCAATAGAGTGTTTGCTCCCACTCGTTGAGGCTTCGGAAGTTGGCCTAACAAAAGTAGTGACCGACTTGGATGAATTTCCCATCATATACCCCAAGCCAATGTGGTGTTTGGCCGGAAGTAAATCTTTTAGGATATTATCCAAATGGCCCTTACCCTTGTTGAATTTGTTGATTCGGCCCAATGTGTCCTCATATTTCTCTTTGAGAGAACGCAAAGAAGTATCCAAAGTGGATATTTGCGATGTGAGCACATAAACACGAGATTTAAGATTCTCGTTCTCAATACTCAAAGTCGAGTTTTGAGAAGTTAAATCCGCTATCTCATGTTCTTCCGCATCCTCAATGCTAACATGTTCAAGTTTAGATTTGAGATTCACAATCTCATTTCTTAACTCTTCAACAACGGTGTCGTTGTTGGTGATGATATTCTTAGGCGATGTTTGAATGCTAGCTAGGTCATCTTTTACCTTAGTATATCTATTTACTAACTTAGTGTATTTTGACCAAAGTTGAGAGTTAGCATTTCTAAGATCATCCATCGTTACCTCATCGCTTTCTTCATCACTATCATCGGAAGAGGAGGATCCTTGATCGTGCTCCTCTCTTGCCATGAAGCACATGTGTGCTTGCTCCACTTGCTCATCGTCCGACTCTCCGCTTGAGGAATCCTCGGAGTCGGTGAAGGTAGCTCCGACAAGTCCCTTCTTGTTTCCTTTCGTGTACTTCTTGGACTTGTCATACTTTGGCGCCTTCCACTTCTCCTTGTGCTTATTGAGGGGACACTCTGCTTTCATGTGTCCCGGCTTATTACACTTGAAACACAAAGGAGAGGAAGAGGCGTTAGTAGAACCAAATTTAGCTTTGTTCTTGAAGTTACCTTTTCGGAAGAAACGGTTGAACTTCTTGGCCATGAGTGCCATGGACTCCAAGTCCAACTCGTTTTCCGATTCTTCATCATCGGTAGAGGTGGATGAAGCCGCCTTGAATGCAATCGCCTTTTTCTTAGGCGCATCTAGGTTCAAATATGACTTCATCTTTTCTTGTAGCTTCACCTTGCTATCTTTGCGTACCTCGTATGACATCAAGGTACCCATTAGTTGAACTACGGTATATTTGTTCATGTCATTACCTTCCTCGATGGCGAAGGTACGTTTTTCCCAAGAAGAGGGAAGTCCTTCAATAAGCTTTAAGCACTTCTCCTTTTGAGTGTGGGTCTTGCCAAGGGCCTCTAACTCGTTTATTATGTCAACGAAGCGAGCGTAATATTCTTTCATCTTCTCGCCCTGTTGCATATGAAACATTTCGTAATCTTTGGTTACGACTACGAGTTTAGAGTCTCTTACCCTACTCGTCCCTTCATGTAGAATGAGGAGGGAATTCCAAATTTGATATGCACTCTTACATGTGCATATCTTATTGAAATCCTCGGGCTCCAATGCACATTGCAAGGCGTTCATTGCCTTGGCATTGCTTACCTCCGCGGCGACCTCCGCGGTAGTCCATTTCTCAAAATCTTCTTCTTCGGGTTCAATATACTCCTTCATTGTAGTTCTCCATAAAGATGCACTTCGGAGGAAGGTTTCCATCCGACACTTCCAGTACCCGTAGTTGGTACCGTTGAAGAATGGAGGCCTCGTAGAGGAATGTCCTTCCATCACGGAAGATACTCCTTCACGGTTCCTGAAGGTGTCATAGTTGGAAGGTGGACGCACGGTCTTGTTGTCGTTGGCAGACATAGCTGTGTATCTGGCTCTGATACCAAATGTAATGCCCTACCAGCTACTGCACAAGTACTAGAGGGGGGGTGAATAGTACTTTAAAATAATAAGGCGTATAATTCCAAATTAAATTGCACACAACTACCAAATCAATTTGCGGAAGCTTAAATTGAATGACAACAATGAAATTAACAATGCTAACAAACGAAGTTAATGGGTTCGGATCCACCCAAGTCTCCCCGACTTGTTCCCGGTGATCCTACGTCCCAACCACCCGGATCCCCTCCGGATACTTGAGTTAGAAACCCTAACTCAAGATTTCCACTATGAATATCTTGTGAAAAACCTTCACAAGATCAAATCATACATGCAATGGCAAAGTGAATCCCACAACCCGGGATCACAAACTTCTCTCACAACCGAGAGAGCCAATAAGCAATATAAAAGAGTTTAGATGAAATAAATACTCTTACCACAAAATCCTATACCTTGAGTTTTTCTTACCCAATAGGTGGAATGAAGGATTTGAGGAAGATGAAGTCACCAAGCCCTAGCACCAAGGAAATGAGCAGCAATGGGTGCCTAGGGAAGAGTTGGAGACTTGGATCAAGCAATAGCTTGAAAAGCTCACCAAGAACAAGCTTCTCTCTAGATCTAGAAATGAGAGAGAATGGGTTTCTTGTGAGGAAGAGAGCTTTAGATTTGAGGGAGAATAGCTATCTCTTTAGAACTCAATGAATCTCTTTATGGCAGCTCTCACCTAGATAGAAATGACCTAGGTTCGTATTTATAGGAACCCAAAAACACAAGTTAGGTCATTCATCAACGGATAGAAATCTGTGAGAATTAGTCGGTCAAAGAACAATCACTGACCGACTAGTTCATCAACTAGTCGGTCAGCCAAACAACGTGGACCGACTAAGAGTAGATCTGAGAAGAGATAGAATTTCAGACCTAGAAATCTAGTCGGTCCAAGAACACTTTCTGACCGACTAGTTTCACAACTAGTCGGTCAGTCAATGAACGTAGACCGACTAAGAGGCAAAATAACTTAGTCTGAAATGCAAAGTGACTTAGTCGGTCCAAGAACAAAAGTTGACCGACTAGATTGTCAACTAGTCGGTCATCAAACGTTCTTAGACCGACTAACGATAAACATTAGCTCAGGAGAAATTTAGAGTGAATAGTAAGTCACAACTAGTCAGTCAAAGAAGCATCACTGACCGACTCGTTCACAAACTAGTCGGTCGGTGAGTCAACGTAGACCGACTAACTGTAAACAGTAAAGTCCAAGAAATTAAGGAATCAAACTAGTCGGTCCAAGAACAGTTGCCGACCGACTAGATCACCATCTAGTCGGTCAGTACTTGTTCTTGTACCAACTAACATGCATAACAAAGTCCGAATCGAAGCGCGACGCTTCGAGGAAGTTAGAATGAACTTGTGCAAGGATCCTAGAGCTACGAAATGAGCGTAATGAAGATAGAAACGTAAGATATACTCAAGGCTTAACATTCTATCAATCGAAACTGAAAGACTATAAATAAAACCTTAATAAACGGTCTTCGATAGCTTCGATTGAATCTTCATATTTTCCAAAGCGTCGCAAGAGCTTCAACGAAGCTTTAGGCATGAATATGAGCTTTGGAAAGTGTTGAGATGTCGCTTTGAATATTCTCGTGAAATTTGCGACGATCTCCAATACTGCGCTCACAAATTGTTAGTTCATGAATTATTTATGTTTGCTCATCATCCAAAACCAAATCCGGGGAGTCCAATATTCAACAACACATACACAACCACACATGAGAAATACCCATGTACGTGCTCCTACACACCTGTATGCTCATACGCATCATTCCTTCATGTATGCTCATCCTCCACATGTCATGCATGATCCTTATGCTTCATATAATATGCATGTTCCCAAGCATACATATCATTCTAGAATGTACAATGCATATCCACCACCACATATCTATGCTAGAAATCATGTTCCTAAGAAGCATGCACCACATAGAAATCCAACACATATGCATGCAACTAGGAATAGGACTCCCAAGATGTACACTATTTGGGGTCCTAAGAACACTAGTCTAAATGTTAGGAATGCTTATGTTGATTCCTACTTTCATGATGTAATTAGAAATAGTAACTATGTTGGGAAGCGGAAGTCCACTTGGACTTGGCTTCCAAAGGGCTAATCCCCTTGGACCCAACAAATATTGGGTACCATAAGCTTATGGTATATTATATAGGTACCCAAGAGAAAGAAGAAGAGCAATAAATGTCTTATTAGCTCTAAAGGAAAAGGATGGATTCTTGATAGCGGTTGCTCCAAACACATGACGGGAGATCCCTCATTGCTCTCCGAAGTGATTAGAATCAAAGATGGTGCAACGGTCACTTTTGGAGGTAATCACAAGGGAACCATCATTGGAGTAGGTATCGTTGGTAATCCTTCCAAACCTCTAATTACTAATGTTTATCTTGTTAGTGGTTTATGTCACAATCTCATTTCCATTAGTCAACTTTGTGACAAAGGTTACAAGGTTAACTTTGGAGAAGGATTGTGTACTATTGTTGATTGTGATTCAAATGTTTTATTTTCCGGTATTAGGCATAAAAATATTTATTATTTGAGCTTGCCTAAAACCGTAGAACATTGCTTAGTTGCTAACACAAGTGAACAACTATTATGGCATCTCCGTTTTGGTCATGTCCACTTCAAGCACTTATATATGTTACCTAAGCATGATCTAGTCAAAGGTTTTCCTAAGATTGTTTTTAATAAGAAAAACTTTTGTAATTCATGTCAAAGAGGTAAACTAAGTAAATCTTCATTTAAGCTTAAAGAAGGGATTACTTCTAAGAGGCCCCTAGAACTTCTTCATCTAGATTTATTTGGGCCAACTAGAACCGCTTCTTTAGGTAATGCTCGTTATGGACTAGTTGTCGTTGACGACTTTTCTAGATTTACTTGGGTTTCATTCTTAACTAATAAGAATGAAGCTCATGAAGAGTTTACCAAATTTGCAAAGAAGATTCAGAATCTTTTAGGATCCACCATTATCACTATTCGTAGTGATCATGGAGGAGAATTTGAGAATGAGTCTTTTACTAAGTTTTGTGATGACTCCGGGATAACTCATAACTTTTCCTTTCCTCGTGCTCCACCACAAAATGGTGTTGTAGAAAGAAAGAATAGGACTCTTATTGAGTGTGCTCGCACTATGCTTCATGATAGTCATTTAGGACTACAATTTTGGGCAAAAGCGGTGCACACGGCATGTTATGTGCTCAATAGGATCCTAGTGGGACCCCGAACAAACAAAACTTGTTTTGAGTTGTTTTATGATAAAAAGCCTCAAGTGAAATATTTTTGTGTTTTTGGTTCGAAATGTTTTATAAAGAACACCTTTGGTAATTTAGACAAATTTGAGCCAAGATCCGATGAAGGAATTTTTGTTGGATATTCCACACGTTGCAAAGCCTACCGGATATACAACAAAACTTCTTCAACGATTGAGGAATCACTTCACGTATCGTTTTATGAAGATTTTGATTTTCCTCATGTTGATGATGATAATGTAGAGATTCTTTGTGACTCAATTAATAATGTTAAGATTAATGATAATATTGTTGAGACTAACACTTCTAACGAAGTTGTTGAAGTTGTTCCTAGTGATCCAGGTATACCCAAAGCTTACCCGACCGTTCGCAATCATCCCCATAACCAAATTATTGGAGATATTGGTGTGGGTGTTCGAACGAGATCAAGAATTGAAGAATTCTCTCATTGCGCATTTGTCTCTACCATTGAGCCAAAGAACATCCAAGAAGCTTGTGAGGATAGCTCTTGGATAGTGGCAATGGAAGAAGAACTAATGCAATTTGAGAGAAACGAAGTTTGGGAACTTGTACCTCTTCCAAGTGGTCACCAAGTTATTGGGACCAAATGGATCTTCAAGAACAAGACGGATGAAAACGAGGTAATCACACGGAACAAAGTAATGTTAGTAGCTCAAGGCTACCGGCAAGAGGAAGGTATTGATTTCGAAGAATCTTTTGCCCCCGTAGCTAGATTAGAAGCTATTAGGTTGCTTTTATCTTTTGCATCCCATAAGAATTTTAAATTATTTCAAATGGATGTTAAAAGTGCATTTTTAAATGGGTTTGTCAATGAAGAAGTCTATGTTTCTCAACCTCCCGGTTTTATTCATGAAAAATTTCCAAACCATGTTTTTAAACTTAAGAAAGCGTTGTATGGATTGAGACAAGCTCCTAGAGCTTGGTATGATCATCTTAAGACCTTTCTTTTGAATTTAGGTTTTAAAATGGGAGAAGTTGATTCTACGCTCTTCATTAAAGATTATGAGAATGACATTCTTTTGATTCAAGTTTATGTAGACGATATTATTTTCGGTTCTACTAACTTTAATCTTTGTCAAAAATTTCCAAGTCTATGAAGGATGAGTTTGAGATGAGCCACATGGGAGAGCTCACCTACTTCCTTGGATTGTAAATTCGACAAATGGAGAATGGCACGTTCATACATCAGACAAATTACACATGGGAGCTTATTAAGCGATTCGGAATGGAATCGTCTTCGTGCAAAAGGACTCCCATGAGTACTACTACTCATCTATACAAGGATGAAAGTGGAAAAGATGTAGACGTTCGTCTATATCGAGGTATGATCGGTAGCTTACTTTACTTAACCGCTAGTAGGACCGATATCATGTTTTCCGTATGTCTTTGTGCTAGATATCAAGCAAGACCTAAGGAGTCACACTTGATTGCGGTTAAACGAATATTTCGTTATCTCAATCAATCCCTAGATTATGGGTTACTCTACCCTAAGTCTAGCACATATGAGTTAATCTCATATTGTGATGCCGACTTTGCCGGATGCAAGTCCGACAGGAAAAGTACTAGTGGCACATGCCATTTCTTAGGAAATTCCTTAGTTTTTTGGTTTTCTAAGAAACATAATTCGGTGTCATTGTCCACGACTGAAGCGGAATATATTGCAGCGGGTCTTGCATGTGCACAAGTTCTTTGGATGAGACACACTCTTAGTGACTATGGTGTCAATTGTGATACTTGCCCTATCATTGTTGATAATCAAAGTGCTATTTGTCTTTCCAAGAATCCGGTACATGACGTGCGTTTATATTTCATATATTCACGCATGTTTTCTTTTGTGTTTCTCCGTGTTTTTCCGCCGTCTTTTATTCGTTTTCTTGTATTTTCTCGTTTTCTTTCACTTTTCTTTGTTTATCCATGATTGCAGGGGATTGACCATGTAGGGGACGTTTAACGATGATATCCCAAGTCCCCGGAGCAATGGGAGAAGTCACGCATGATCCAGTGGGTCAAACGTCGAAGAATGCATCTTTCAGCCCCTCACCCGGTCGGTTGGTCATCTCCAACCGATCGGGTGATGCACGCGTGCACCACCCGGTCTCTGCCGCAGCTCATAAGGAAGTCACCCGACCGGTTCGCAGATCGGTTCAGCGGGGGCCTATTCTCTGTTTTCTCAAGCAAAATGCCAACCGATCGGGTGACTCTCACCCGATCGGTTCATCTGTAGCTGAAGATGAAGAGCTGAAGACACGGACGCCGAACCGATCGATTCACCCGACTGCTCCAAGATCCAACCGGTCACTCAAGAACTCACCCGACCGGTTCTTGTAATCGTGTGAAAGCTCACCGAAGGCGACGGCCAAAGCAACAAGCGGCTCACCCGATCGGTTGATGTTTCAACCGATCGGGTGGCCTTTTCTTCCGCTTTCGCGCACCGCTGCTCATTCATTGAAGATCTGCTATCATTCCAGAAGTATTTTGGGTGATCTCTTATTTTTCTAGCGTCGGCATCGTCGTTAGCTTTCCAACGATAGGTCGCATGCCCAAATCCGATTTTTCTAGATTTTTCTGGAATTTTTTGAGCGCAGCTATGTGCTGAAACTTGCTGCTGTCTGAAATTTCACTTCAACCGATCGGTTGACTTGTCAACCGACCGGGTGAGGTCTGTTTCTGCGTATCTGAGCTCTCTGTTTATTCCACCCGATCGGGTGAGTTTCCACCTGATCGGGTGGGCCTTTTTTTGACAGTTCTGGACCCGAACTGTTAAGGTTTTTTGGGGGGTTTATAAATAGAAGTTGGGGCACGACTTGGGGGTAGTTCTTTTTCAGTTTTTAGGGCTTTTTGCCCCGTCTCTTGTGAAGCTTAGGGTAGTTTAGATTAGGTCTTTGCTCAATAAATCTTGTACCGGATTGTTGGATTCGAATCAAGATAAGTATTTTTCTTCTCTCATTTTCTATTGTATTGTGTTGTTTTCATTTTGCTCAATGGTGAATGTTTGTATGTTATTTGTTTTGCTTGTCTTTATATTTCTCACCATGGAGTAGTGTTGATGAACCCTAATACGGGTTAGGGTAGGATTGATGCTTGGGTTGTTTCATTTGACTTGGTTGCATGGCATGTGTTCGATGAAATGTGTCAATGGGGATTTCTAGCAATCTGAGTCCAATTCGTATGGCAACACACTAGATGTGTTGGGGATTGGGGTCCGGTGCTTGTCCAGTCAAGATCCGCTTCGATGTATTGCTAGAAATCACATTCGACCTATTTGGCCATTAGGGTTACGCGGGGGTGTTTCATTGTCATCGGCGGGAGAAAGACCGCCTTTGACCGTCGGGCCAAGGGGGAATAAACTTGGCGGTTGACTCCCTAGCCATAGCTCACGCCCCCAGCGTAGACATCGAGTCCTAGCACGCGGGAGCGGCTTGGACGAAGTGTTGGGAGATATCATTGTGGCCTTAATGCTCCCGGTTACGGAAGGTGTTAATGGACATGGGAATGCCCACCGTCCAGAACCGGGTAGGCCTAGCGTGCTTGGCACCGACCGGAATATCGGGCCATGGACACTAGGTACCACCTTTTGGGGCAATGTCTCACCCTGGGTCAAGTCAAATGTCAAGTGTCATGAGTGCTCTAGCCCGTGTTAGCGGGGATTCATTTCGTGTCTTTTTCATTTCTTTCTTTTATTTCTACACTTCCACCCATATCATCCGCGTAGCTAGCACACAACCTAGGCGAGGCTAGTAGCCATTCAAGCCATCCACCTCCCTGAGTTCGATAAACCCGCACCCCTACACTAACCGTGCACTTGCGGTAAAACGACACCGCGCCCATACCGTAAACGGGGCGTCGGTCAAGTTTTTGGCGCCGTTGCCGGGGAGGCGTTCGGTTTGATATTAGCTTAGCTTGGGTTCGTTAGACTACGCATAAAAAAAAATTTTGAAAAAAAAATATATTCAATAATCAAGAAAATTTTCCCCCACCATTATATTATCTTTTTGTTATTTTCTTGTGCTATTGACGCTCCTCTCTAGTTTTCTTATTTTTGTTGTCCAGGTATCTTTGATATTACCATGTGGAGATCAAATTTCGATGCTCAGATGGGAGGATACGATCCTTATCCAGTTGTGGTTTGTGAGACTTGTGAGATGGCGGGGCACGTGTATTATGATTGCCCATATACGCTTGAGAGCCTCCCCCTACACCAAGGCCATACATTTTCCCACAACCATTGCCCAAACACCTCCCATCCATTTCCTCAACCTTATATCCCTCCGCCAACACAAGAAGAATCAAGCCTCGTGTCTCTCCTTGAAAGTGCCATGTTTAACCAAGGCCAAATGTTACAAAACTTGATGGTACCAATCACCGAGCCTACACCGAGGAGAGAGGATGAAGGAGAGGATATACCCACTTTCATGGTTGAGACCACCATCTCATCGGCCACCATAGACACATCTCATACAGATGCCCCAATTTTCCCACACTACCACTTGGATGACGAAGCATTTTTTGATGATGATAGTGAGGATGGGGAGATTTCTCTAGGATCTGTGGGAGAGACTTGTCATCTTTATTTGGATACCCCATATGAGTCCTATGAGAGCACCGAGGAGACCACAGAGCTTATGCATACCGGTGAGGAGGATGTGCGTGAGGACGACGACACCACGACTACATACGAGGGGTCCGCTCCACATCCACCTCCACAGCCATCTCTGTCACAGCTTCCTCCTTGGTCGGTGGTCAACCATGAGGATGTCATTCAGGACATCGAGCAGATGGAGAAGCATGAGCATATCGTCGAGGAGGATGTGCATGAGGGCTTGGATACGATCGTCCACTTCATGGAGCCTGAGCCACATCTACCTCTACCGTCACGCTCCACTTCTTCTGCGGCTGAGCATCTACTTGAGCATATTGCCCCTATTCAGGGAGATTTTCATACTCACTCTCACTCCACATTTGAGTCTCGCTTTTCACGTCCTATTTCTTTAGACTCATATATTTTTGACACGCCATATCTCTCGCAGGACACATGATCTACTTCCCTTGAGGTATGCTGCGGTGCGTCACTACCTGGAGAGCCACTTCTCATGGAGAGCGAGGATTTGGTCATCGCTAGTACAGAGGATAGCGACCCATTCTCAGGGAGTATTCGTCACCCTTTTATTATTTTTCCATCTCATGTTGACGATTATCTCTGGGATACATTTATTTTGGGAAATAATTTCTTGCCATGGACTAATGCACCTCGTCCTTTGCAGGTCACAGGTGGACACCTACGAGGGATGCTTGGAGGTGCATTGCTTGGGTCCATTGGCACACGTGGCACAACGCTTCTAGCGGAGCCACAGAAGGAGCAGATAGAGCAGCTACCTGCCCCACTCTAGATCTTGGATCCGCCTATGCTCAGGTGTATCCTAATCCAGTAGTGTAAAAATTTACCGCTTTCTAGTTTAGATTTGAATAATCTCGTCTCCTCTCATTAGCAAGAGGAGCGTATCTAGGATCTGCTTTTGCATCTTAATAACCCTTCATGTCGTGCCCTTCTATCATTTCACCCTCTTCCTCTTCCGAGGAGAATGAGCACACTGTCTCTCCTGCATTTTGATTTCTTTCTTTTCCGATTTTCCCCCTAGCATTTCTCTACATCCCCATTGATCATATCATTTTGCTAGCATTGTCATGTTCAGCTTGGGGGGAAATCGACTTTTGTGTGCATGTTTTTGCGTGTCGTTGTTGTGTGTCTGTGTCTATGTGTTCTTTTGTCGTGTTTTATATCTTTTATTTTAGTGTTTCTTTTTCTTTATTTTTTAGTTTCGCTCATGTGTTTTTCGTGTTTTTCATTTTTTGTGTCGGTGCGTAGCCCCCCCCATTTTCATTGCCCTCTCGTATTCACTACTATTGCATTGAGGACAATGCAAGTTTCAGCTTGGGGGAGTCGCACTTCGTGCGTCATTTGTCTCTTTTTCTTCGTTATTTGAGTCATTTTTCTCCGTGTTTTTCTTTTTTCTTTTTCTTTTCTTCTTTTTATCTCTTTCTCCTAGAGATGAACCCTATGATGAATTGCCACGAAAATCACACGCGCACCTTGCACAGCTTCGATAATCACATTCACTAACCCTAGGATATCGAGTCCTCTTGCATTTCATGCATCACGGGTCCTTTTAGCTTTTTGTGAGTCGTGCGTCGTGCCTAGCTGTTTGGTGTGCTTCTACCTTGTGATTATGTTTTATATACCTATCCTTGGTTGACCCCTAGATTATCATGCTTCGATTTGAATATGCGGTATTTGCTTCTACTATCTGCTTCTATATGCATGCTATATTTATATCGTATATTTCAATTCGCATGTGTCGGGATTCCACAACTAAGGACTAGGATAACCCATTTAGCCTATGCTCTATTTAGCGAGAATAGTTTCCTTTGCCCGAGTGTTTAGATTTCGACTTCTATTTTTGTTTTACTTGGTGCAAATCCCCTCGTCGTGTACCGTTCTCCCACTTGGGAGAGTACACATGTGTATAGCCAAA
The DNA here is from genome assembly GCA_030789695.1 of Scilla litardierei. Taxonomy (NCBI): domain Eukaryota; kingdom Viridiplantae; phylum Streptophyta; class Magnoliopsida; order Asparagales; family Asparagaceae; genus Scilla; species Scilla litardierei. The sequence goes on along the minus strand of CM061138.1, from coordinate 132,271,542 downwards.
AATCCAAAAAAAGGAGAAAAGAAAAGAAAAACCCAAAAAGAAAAGAAAAGAAAAATTGTGTATAGCCCAAAAATCCAAAAAAAATACAAATGCCCAAAACCCAAAAAAAATTTCCGTGTGAATATTTTTTCATACTTGCCAAGAATAAAGGGAAGGCGAGAATTTGCACCGAGTGTTCTTCTCCACATCATCTCAACCCCCGTTGTTATCGAAAACACTTGGCTTAGGAACTTTTTAGCTAGTATCTAGGCTATAGTGGCGTGATTTCCTTAATCCTAGTTGTGGAGTCCTCGATGCATGATCGCTTCTATTCTAACTCTTCTCATGCATGCTTGAACTTATATTCGCCGCTTAATTCAATTCGGATCGATATTTTGGGTCATATCTTGGATTTGTGTATATCGAGCCTCATAGCACATCGTAGAAAGCATCATCATTTGCTAGCACACGACCACGCTCACTCGCGCTTCACTGCGTGGACCCACGACACTTATTTGGACTCGCTTTCCTAGGTTTAGTGGTGTGATTTGGCGTTTGCTTGCTTGGTGTGTCGTTTTCGATTTTGGTAGCTCTGATGGACGATCTAGGGTTTAGAGTTTTCTTTTTCTTTCTTCCTCTCTATTTTTCCCTTCCGAGCTCCTACTCTCACTCGTCTTCCTCAAGGACGAGGAAGAGTTCAGCTTGGGGGATTTTGACGTGCGTTTATATTTCATATATTCACGCATGTTTTCTTTTGTGTTTCTCCGTGTTTTTCCGCCGTCTTTTATTCGTTTTCTTGTATTTTCTCGTTTTCTTTCACTTTTCTTTGTTTATCCATGATTGCAAGGGATTGACCATGTAGGGGACGTTTAACGATGATATCCCAAGTCCCCGGAGCAACGGGAGAAGTCACGCGTGATCCAGTGGGTCAAACGTCGAAGAATTCATCTTTCAGCCCCTCACCTGGTCGGTTGGTCATCTCCAACCGATCAGGTGATGCACGCGTGCACCACCCGGTCTCTGCCGCAGCTCATAAGGAAGTCACCCGACCGGTTCGCAGACCGGTTCAGCGGGGGCCTATTCTCTGTTTTCTCAAGCAAAATGCCAACCGATCGGGTGACTCTCACCCGATCGGTTCATCTGTAGCTGAAGATGAAGAGCTGAAGACACGGACGCCGAACCGATCGATTCACCCGACTGCTCCAAGATCCAACCGGTCACTCAAGAACTCACCCGACCGGTTCTTGTGATCGGGTGAAAGCTCACCGAAGGCGACGGCCAAAGCAACAAGCGGCTCACCCGATCGGTTGATGTTTCAACCGATCGGGTGGCCTTTTCTTCCGCTTTCGCGCACCGCTGCTCATTCATTGAAGATCTGCTATCATTCCAGAAGGATTTTGGGTGATCTCTTATTTTTCTAGCGTCGGCATCGTCGTTAGGTTTCCAACGATAGGTCGCATGCCCAAATCCGATTTTTCTAGATTTTTCTGGAATTTTTTGAGCGCAGCTATGTGCTGAAACTTGCTGCTGTCTGAAATTTCACTTCAACCGATCGGTTGACTTGTCAACCGACCGGGTGAGGTCTGTTTCTGCGTATCTGAGCTCTCTGTTTATTCCACCCGATCGGATGAGTTTCCACCCGATCGGGTGGGCCTTTTTTGACAGTTCTGGACCCGAACTGTTAAGGTTTTTTGGGGGGTTTATAAATAGAAGTTGGGGCACGACTTGGGGGTAGTTCTTTGTCAGTTTTTAGGGCTTTTTGCCCCTTCTCTTGTGAAGCTTAGGGTAGTTTAGATTAGGTCTTTGCTCAATAAATCTTGTACCGGATTGTTGGATTCGAATCAAGATAAGTATTTTTCTTCTCTCATTTTCTATTGTATTGTGTTGTTTTCATTTTGCTCAATGGTGAATGTTTGTATGTTATTTATTTTGCTTGTCTTTATATTTCTCACCATGGAGTAGTGTTGATGAACCCTAATACGGGTTAGGGTAGGATTGATGCTTGGGTTGTTTCATTTGACTTGGTTGCATGGCATGTGTTCGATGAAATGTGTCAATGGGGATTTCTAGCAATCTGAGTCCAATTCGTATGGCAACACACTAGATGTGTTGGGGATTGGGGTTCGGTGCTTGTCCAGTCAAGATCCGCTTCGATGTATTGCTAGAAATCACATTCGACCTATTTGGCCATTAGGGTTACGCGGGGGTGTTTCATTGTCATCGGCGGGAGAAAGACCGCCTTTGACCGTCGGGCCAAGGGGGAATAAACTTGGCGGTTGACTCCCTAGCCATAGCTCACGCCCCCAGCGTAGACATCGAGTCCTAGCACGCGGGAGCGGCTTGGACGAAGTGTTGGGAGATATCATTGTGGCCTTAATGCTCCCGGTTGCGGAAGGTGTTAATGGACATGGGAATGCCCACCGTCCAGAACCGGGTAGGCCTAGCGTGCTTGTCACCGACCGGAATATCGGGCCATGGACACTAGGTACCACCTTTTGGGGCAATGTCTCACCCTGGGTCAAGTCAAATGTCAAGTGTCATGAGTGCTCTAGCCCGTGTTAGCGGGGATTCATTTCGTGTCTTTTTCATTTCTTTCTTTTATTTCTACACTTCCACCCATATCATCCGCGTAGCTAGCACACAACCTAGGCGAGGCTAGTAGCCATTCAAGCCATCCACCTCCCTGAGTTCGATAAACCCGCACCCTACACTAACCGTGCACTTGTGGTAAAACGACACCGCGCCCATACCGTAAACGGGGCGCCGGTCAGTACACCACTCCCGTACCAAACACATAGACGTGAGACACCATTTTATAAATGATCATGTAGCTAAGAAGGACATCATCTTAGAGTACATTGAAACCCAAAAACAAATTGCCGATATCTTCACTAAACCTCTTAAAGAAGATTCATTTGTGAGGTTGCGTGGAGAATTGGAAATTATGGGTGAATCTGAAATCTAGAAGCTCAATCTTTCATGTTATAACTCCTTTTTGAGCTCATATCTTGTTGATTGTCTTCCTTCATGTGCTTTATTGTTTTAATAAGCTTAAGAAAGGCAATTATGACTTATTTGATTTCATGAGTTTTGAGTTTGATTGGAGTAATTTGTGTTTCAATGGATTTATTGTTTTCATAATGATTTTACGATGTATTTATGATTAGAGTATAGGTCCTAGGGTGAGTGTTCTTATTCTCTGGAATTCTCTTCTCACTGTGCAATTTTGGACCAGGACAGACGATTGTCTTGCTTTCGACAGTCGACTGCCCTACTCTATCTCTTCTATATGAAAATTGGTATCTTTCGCACAGACGACTGATGACCATTTTACAGTCGTCTGTTAATTTAACAGGTGACTGTATTTCAGTCATTAGGCGACTGTACTCCCTGTCGAATTTTTTACTTTGTTCTCTGTTATTTTTGAGAACTGTATTAATTCTCGGCCAGTCGACTGTTGAGTATATGTCAGTCGACTGTCCTATGGTCAGGCGACTGCATTATACTTTCCAGTCGACTGCACATCTCTCTGAGCTTTATTTTTGTCACTTCATCCAGTCGACTGACTTTTGTTCTCCAGTCGACTGTCTTATGCTGTGTCGGTTCAAGTGATTTGATCCGAGCCGTCGATTCCTTGATCCAACGGCTCAGATTCATTCCCCCAATTTTATATTCATGTCTACACGACCACTTCCCCACGTCGACTCTCTCTCATCCGCTTCGACTGTTCACCTTCCCGCTTGTTTTCCTCTCCAAAAACGGTCGATCTCGTTTCCAAAACTGTCGAACTGCTCCTATTTGTTGTCTTCGCTCGTGTTCTGTCGTTGCCATCGATCTCCTTCTCCACGATCGTCATTGCTTCCACACTTGGTTTGCTTCTCTCACTTGTTCTTCTTTGATTCCTTTCTTTGCTTTAGTTTCTCCTTCTCTTGTTTCCATGGCTCCTAAACCAAAGGGAAAAGGGAAGATCGCTGCTCCTAAACAATCTAGGGCACCCAAGAAACTCATAGCCAAGAGAAAGAAACCCTATAAAGCCCGAACCAAGCATGCCCAGTCACCCGTGCGTTCGTCTTCGTCGGGTTACTCTCCTTCTGCTTCTTCTAGCGATGCTCAGCCTTTGATTCATCGTCAGCGCAAGCCTGCTGGTGTTCCATCAGTGAGCCTGCTGCTGAGAACCCTCATGTATCTTCTTCTGTGTCAAATTCATCTGAAGAGATTCCTGTCGTACCCCCCTCTGATCCCCTAGTTCCCGTTTACCGTGACGACCTTTGTCTGGCAAAGTTTCACTCTCTCCTAGGGATCAACCTTCTTAGGGAGCGGTACATTGCTTTCCCCGCCTTCACTGCTGAGAGACTCTCTGACATTCTTTCCGCTACTCACCTGGTCGATCTTTTTCGCTTCTTTTAGAGCGAGTCCCCCAAAGCCTATCCATTTCTGGTGAAGCTCTTCTATGCAAACCGCGTTCGTGGTGAGTATTTGTCTACCGGCATCCTCGATACTATCATTCAGGGAACCCAAATTCAGATCACTCCCTCTCTCTTAGGGACTATTCTTAGGATTCCCTCTGTTGGTTCCCTCCCCTCTGATATCTGCTTCTCCAAGATTGACGATCTTGACCAGTTTGTCCTCCGGGATATGTTTCGAGAGGTTCCTTTAGCTCCTGATTTGGGTGTCAGATCATCTATGTTCTCTGCACGAGGTTGGGCTGTTCACCTAGTGGTGAAGTCCAACATCCTGTCGCGATATGGATCGTCTGACCAGCCGTCTCAGGATATCCTGAAGTGTATGTATGCTATTTTCTCTGGCATGACCGTGAACTGGGCCGGTGTCCTCCTTGATAGGATGGACAAGGTTGAGTTCACGTCCTCCTCGTCTCACATTCCTTACGATGGCCTTCTGACTCGTGTCTTCCGTCACTTTGGTGTTGACTTGACTCGTTACTAGCCCATGCCCTTTGGTCCTCTTCTCGACGCTTCTGCAAAGTCGAAATCGTCTTCGGCTCTGCAGAATGCCTTGAAGAAGAGGAAGTCTACTTCTGCTCCATCCTCATCCACTGTGCCTCCAGCTGATTTGCCTTCTTCATCTGCTCCACCGTCTCAGGATACTCTTTTGGCGATGGTCTCTGGTATTTACAGATTGTTGTCTCTCTCTCTCCTCCATCAGGGAATTCCCTTCCCTGAGGATTTGAGACAGTTTCTTCCTCAGCCTCATGTGCCTCCCCAGCCTACTGGTGTCGTTGAGCCTCCTGCTGTTGCTTCTTCTCAGGATGTTGCTGCTGCTGCTTCTATTGCTCCTTCTGATCCTCCTCCAGAGGATACTCCTGCTGCTCCAGAGCCTGCTTCCTCTCCTGCTGCTCCTGACGACACTCACTCTTAGATAGTTGTTTGACTGATGTTCTTTTGAGTGATGATATATGCTTTTATGTATGATGGATGAGTGATGATCATCTGTTGATGTACTCAGTCTATATATATATATATATATATATATATATATATATATATATATATATATATATATATATGTTGTTGCACCCTCTCTTGTGTCACACTTTGCTATATTGTTTATCTTATCTGTGTGACGTTTGATATGTTGTCTCCATGTATGTTTCACTCTCCTTGATGTGCTTTTGAGACAATGTATGAATTTGATATTGGTTAATTCATGCTATCTTTGTTGTGATGAATTTGTGAAAATTATTTTCATTTCGTATATCTAAAATGTTGATATTGGATTTCCATTCCATTACTCACATGTGTATATGATGAGAGTTTATGAGTTTTGATTCGATATATCTTTATACTCCTTGATTGTTGTTAGTTCGTATTTAGCACTATTATTGCTGTTGTTATTTTCTCACACCTTTTGGATAATGCCATAGGGGGATAGAAATAAACATACAAGATTCATAATGGATGTGCTACGTATGCGCTAACGCTTGAATCTAAGATTTTCATTGCTTTAGATTCAGGGGGAGTAAGATTATAATGAATAGGGATTTAATTTCCTAGATTTCTTGATTTGAATTCATTCATATCTCACTCATTTGCTTCAATTGCTATGTAGATGCTCTAATATTTGTTGACTAACTTGATTGGCATCTATGTAGGGGGAGTAAGTTTTCATTACACACAATTATTTATCTTTTTGTTTATGTTTGTTTGTCATCATCAAAAAGGGGGAGAATGTTGAGTATTGGACTTCTCCCTACTTGGTGTTAATGATGAGCAAACATAAATACTTGTGACTAATCCCCTATTTTGCAGTTAATCCATTGCCTAAGCTTATTATGAAGATCAACTAGCAATGGATGACTCACAAACGTCATTGAAGGCAAATGATATGAATTGGATGATCGTAGATTGATGATTGAAGCTCCGTAAAGACTTCAAGCTCATACGATGGAAAGAAGAGATTATTCGTCAATGTAATTTTTCTTTTATCTCTTCTAGTATGTAGCTTGGAAGTAGAACTTTGATGGAGCACTCACACACATCTACATTCTGTCATAGGACATCTTTTGACCTTTGTCCTTTGATCCCAATTCAATTCTCTTTTGTTTGTGCTAGGATTGTTTATAACAGCCGACTGCTTAACAGTTTACAGTTGCCTGTCTCAACAACAGTCGACTGTGTTTTGTTCTACAGTCGCCTGTTATGCACAGACTATTACAATGTAGTTTTTGGGCCTTCTCTGATTATTTCGCACAGGCTACTGTTGAATGATTCACAGGCGCCTGTCCTATTGACAGTCGACTGTGTATTGTACATCCGTCGCTTGTCTCTCCTTGCCCAAACTATGTTTGATCTGACTTCTACGGCCAGTCGACTTATGCTGTATATACAGTTGACTGTCTATTAGATCAGTCGACTGTCTATGCTGCAACAGTCGCCTGTCTGTAAGTCTATTCTTTGACTCAGCTCTCTGGAAATTTCTCCTGACTTTGACAGTCGTCTGTTTAAGGATATACAGTCGCCTGTTCTGATTAACAGTCAACTGTGTTCCTTGCATCAGTCGTCTGTCCTGTATCTTGTGAGATTTCCAGTATTTGATCTGACTTACCCTTCTCTCGGCCAGTCGCCTGTCGAAGAATGTACAGTCGCCTGTTGGCTTAACAGACGACTGTCTTTGCTTCATCAGTCGACTGTCCACGTGGTAAGTTACCGTTATGAATTCTCACCTACCTTTGCTGACTGCGCAATAGTCGACTGTGGATTGTTCAACAGTCGACTGTCGCGAGTTCAGATTATATCCGTTGAGATTTTTCTCATGGATTTCGATTGGGTTTTTTCCTAAACTGTTTTTTAGATTTGAGAAAGCTATAAATAGAGCTTCTACTGTTTCATTGGAAGGTTACTCATTCATTGCAAAATCCTTCAAGCTTTCATTTCCAAAGATCAAAGCTCTCAAATCCAAAGCCCTAAGTATTTCCAAATCTTGTTCTCTTGCTCTCCAACCTAGAACCAAAGATTGATCTTCTAGGCATTTGGTGCAGTCAAGAGAAAGGGCTTTCTCCTCTCTTCCAAGAGAGTTCTTCAACACACATCACACTTCTCCTTCAAGTTCTACTTCAAGGCATAGGTGATTGTAAGTGTTGCTTTCATATTTCATAACTTTCGTTATTTGAATTGTGCTCTCGGTTGTGAGAGTGGTTTTGCTTGCTCCCTGGTTGTGGGAGTCAAGGACATCGATTGTATTCGATTGCACTTGTAGGGTTGCTACAAGTGGGCTATAAGGAAACCTCAAGTTAGGGTTCTAACTTGAGTATCCGGTGGTATCCGGGTGGTAGGGACGTATGATTACCGGGAACAAGTCGGGAGTTGACTTGGGTAATCTGAACCCTTGAAACATATCTGCGTTTGCGTATGTTTATCTTTGGGTCGTTTTTCTATTCCGTACTATTTGTTGGATTGCATTTTATTTGGCGTAAATTCCTTTTAAATTTGCATAAACACTATTCAACCCCCCTTCTAGTGTTTCCCCATAGACAGGGTCCTTACAACTTTCACCTGATCGAGTCAGCTGCTGCTGCTTCCTAAGCTCAAGAAATCCAAGACTTACCCGATCGGTTCAGTGATCAAGTGAGATTTATCAGAGCTGAAGACATATTTTTTCCGTCGTTTCACCCGATCGGGTGAGTGTCTGTTTTTGTCTTTTTGTGGGAGTATTCCCTGGCATCTTGCCCACTTGTATAAATAGTGCTAGGTTTTCCCAGAAACGCAATCCCCAGGTTTTAAGCTGTTTTTAGGGATTTTTTAGCTTCTTGAATTAAACACTTAGTGTAAGTTCTTTGATCGTTTTCATATTTTGATATTGTGTTTATGCTTTTATTTGCTACGGTGAACAATTGCTTGGTTTCAATTCTTATGGCTATACCTTCTGTTATTGCATTTGCTACCATGTTTAGTGAGTAGTTCTTCAATCTAGGACATTGGTGAAAGCCCCTTCGTAGGTTCTTCCTAGAAAACCCATAGGTCTATGGATCCGATTGGATCTAGGGATTTTGATTGTTACGCTGGGGCGTTTCATTGTCATCGACGGGAAAAGAACCGCCTTTGACCATTGGGCCAAGAGGAAATAAAACGGGAGTTTGATTCTCTAGCCATAGCTCACCCCCTAGCGTTGACATTGAGTCCTTGCACGTGGAAACGGCTTGGACAAAATGTTAGGAGCGATCGTTGCGATCTTAGTGCTCCTGGAGTCGGATGGTGTTGGACATGGGAATGCCCACCGTCTGAAGTTGGGTAGACCTAGCGTATCATCCTGGGCATCGACCGGAATATCGAGCCCATGGGACGCTAGGTACCACTTTTAGAGGCAACGTCTCACCGACAAACCCTAGCATTCGGTCATATTCCTATCCTTCGGCCGTAATAGTGGGAATCCATGATTAGGACGGAAGCCAAAGTCCTAGATTACCGTTTTATCTTTTACATCTGTTCTATTAGTTTACAATCGTGACAACAAATCGAGAATAGGCCGGCTCATCCACCGGGTGATCCGGTTCCTGAATGTTTGCAAGTACAACACACGCCTGCCCGTGATCGACCCCCAGGCCACACTTCGACACCGTGCACTTGTGGTTTATAAATTCTAATTCTAGTATCCCTGTCCCGGTTTGCGTGTCAAACGGGCGGCCGATCACTCATGGGAGTCCTTTTGCTTGATGACGATTCTATCCCGGATCGCTTGATAAGCTCTTCGGTGTAATTGGTATGGTGTTTGAAAATCACATCCTTTATTTGCCGAATTTGAAGACCTAGAAAATAGTTGTGCTCACCCATATAGATCATCTTAAATTCTTCCTTCATAGATTTAGAAAATCCTTGGCTAAGGTTAAAGTTAGTGAACCAAAGATAATAGTGTCTACATAAATTTAAATAAGGATGATGTCATTTTCATAATCTTTAATGAAAAAAGTTGAATCAACTTCATCCATTTTAAAACTTAAATCCAAAAGAAAGGTTTTGAGTTGATCTTACCAAGATCTAGGAGCTTGTCTCAACCTATACAACGCTTTCTTAAGTTTGAAAACATGATTAGGAAACTTTTCATGAGTAAAATCTGGTGGTTGAGAAACATAAACTTCTTCATTAACTATGCCATTTAAAAAAGCATTTTTAACATCCATTTGAAATAATTTAAAATTCGTATTAGATACAAAACATAAAAGCAACCTAATAGCTTCTAATCTAGCTACGTGGGCAAAGGATTCTTCGAAATCGATACCTTTCTCTTGCCGGTAGCCTTGAGCTACTAACCTTGCTTTGTTCCTTGTGATGACCTCGTTCTCATCTGTCATGTTCTTAAATATCCATTTGGTCCCAATGACTTGGTGACCATTTGGAAGAGGGACGAGCTCCTAAACTTCATTTCTTGCAAATTGCCTGAGCTCCTCTTCCATTGCAACTATCCACGAGAAATCTTTACAAGATTCTTGGATGTTCTTTGGCTTAATGGTAGATATAAGGGCACAATGAGAGAACTTATCAATCCTTGACCTTGTTCGGACACCCACACCAATATCTCCAATTATTTGATCATGTGGGTGGTCACGAACGATCGGATACGCTTTGGGAATACCTGGATCCATTGGAACATTCTCAACATTTTCATTAGCATTGTTAGTCTCAATAATAGAATCGTTAATTTTAACATTACTAAGGAATCACATAAAGCATCTACACTATCATCGACAACATAAGAAACATCAAAATCTTCATGAAATGAAACGTGTAGTGATTCCTCGATTGTTGAAGAGGTTTTGTTGTATATCCGGTAGGCTTTGCTACGTGTGGAATATCCAACAAAAATTCCTTCATCAGATCTTGGCTCAATTTGTCTAAATTACCAAAAATATTCTTTGTAAAACATTTTGAAACAAAAACACGAAAATACTTAACTTGGGGCTTTTTATCATAAAATAATTCGAAACAATTTTTGTTCGTTCGTGGTGCACTCGGATCCTATTGAGCACATAACATGCCATTGATTTCAGCATAATATTACGTTATTTTCCCCTCATTGGACCCAATTTGTGCATACATAAGTGCTAAAAGAGCTCTAATATAGTTATAATTGGAAAATCATATAATAATAGAGCTTAATCTCATAGTTTGCATAATTATTAATTTTTGTGAACTAATTTGTGATTCTTCATATTTTTCAGCAGTAGAGCTTGAGCGCACGATTCCAACGGCTGTTCATTTAGATTTTTTGGAGTTCATGAGAATTATCTACAAATTTTGGAAGGAAATTAGTTCAAAGAAAAAAAGAGAAAAATATACCAGGCCTGCGGCCGACTTTCCAAGCGGGCCGCTGAACAGTAAATAAAAAAATCGGATCCCAGCGGGCCGGCCTATTGGCCGGCCCGCCAAGAAATAAGCAGGCATGTGAGCCCGCTTCTAAATGAATGGGCACCCCCCATTTCACAGCAGGCACGCGCCAAAAAAAAGGAGCACACGCAGATGAAGAAGCAGGCAGATGGATGTGGATCCGACCCGCCAGAACACCAGATAGACCCGCAATGAAGCTCAAAGGCCATTTGGGACGTTTTCTGCAATTTTAAGCAATTTCTGAACCGTTTTCGGCCCCCTCACCTTCTAATTCGTGGGCAAGCTGTTGGTGGCTATAAATCGCCACTATTTATTGATTCATTGGAGTTATATATGTATTGATGAGTGGGAATATGAAGAGCCAAGCACATTAAACCCATGAAGAGTGCGAAGCCTATAAATAGGATTTTTTCTTGAGCTATTGGCATCAGATTTTTGTGTAGTCTTCTCCTATATATTTCTGATTTTAGAGAGGCTATTGTGAGTGATTTTTTCATAGGATTTTAGAGGAAGAAGAAGGTGTTTTCATGTGCAAAATTTGAAGGGTGTAATTGGTGATATTCCTTAAACTCTTTTGTTTTCTTTCAAGCCTCTTTTCTTATAAATAAAATTATGTTTTCTATGTTTATAATCTCTTTTATTTTCAATATGTGTGGCTAGATTTTAATTGTGCATGATATGACGTAGTTAGGAAACAAGATTTGTGTATTTTTCGGTTGAATCTTCATGCTATCAATTTCATGTTGTTACATTAAAAATCTTTATTTAAAATCTCCTCTTTTATCTTCTAAAAGAATATGATTGAGTTGATGATCACCTCACAAGGGTGAGTTTTGATCTTCCCAAAAGGAAGTTTCATTTCTTATTTAAAAGATTATTATTTTAACAACAACTTTATCGATTTTGTGCTTCAATCCTTACAAGGGTATTTTTCGATGACTTCTCTCAAAAAGAGGTGTCATTGAGTTATCTCTAATCAACCAAATTAATACAAATCATGTATCCTAATGCACCCATATCATGTACATACTTCTCACAAATATTTTCATAAACAAAAACGTTTTTTCCCTCACTTTTTCATTAACTATTAAACACCATAATCAAACCCATCAAACCATCATCATCAAAAGTGGTAGTTTCTCTACGACTAGTCTTCACTTGATTTAAGATTTGTGGTTGCAACAGGTTTTCTCCCGAGGATTCGATATCTTGACTCACAGATCTATATTACTTGCACGAACTCTTACGCTTGAAAGTAACACATTTTTGGGTGAGGCAGCCGTGTGCACCGCCTCCGCCCAAAATTGAAGTCCAAGATGACTATCATGGATCATGGTGTGTGCACACTCAATAAGAGTCCTATTCACTCAATAACACAATTTTGTGGTGGTGCACGAGGAAAAGAAAAATTGTGAGTAATCCTGTTGTCATCACAAAACTTAGAGAAAAGTTCATTCTCAAATTTCCCTCTACGATCACTACAAATAGTGATAATGGTGGTTCCTAAGAGATTTTGAACTTTCTTTGCAAAATTGGAAAACTCATCAAATGCTTCATTTTTATTGGTTAAAAATGATACCCATGTAAATCTAGAAAAGTCATCTACAATGACTAATCCATAATGAGCAATTCCTAAAGATGATACTCCAGTAGGCCCAAATAGATCTAAATAAAGTAATCCTAGGGCCTCTTAAAAGTTATGCCATCTTTGAGTTTAAATGAAGATTTACGAAGTTTACCCCGTTGACATGAATCACAAAAAATTTTCTTATTAAAAGAAATCTTCGGAAAACCTTTAACTAGATCATGCTTAGCTAACCTATATAAGTGCTTATAATGAACATGACCAAACCATCGATGCCATAATCGTTGTTCGTTTGTATTGGCAGTAAGCAATGTTCTATGGTTTTAGGCGTGCTCAAATAATAGATATTTTTACGCCTAATATCGGAAAATAAAATATGCGAATCATTATCAACTATATTACAAATATCCTCTCCAAAGTTAACCTTGTAACATTTGTCACAAAGTTGACGTATGGAGATAAGGTTATGCCATAAACCACTAACTAAATAAACATTTGTAATAAGGGGTTTGGATGGGTTACCGACTTTGCCTACTCCAATGATGGTTCCCTTTTGATTGCCTCCAAAGGTGACCATTGCACCATCCTTGATGCGGATCACTTTGGAGAGCAAGGAGTGATCTCTTGTCATGTGTTTGGAGCAACCGCTATCGAATATCCATCCTTTCCTTTTAGAGCCAATATTTCTATTATTGCTCTCTTTCTTGTTCTTGGGTACCTCCATAGTATACCATAAGCTCATGGTACCAAAGCTTGTTGGGTCCAAGGGGATTAGCCCTTTGGAAACCAAGTCCAAGTGGACTTTGTCTTCCCAACATAGTTACCACTATTTATCACATCACTAAAATAAGAATTTACATACGCATTCCTAACATTTGTGCTAGTGTTCTTGGGACCCCAAATTGAGTACGTTTTGGGTGTCCTCTTCCTAGTTGCATGCACATTAGGTTGAGGTCTATGTTGTGCATGTTTTCTAGGAGCATGAGATCTAGCATATGAAGGTGGAGGAAGATATGCATGAGACATATACGAGTTATATGCAAAATGTGTTGCATGCATATTATATGGTGCATATGGAGTATACATGTTGTTGCGGGGTGGAACTCGCGTACAATGAATTTGTATTAGGGGGAACCAAGGGCACGGCGGTTATATAGATAAGAGGATTTAGGTAGGCTTTTTGATAAGTGATTAGTGGGGTGATGAGGCTAAACTTGCCGCTGGAGTAGACCACGGAGTCGAATCCCGTCGGATGCGATGGAGAAAGATCGGATGGCGGGAGCCGAAGGCGAATCTCGGCCAAGGGGCGAGCTACCCTGCACAACGAGCAACTTGTCAGAAAGGCCGGGTTGGGGTCCAACCCTTAGCCTCTCCGATGCCTAAGTCAGTAACCGGACTTAAAGCGGGGCTAGGCACGCAGGTCGGACTGTGGATGAGCCGACCGTATGTGACGAGCTATGTGTGGGAGAACAAAGATCTGGACGACCTTTGTTCTCGTGTGTGGATAATAGGATTGAGAGTGAATTTGCCAACCCCTTCACCGTAGGAAGTGAGGGGGTATTTATACCTGGTGGGAGACGATTAGGTGGGCTGACCTGGCACGCTGACTCGACGTGCTGAGCTGGCCCGGCTGTTAGCGGAAGCTTCGGACGAGGACATCAGGAACAGGAGTGTCAGCACCGCTTTTGTCAGATGGCGCAACGGCCGGGGGCGCTTTTGTCAGGGTGTCAGGGCTGAAAGCATTAAGTGTCAGGGGGCACAGCGGGCAGGGGGTGCTTTGTCAGATGGTCGGACGGTGCTAGTGTCAGTCGTGTCCTTATACTAGGTTGCTTGTCGTGTGTGATGAATCAAGGTTCCGACGGTGCTATCCCCCACGGCTGGATTCGCCTGGAGCCGCCGGGCCGACCTGTTCATGGGTTGTTCGGCCTGGCCGTGCACCTTTTCAGGTGCGGATCATGGACCACTGGCAGGGAGGGGTATGTATGTGCCTCTGTCAGCATCCAAGGCTGTGTTGTCTTGGTATATCCCGAGCGCACTGCCCCTGGCGGGCCGAGCGAGAGCGGTTATACGCCTCGGCTGGGAAAGGGGCGCTGCGAGGTGCGCCCATTCCCGTGTAGCCTCGGACCTCCGGGCTGGCAGTCCGTTCGCAAAGGAGCGAGTCAGTAAGGTACATTAGTGGTTCTGGGCGGGAGCCGGACTCCCACGATCTTTAGGTCGTAACACATGTAATGTGAATGATATGGATGAGCATGCATATGATGTGTATGAGCATAAGAGTGTGTTGGAGCACGTGCATGAGTATTTATCATATGTGGATTTGCACGTGCTCGTGGGTGTGGAGCATAAAACTCATCATGCATGTTCACATGAGAAGTAGGAGTGTTCCTACGTGTGTGAGTGTTAGTGTACATAAAGGCATGTCCTTTCATTTGATTTCCACCCTTAATGGGTTTCTTGTCAAAAGAAGGAACGTGTGTAGTGGTGACTTTCTTGGTGGGTTTGCTACCAATAATATTTTTGTCACTACTAGTGGATGCACCGGTGGATGGCCTCATAAAATCTCTAGTTACACCACTATAGGAGGTTCGTGATTTGGATGCGTTTGCTTTCACATAACCAAGTCCAATATGATGTGTGACCGGAAATTAGTTGGAAAGCAATTCATCCAATTGCCATTTCCCTTTGTTAGATCTCTTAACATGGGAGGACATGAACTCATATTTCTCCCTAAGGAAAGAAATATTAGTGTCTAAAGTGGACACACGTGTGGTGGGCTTGTGCACTTGGGTTTTGAGAGAATCATTCTCAATACCCAATTGTGTGTTTTGTGAAGTTAGATCAACTCTATCTTTAGAAGAAACATGATCTAATTGAGATTTGAGGAAATTCACCTAATTTCTCAAAGTGCCATTTTGAGAAACCAAAATGGCTTTCTCAAATGTAAGTGTGTTAACAATGGTGTCATTGTTGGTGATGCATGGTATGGATGATTTACTAACATTAGATTTCTTTAAATTAGTATATCTAAGCATAAGAGATTGATACTAATCAAATAGTTCTTCGTTAGCAATACGAAGTTCATCCATAGTAACCTCGGGTTCATCGTTCTCATCATCGCTTCCATTAGAGAATGAATCTTCTCGGGCCATGAAGCACATATGTGCACTCTCACCCTTCTCATCCTCGATTCGCTTGAGGAATCTCCACTTGAGTCATCGAAAGTTCCAACGAGTCCTTTCTTCTTGTCCTTCTTGAATTTGTCGGTCTTGTGGTACTTCAGTGCTTTCCATTTTTCTTTATTCCTTAGCATTGTGCAATCCTTCTTGATGTGCACTGGCTTGTTGCACTTAAAACAAAGAGAAGAGGTATTGTTAGTGGAATCAAATTTATATTCGGAAGGGAATTTACCATTGCGAAAGAAGCGTTGGAACTTCTTCGCCATTAGCGCCATTTCTTCCAAATCCATCTCGTTCTCGGATTCATCACTATTGGAGGATGAAGAGGTAGCCTTGAACACTAACGCCTTCTTCTTTGCCTCAGTTGGGTTCATCATAGCTATAATCTTAAATCAATTCTTCCTTCTTACTTTGTAAGATATGAGAGTACCGATGAGATTCACACGATATAGTTCTTCATGTCATTGACCTCCTCAATGGCAATAGCCCCTCTTTCCCACTTTGAGGTCATTCACATGATTATCATTCTTACCTTCTCTTATTGTATGTAGACTTTATCGAGATCTTCAAGCTCATTGTTGATGTCGGTGAAACGACCGTACATCGTTGCAATGTTCTCACTTTCCTGCATATGAAATATGTCGAAGTTTTGTATAGAAACATATAACATTGACAATTTTGCATTGTTCGTCCCCTTGTGACGACGAGATGGTTCCATATTTGATATGCACTCTTACATGTGCATATCTTGTTGAACTCATCCGAATCCAATGTGCAATGAAGAGCGTTCATTACTTTGGCATTATTCACCTCAGTGGACTTCTCGACGAGAGTCCATTTGTCGAAATTTTCTTCGGTGGGTTCAACGTAATCATTATGAAGGGTTCTCCAAAAAGAAGCACTCCGATTCGGCACTTCCAATAGCCGAAATTCGTGCCATTGAAACACGTAGGACGAACCAATGATTGTCCTTCGAATATGGTAGAAGCACCATCGCGATCATGATTGGTGTATGAAGGAGGTGGAGGAACGTTGTTGTTGTTGGATGCCATAGCTATTAACTTGCGCTCTGATACCAATTGTAAGCACCCTGGCTAGGAGGAAAACACTAGAAGGGGGTTGAATAGTGTTTATAAAATTTAACTAAGAAATTATGTCTAGTTAAAAACCTAATCCAGCAAAGATGCAGAAATAAGCATTAAAAACAATGAACAATGCAAATAATAAGATGTTTCAAGGGTTTGGATTACCTAAGTCAACCTCGACTTATTCCCGGTAATCCTACGTCCCTTCCACTCAGATACCTCCGGATACTCAATTTAGAATGCTAACTTGAGGTTTCCTATAAATCCACTTGTAGCAACCCTACAAGTGTAATCGAACAACAATCGATGTCCTTGACTCCCACAACTTGGGATCAAGCAAACCACTCTCACAAACCGAGAGTGAATCCAAATAACGAAAGTTATGAAATAATGAAATACACTTACAATTCACATATGCCTTGAAATAGAACTTGAAGGAGCAGAGTGAAGTGAGTGCTAATCTCTACCAAGAAGGGAGTGTAGCCCTTTCTCTTACCACCATCAAATGCCTAGAGGATATCAACTTTGATTCTAGGTTGGAGAGCAAGAGAGAATGAGATTCTAGGGCTTAGAGAGAATTAGAGCTTGAGAGCTTAGAGATGAGATCAATGAAGTGTTAAGGGCTCCAATAAGTCTCCAATGGAACAATATGAGACTCTTTTATAAGTTCTCTAAAACCCTCAAACAAAATACCCAAAACCCCATTTGTAATTCGTGCGGAAAAAGCCAATAGAAGAATTTTCAGCCAGGACATGCGACTGATGAAGAAATCACAGTCGCCTGCTGCACAGTGTCAGAGGGTAGGTGAGAATTCAAACGGTAACTTATCACATAGGATAGTCGACTGATGAAGATTGGATAGGCACCTGAAAACCATCAGGCGACTAAGAAACCATCTACAGGCGACTGTGTGGAAAAGTGCAAAAGTTGACAGAGAGTAAGAATTCTGGGTAAACTTAGATAGACGACTGATGTGGTATCCACAGGTGCATGTGCCCTGGACAGGCGACTGGGAAACCAACTTCAGTCGTCTGTGTGCACAAGTGCGTAACTTGCCAAAATGGAAGTTATGGGCAAGAGATGGACATGCGATTGGTGTGGTATCCATAGGCGCATGTGCCATGGACAGGTGACTGGGAATCCAACTATAGTCGTCTGTCTACACAAGTGCAAAATTGATAGATCATTGGATCTTTGAGCAAGAGGAGACATGCGACTGACTAACAAGTCATAAGCACCTGAAAATAGACAAGCGCTGTACTTTGTATATCAATCACCTGTTGAAGTTGAATACAGAAATGCCAAAAAACCAAAGTCAAAACATGTGAATTACAGTCGACTGCAGAACAATTCTCAGGTGCCTATATGGAGCCAGTCGCCTGCATTTTGTTCTTCAGTCGCTTGTTAAAAATCCAAAATGCCCAGTAAAGGGAATGAAGAGTTGGAATCCTAGGAAATGATTTCTAATGACATCATAGGCTAGATAAAGTGAAGTGTGTGAGCTCCAAGAAAGTTCTACTACAAGGCTACATTCTAATCAAGAGAGATGAAAGCATAAAAAGATTTACATTTGAATATATGCTTCTCTTCCTTCTCTTGAATGGCCTTGAAGTCTTTGAAGCTTCATTCTTCAACTTGATCACCGAATCTTCAATTCATTGAGCTTTGATTGATCTTGGTAGTCATCCATTGCTATTTGATCTACATGATTAGCTTAGGAAATTGTTTAACTTCAATTTATGAATTAGTCACAAGTATTTATGTTTGCCCATCATTGTTGAGTATTGGACTTCTCCCTACTTGGTGTTAATGATGAGCAAACACAAATACTTGTGACTAATCTCCTATTTGCAGTTAATCCCTTGCCTAAGCATATCCTGAAGATCAATTAGCAATGGATGTCACTCAAAGATCAATGAAAGCATGAAAAGTAGATTGGATGATTAAAGATGGTGATTGAAGCTCCTAGAAGACTTCAAGCTCATACTTTGGATAGAAGAGAGACATCTACAAAATGTAATCTTTTTATTATTTTCTAGTATGTAGCTTAGAAGTAGAACTATGTTGGAGCACACACATATCTTCATTTCTGTCCTAGGAAATCATTAGATCACTTTCCTTAGACTCCAATTCATAACTATCAAGCAAGTGCATGTTGTGTTTCAACAAGCGACTACTGAACGATTTACAAGCGCCTGTCTCAAAATAGTCAACTGTGATTTGGTCTGCAGTCGCCTATTATGCACATACTTAATCAAGTGATTTTTGGGCTTTCTAAGCTTTAACTCCTTCAGGCGACTGCTGTACATTTTATAGGTGCATGTCCAAGCCATAGTCGCCTGTGATTTGTTAAACAATCTCATGTCTATCTTCAGCCCAAAGATCACTTTCAATTTCATCTGGCCAGTCGACTGAAGTTGTATTGACAGTCGCCTGTTCAAGGCACAGTCTTCTGTCAATGCTTCAACTGTCGCATGTCCATGATTCCTATGCAGAATCTGCTCTCTGAATGTTTCTAGTTTTAGTACCAGTGGACAGATGTTGTATTTACAGTCACCTGTCCAAAGGCACAATCAACTGTCAATGCTTCAACAGTTATCTGTCTTTGAAATCTCTGCAGACCTGCTCTCTGGAAAGTTTCAGGTTTTAGTGACAGTCGACTGATGTTGGTTTCACAGTCGCTTGCCCATGGCACAGGCACCTGTGTGTTCCATATCAGTCACATGTCCTGTCATCCCAAAACTTTCTGAGATTTTCTCAGCTTACCCATATTGCGGACAGTTGCCTGTAGAAGGATTTAAAGTCGCATGTTAGTTTTACAGGTGCATGTCTTCTCTTCATCAGTTGAATGTCCACGTGGTAAGTTACCGTTTGAATTCTCACCTACCCTCTGACACAGTGCATCAGTCGACTGTGTTTTGTTCAACAGCCGCCTGTCGACTGTGTAAATTCTGTCCGTTGGCTTTTTCTCCACGGATTTCAAAGGGATTTTGGGGATTCTGTTTGGTGGTTTTGGGGAACCTATAAAGAGAGCTTCTACTGTTCCATTGAGGGGTTACTCAAGTTACTCAACTACTCAAGCTTTCATCTTCAAGCTTCTCAAGCTCTCAAATCCAAAAGCCCTAGAATTCCAATCTTTTCCTCTCTTGCTCTCCAACCTAGAATTAAAGTGATAACTTCTAGGAAATTGGTGGTGACAAGAGAAATGGCTTTTATCTCTTTCAAAAGAGACCTCAACACACAACACACTTGCTCCTTCAAGTTTTACTTCAAGGCATATGTGATTGTAAGTGTTGCAACTTCAATATTTCATATCTTTCGTTATTAGATTAACTCTTGGTTTGTGAGAGTGGTTTGCTTGCTCCCAAGTTGTGGGAGTCAAGGACATCGAATGTATTTCGATTTCACTTGTAGGGTTGCTACAAGTGGGTTTAAAGGAAACCTCAAGTTAGGATTCTAACTTGAGTATCCGGTGGTATCTGGGTGGAAGGGACGTAGGATTACCGGGAACAAGTCAGGAGTTGACTTGGGTAATCCGAACCCTTGAAACATCCTTGTGTTAGCATTGTTTCAATTTAGGGTTTATTTACATTCTGCATTAATTGTTGGTTAGGAATTTAATTTGGTGGAACTATCGTTTTAAATTGCATAAACACTATTCAAACCCTCTTCTAGTGTTTTTCCTCATAGCCAGGGACCTTACAATTGGTATCAGAGCGTTGGTTTATAGCTATGGCATCCAATAACAACTACGTTCCTCCACTGACTTCATACAACAATCACGACCGTGATGGTGCGTCTACCGTCTTCGAAGGACAATAAACGGTTCGTCCTCCACGTTTCAATGGAACGAATTTCGGCTATTGGAAATGCCGGATGGAGACGTTTCTTAAGAGTGCTTCTCTTTGGAGAACCCTCCACAAGGAATATGTTGAACCCTCCGAAGAGGATTTTGACAAATGGACACCTTCCGAGAAGTCCGTAGAAGTGAAGAATGCCAAGGTAATGAACGCTCTTCATTGTGCATTGGATCCGGATGAGTTCAACAAGATATGCACATGTAAGAGTGCATATCAAATTTGGAACCATCTCGTCGTTACCCACGAGGGAACGAACAAGGTAAAGTTATCTAAATTATATGTTGTAATACAAAAGTTCGATATGTTTCTTATGCAGGATAATGAGAGCATTGCAACGATGTACGGTCGTTTCACCGACATCACCAATGAACTTGAAGCTTTTGGACGAGTCTACACCCAAGTCGAAAAGGTGAGGAAGATAATCATGGGAATGCCCTCGAAATGGGAAAGAAGAGCCGTCGCCATTGAGGAGGTCAACGACATGAAGAACTACACCGTGGTGAATCTCATCGGTACTCTCATGTCTTACGAAGTAAGAAGGGAGAACCAATTGAAGATTGGAGCAATGATGAACCCAACGGAGGCCAAGAAGAAAGCGTTAGCATTCAAGGCTATTTCTTCATCCTCTGATAGTGAAGAATCAGAGAACGAGATGGACTTGGAAGAAATGGCAAAATGGCGAAGAAGTTCCAATGCTTCTTTCGCAAAAGTAAATTTCCTTCCAAAAATAAATTTGATTACACTAACAATACTTCATCTCTTTGTTTTAAGTGTAACAAGCCGGAGCACATCAAGAAGGATTGCCCAATACTTAGAAACAAAGAAAGGTGGAAAGTGATGGAAATTGAATTCCACCCCAAGTGATTTTGATGATGAGCACACCAAATGATGATTAGTGGACTAACTACACTACTATTAAGTGTGCAGAATATGCGAAACTTTACTCATACTTAAAGAAGCACAATCTACGCTCAAAGACAAGGACGAACGTGGCTAAGATCAAATGATGAAGCTCAAAGCTCAAAATAGATCAAGAAGCTCAAGTGAAGCTCACTTCTACACCATCAAATTGATCAAGCTTCCGAAGACGTGTCCTAAGTCTATAGTGAGTGTGTTGTGTCTCTTTAGGGTATTTGTTAAAGCCAAATCATATAGACAAAACACACGCACACAAAATTAATTTGAAAAATGTTTTTGAAAATCTTTTAAATCTTTTCAAAATGTTTTAGAGAGCTTTCTCTAGTCATCTTATAACTTTCGTAGTGAAACTCCACACACCCTGTAGTTAGCTACTTGTCTGACTAGATGTGTCGCAGGAAAAACTCCTCTGGGAGTCGACTACCAACAGTAGGGAGTCGACTACCAGCTGGGATTCAAGTATTCCTGAAACACTCTGGGAGTCGACTACCTACATGAGGGAGTCGACTACCAGCTGTAAAAATCTGACGTTTTTGACTTGAATTTTGAAAATTCGTTAAGCGATTTTCTCCGTGATTTTTGGACAAAAGTCAAAGTAAATTTGAATTTCAAATCTCAGAATTTTCCCTATAAATAAGAGCTAATTTCATTTGAGAAAAACACAACTATTGAAATCAAAATCTTTCGTGCAAACGCTCTGAAAATTCTATAAGCTACATTCTCTCTTTAGCCAATTCTATTTTAATTGTGATCTTGCAAAATTCTGTTATTATTTTTTTAAGATCATATTCTCGTTTTATTGGCTAATTTTTTTTCAAATCCTTATTGCTCTTCTCTTGATTTTTGTTTAAAAGGATTTTTGAAAAACATTAGATCTAGATCACAAAGAATTCTCTCGTATCTTTGTGTGATCTAGACTCTTATTCTATCAAGACACTACACACAATTTTGTCTATCTTTGTTTGGCTATAGAATCGGGTGTAAAACCAATCTCCATCAATTTATTGTGGTGAATTGGATATTGATCTTTATTGAGTTGTTGTTGGAAACACTAGACAAGTCTAGGTGTTGCCAGTTGGAAATCCTGGTTAAGGCTAGGTCGTTGGAAATCCTAACGAGTGGAGTTAGGTACTTGTATTTGCAAAGGCAGATAGTGGAAAATCTCGTACCGGATTGGTCGGGGACTGGACGTACCCGGGTTGCGGGGAACCAGGATAAAATCGGTTGTCTCTGCGTTTGTTTTTCTGTGATTGTTTATATTTCTTGTACAAGCATTTTTCATTTGCTAATCTTATATCTTTGTAATTCCTTGTTTATTTATTATTGCAAAGATTTTTTATTTAATTCCGCTGTGTAACGATCTCTGTGTAAAGATTTACATCTGGTTGTAATCTTTTCTATATCATATTACTTTGTTGATTAAGAACTAAGCATAGATCACTCTACTTGGCTTCTTAGGCAACATTAGAAGGATTTTATTTGTGCTAATATTAATAACCGAAAAAGTTTACTATTTGCACAACACTATTCAACCCCCCTTCTAGTGTTGTTTGCCATCCACAGGATCCATCACTTGGTATCAGAGCAAGGTCAAAGCGATGGCATCAACAAACGTCTGCAACACTCACACTCCTCCGATCTTTAACGGCAATCTCTATTCTCAATGGAAAGGAGAATGGAAATTTTCTTAGAGGCACAAGATCTGAAATACATGAGATCTCTCAGAGAACCGTACGAGATTCCAACCATACCGCAAACTCAATGGAGTCCTGATCAATAGGAAGCCTACTTCAACAACCTCAAGGTAATGCATTTACTTTACACTGGATTAACTGATCAAATATGAGATCTTGTAGAAAAGGCCGAAACCGCACGTCAAATCCTACACCTATTGGATGAAAGATTCGGATCAAGATCAAATGAGATCCAAACACCCACAAAGATACCTCAAGTCAACAATGAAGAACTATGCATGATGGCACGTCAAAAAGACAAAGACGAGGTAAGTGATTCTAGTTCCGATGAGGAAAATGAGTTTGACATTGTAAGCGCATATGAAAACCTCTATAGAGAATATGAACGTTTGTCAAAGAAACACAAGGTACTAGACAAGAAACATAAGACACTGAATAAAGAACATGACAAACTAGTTTGTGATCACGATGCACTGAAAACTGAACATGCTATTTATGTTTCCAGTTTAAATGATAGAATTGAGATGCTTGAAAATGTTTTTAGCATGAGTAAGCTTAAACATGAAGAATTAGTTCTTAAGCTTGATGAGTTTAAGACAAATCCAAGTGCAAAAGCTACTCATTCACAAAAGCATGTATCCACAACACATAATAAGAATGCTCATGCTTCTACCTCTAGTAACAATTGTAAAAATGTTGTGCATACAAATGTTAGAAAGCATACTTTTGTGTATGGAAAAAATGTTAGACACAATACATCCCACATGTCATATAAACCACATGCTATACACAATGCGTATCAAAGATCACATTTTGTACACAAACCTCACAATGTACACAATATTAGACCTAACATGATATGGGTACCTAAACACTTATGTCTGCATGATAACAATGTTTATGTTCATAATTTGACTAGAAGTATGCATGGATTTTATAATGATTCATTTGTTCATAGGAAATCAAATTCAAATCGAATTTGGGTTCCTAATAAGTAATTCTTTCATTTTGTACATGCATTAGGGTATCCACATGCTTCATGTATATTCTTCTGATACCCAAACATTCAAGATCGCTCATAACAATAAAATTGTCTTTTCTCTAACAAATTGGACCCAATTATAAGTGGGTATCAAACGTGTCAAAATTATTTTTTTTTCAGGACATATGGATAATGGATAGCGGATGCTCCGCACACATGACATGGAACACAAGACTACTTAGCAATCTAAAAATGTATGATGGCGGTACCGTGACATTTGGTGACAACAAGAAAGGTAAAATTGTCGGAATAGGTAATATCGGCAGTCCTTCAAAATTACTCATCAAAGATGTAAGCTTGGTGAAAGGATTAAAGCATAATCTGATAAGCATAAGTCAACTGTGCAACAAAGGTATGAAAGTTCTATTTACTCTTGACTCCTGCTTAGTCTATGACAAGGATATGAAAAATATTCTTGTTAAAGGCAAGCGAGTAGAAAATATTTATGTACTTAGATTAAATGAATATGAATCAAATGTATGTTTAATTGTTTCAACAAATGACCCTTTGCTCTGGCATAGACGATTTGGCCATGTGAACATTAAAAACATGGATAAGATTTCTAGGAAAGAGTTGGTGCAAGGACTTCCCAAAATAAATTTTAAATGGGATAAAATATGTAATTCATGTCAATTTGGCAAAATGCATAAGAGTTCATTTAAGAATATTGGAGCTCTTAGTTCTAATGGGCCACTTGAACTACTCCATATGGACTTGTTTGGCCCAACTAGAACTCAATCCTTATGTAACTCTAGAT
This sequence comes from Scilla litardierei, assembly GCA_030789695.1. Classification (NCBI taxonomy): domain Eukaryota; kingdom Viridiplantae; phylum Streptophyta; class Magnoliopsida; order Asparagales; family Asparagaceae; genus Scilla; species Scilla litardierei. The sequence goes on along the minus strand of CM061138.1, from coordinate 132,246,611 downwards.
ACGTATTTGTCATAGTTGATGATTTTACTCGATATACGTGGGTATTATTCTTAACTCATAAGAATGATGCCTTCCGTGAATTCGAAATATTTTTCAAAAGAATTGAACGTTTATACTCTCTTTGAAGATTATTTCTTTAAGAAGTGATCACGGTGGTGAATTTGAAAATGAACATTTTAAACTGTTTTGTGAAGAACGAGGCATTTCTCATACTTTTGCTTTTCCTAGAGCTGCTCCTCAAAATGGGATAGTTGAAAGGAAAAATAGAACACTCCAAGAGTGTGCACGAACAATGTTGTGTGAAAGCAACCTTCCAAAAAGTTTTTGGGCGGAAGCTGTAGCAACCGCGTGCTATATTCAAAACAAAGTTTTAATAAGAAAACCTTTTGAAAAGACCCCTTATGAGTTATTGCTCCAACGAATTCCGAAAGTATCTTACTTCAGAGTTTTTAGTTGTAAGTGCTATATTCTGAATACTAAAGATAACTTAGATAAATTTGACTCCAAAGCAGATGAAGGCATATTTATCGGTTACTCTTTACGTAGTAAAGCATATAGAGTTTATAATAAAAGTTCTGAAACTATTGTTGAAACTCTACATGTAACATTTGATGAATCTCTACCTCATAATACTGCTCATAATGATGATGATAGCATAATCATTGCATCTACTCCCAATAATGAATCAATCACTACCAATGACATCTCTAGTTCTCTACCTAAATCATTTCCTGAAGTCACATATCACACACACACAAGTCATAGGTGATATTGATGTAGGAATTAGAACCAGATCTCAAATAGAACACTTGACACATGTTGCATTTGTTTCTAACGTTGAGCCGAAAAAGGTAGAAGAAGCTCTTGCAGATGAAGCATGGATTGAAGTTATGCAAGAAGAACTTCTGCAATTTGAACGCAATCAAGTATGGGAGTTAGTACCTAGACCGGAAGACCATACAGTTATCGGTACCAAATGGGTATATCGGAACAAACTCGACGAAGATGGAAATGTAGTAAGAAATAAAGCAAGGTTAGTAGCGAAAGGATACTCACAAGAAGAAGGTATAGATTTCGATGAAACTTTTGCTCATGTTGCTAGATTAGAATCTATTAGGATGTTACTTGCATTTGCATCGTATAAAAATTTCAAACTATATCAAATGGATGTAAAAAGCGCTTTCCTAAATGGATTCATAAAGGAGGAAGTCTACGTTGAGCAACCTCCTGGATTTGAACATGATAAGAACACATGATTTGTTTACAAGTTAAATAAAGCCATGTATGGTCTAAAACAAGCTCCAAGAGCTTGGTATGAAAGATTAAGAAAATTCTTAATTGACTCAAGTTACATTATTGGAAAGATAGACACAACCTTATTTGTTAAGAAAATTCATGATGATATTATTCTTATTCAAGTTTATGTAGATGACATTATCTTCGGATCTACTAATGAAGAGCTTTGTCAAGAGTTTGCTAAGCTAATGCAGGAAGAATTTGAAATGAGCCACATGGGGGAGCTCACATATTTTCTCGGCTTACAAATCAAACAAGGAAAAGAAGGAACCTTTATTCATCAAACGAAGTATGCCAAAGACCTGATCAAAAGGTTCGGGATGGAAACCGCATCAGGAAAGAACATACCGATGGCAACATCCACGTCTTTAGACAAAGACGAAACAGGTAAAAAGAACGACCAGAAAACATAGCGAGGTATGGTCGGATCTTTACTCTATTTAACTGCTAGCCTGCCTGACATTATGTTTAGTGTTTGTGCATGTGCTAGATTTCAATGTGATCCTAGAGAATCACATCTGAAAACGGTAAAATACATATTTAGATATCTTAAGACCACTTCTGATTTTGGACTATTTTATCCCAAAAGCGGCACATTTAATTTAACTTCGTTTAGTGACGCAGACTATGCTGGTTGTAAAGCCACAAGAAAAAGCACAAATGGAACATGTCATTTTCTTGGACATTCCCTTGTCTCGTGGTTTAGCAAAAAGCAAAGTTCAGTCTCACTATCTACCACTGAGGCAGAATATATAGCTGATGGACTTGCCTGTGCCCAAATTCTTTGGATGAAACAAGTTCTCGTAGATTATGGTGTTAATACATCTACATGTGTAATTTATTGCGATAATAAAAGCGCGATTAATCTCACTAAAAACTCCGTTCTCCATCCTAGAACAAAACATATTGATATCAGACATAGATTTATCGATGATCACTGTACCAAAAAGGATGTTGAACTCAAATTTGTCTCCTCTGAATTGCAAGTTGCAGATATTCTAACAAAACCCCTACAAAAAGATACATTCTCTAGACTTCGTAGAGAATTGGGTATTGTTAGTGAAAAGGAATTGAATAATGATCAATTATAATACTTTGTCACTAGTCTATTTTTTTTGTTTTTGTTGATGACAAGGGGGAGAAAGATATGAAATGCAAAAATGAAATTATATGTATTGCTAACGGCTTCGATGCAGGGGGAGAACCGCATCAAAGCAGGGGGAGTAAGTATACTTTCATGTATTTTTGTGTTTAAAAAAAACTTATTTCATTTTTCATTTGGGTGTCATCATCAAAAAGGGGAGAGTGATGGAAATTGAATTCCACCCCAAGTGATTTTGATGATGAGCACACCAAATGACGCTTAGTGGACTAACTACACTACTATTAAGTGTGCAGAATATGCGAAAGTTTACTCATACTCAAAGAAGTGCAATCTACGCTCAAAGACAAGGACAAACGTGGCTAAGATCAAATGATGAAGCTCAAAGCTCAAAATAGATCAAGAAGCTCAAGTGAAGCTCACTTCTACTCCATCAAATTGATCAAGCTTCCGAAGACGTGTCCTAAGTCTATAGTGAGTGTGTTGTGTCTCTTTAGGGTATTTGTTAAAGCCAAATCATATAGACAAAACACACGCACATAAAAACAATTTGAAAAATGTTTTTAAAAATCTTTTAAATCTTTTCAAAATGTTTTAGAGAGCTTTCTCTAGTCATCTTATAACTTTTGTAGTGAAACTCCACACACCCTGGAGTTAGCTACTTGTCTGACTAGATGTGTCGCAGGAAAAACTCCTCTGGGAGTCGACTACCAACAGTAGGGAGTCGACTACCAGCTGGGATTCAAGTATTCCTGAAACACTCTGGGAGTCGACTACCTACATGAGGGAGTCGACTACCAGCTGTAAAAATCTGACGTTTTTGACTTGAATTTTGAAAATTCGTTGAGCGATTTTCTCCGTGATTTTTGGACAAAAGTCAAAGTAAATTTGAATTTCAAATCTCAGAATTTTCCCTATAAATAAGAGCTAATTTCATTTGAGAAAAACACAACTATTGAAATCAAAATCTTTCGTGCAAACGCTCTGAAAATTCTATAAGCTCCATTCTCTCTTTAGCCAATTCTATTTTAATTGTGATCTTGCAAAATTCTGTTATTATTTTTTTAAGATCATATTCTCGTTTTATTGGCTAATTGTTTTTCAAATCCTTATTGCTCTTCTCTTGATTTTTGTTTAAAAGGATTTTTTTGAAAAACATTAGATCTAGATCACAAAGAATTCTCTCGTATCTTTGTGTGATCTAGACTCTTATTCTATCAAGACACTACACACAATTTTGTCTATCTTTGTTTGGCTATAGAATCGGGTGTAAAACCAATCTCCATCAATTTATTGTGGTGAATTGGATATTGATCTTTATTGAGTTGTTGTTGGAAACACTAGACAAGTCTAGGTGTTGCCAGTTGAAAATCCTGGTTAAGGCTAGGTCGTTGGAAATCCTAACGAGTGGAGTTAGGTACTTGTATTTGCCAAGGCAGATAGTGAAAAATCTCGTACCGGATTGGTCGGGGACTGGACGTACCCGGGTTGCGGGGAACCAGGATAAAATCGCTTGTCTCTGCGTTTGTTTTTCTGTGATTGTTTATATTTCTTGTACAAGCATTTTTCATTTGCTAATCTTATATCTTTGTAATTCCTTATTTATTTATTATTGCAAAGATTGTTTATTTAATTCCGCAGTGTAAAGATCTCTGTGTAAAGATTTACATCTGGTTGTAATCTTTTCTATATCATATTACTTTGTTGATTAAGAACCAAGCGTAGATCACTATACTTGGCTTCTTAGGCAACATTAGAAGGATTTTATTTGTTCTAATATTAACAACCGAAAAAGTTTACTATTTGCACAACACTATTCAACCCCCCTTCTAGTGTTGTTTGCCATCCACAGGATCCAACAGAAAGATCCAAAGTACCATAAGTCTGACAAATACAAGAAGGATTAGAAGAAAGGACTTGTTGGGACGTTCCATGATTCAAGTGGAGATTCCTCAAGTGAATCTGAGGATGAAAAGGGTGAGAGTGCCCATATGTGTTTCATGGCCCGAGAAGATCCACTCTCCGATGAGAGCAATAGTGACATCGATGAACCCGAGGTAACCATGGATGAACTTCGTATTGCTAACGAAGAATTATTTTCTAAGTATCAATCTCTTATGCTTAGATATACTAGTTTAAAGAAATCAAATGTTAGCAAGTCATCCATTATCAACAATGACACCATTGTTGATACACTTACACTTGAGAAATCTACTTTGGTTTCTCAAAATGACATCTTGAGAAATGAGGTGAATTCCTCAAATCTCAACTAGATCAAACTTATCCTAATGAAAGTATTGATCTAGCTTCACAAAACACACAATTGGGTATTAAGAATGATTCTTTTAAAACCGAATTGCACGAGCTCAAAACACGTGTGTCCACCTTGGATACCAATATTTCTTCTCTTAAGGAGAAATATGAGCTCATGTCCTCCCAATTTGATATATTTAACAAAGGGAGCGGGCAATTGGATGAATTGCTTGTAAACCAATTTCCGGCCACACATCGTGTTGGACTTGGTTATGTGGAAGAAAATGCATCCAAATCTCACACCTCCTGTAGTGGTGTAACTATAGATTTTGTGAGGCCATCCTCCGGTGCATCCACAAGTGGTGTCAAAAATACTATTGGTAGTAAACCTATCAAGAAGGCCACCACTTCACAATATCTTTCTTTTGGCAAGAAACCCACTAAGGGTGGAAACCAAAAGAGAGGTCATGCATATATGTACACCAACTCTCATTCATGTTGGAAATCTCCTTCTTCACATGTGGACACTAATGACACTTTTTATGCTCCACACCCACGGACACGTGTAAACACATACATGAGAAATACTCATGCACGTGCCCCTACACATTCAAATGCTCATACACAACATTTTTCCATGTATGCTCATCCACCTCATGTTATGCATGTTCCATATGTTGCATATAACATGCATGCTCCTAAGTTTGCATACAACCCATATATATCCAATGCTCATCCACCTCCATCTTCATATGCTAGAACTCATGCTCCTAGGAAGCAAGCACCACATAGAAATCAATCGAATGTGCATGCAACTAGGAAAAGGACACCCAAAAGATACATAATTTGGGGTCCTAAGAACACTAGCATAATTGATAGGAATGCTTATGTTGACTCATATTTTAATGATGTAATAAATAGTGGTAATTATGTTGGAAAGCGAAAGTCCCCTTGGACTTGGCTTCAAAAGGGCTAATCCCCTTGGACCCAACAAAGCTTGGGTACCATGAGCTTTGGTATATTATGTAGGTAACCAAGAAAAAGAAAGAGAGCAATAAAAGTCCTATTGGCTCTAAAAGGAAAGGATGGATACTCGATAGTGGTTGCTCCAAACACATGACGGGAGATTCCACATTGCTCTCCGAGGTGAGTAGCATCAAGGATGGTGCAATGGTCACTTTTGGATGTAATCAAAAGGGAACCATCATTGGAGTAGGCAAAGTCGATAATCCTTCCAACCCACTTATTACAAATGTCTATTTAGTTAGTGGTTTAAGTCATAACCATATCTCCATTAGTCAACTTTGTGACAAGGGTTACAAGGTTAACTTTGGAGAGGGTATGTGTAAAATTGTAGATATTGATTCTCATATTTTATTTACCTGTATTAGGCATAAAACATTTATTATTTAAGCTTGTCTAAAACCATAGAACATTGCTTAGTTGCTAATACAAATGAATAACTATTATGGCATCGCCGTTTTGGTCATGTTCATTTTATGCACTTATATAAGTTAGCTAAGCAAAAGGTTTTCCAAAAATTGTTTTTAGTAAGAAAAACTTTTGTGATTATTGTCAAAGAGGTAAACTAAGTAAATCATCTTTCAAACTTAAAGAAGACATAACTTTTAAGAGGCCCCTAGAATTACTTCATCTAGATTTATTTGGGCCAACTAGAACCGCCTCTTTAGGTAATGCTCATTATGTATTAGTTGTCGTTGACGACTTCTCTAGATTTACTTGGGTTTCATTTTTAACCAATAAGAATGAAGCTTTTGAAGAGTTTACAGTATTTGCAAAGAAGATTCAAAATTTCTTAGGATTCACCATTATCACTATTCATATTGATCATGGAGGAGAATTTGAGAATGAGTCTTTTACCAAATTTTGTGATAACAACGGGATTACTCACAATTTTTCTTTTCCTCGCGCACCACCATAAAATGATGTTGTAGAGAGAAAGAATATGACCCTAATAGAGTGTGCATATACCATGCTCCATGATGGTCATCTTGGACTACAATTTTGGACGGAGGCGGTGCACACAGCATGTTATGTGCTTAATAGAATCCTAGTGAGACCCCGAACGGACAAAACTTGCTTTGAGTTATTTTATGATAAAAGGCTTCAAGTTAAATATTTTCGAGTTTTTGGTTCAAAATGTTTTATAAAGAATACTTTTGGTAACTTAGATAAATTTGAGCCAAGATCTGATGAAGGAATTTTTGATGGATATTCCACACGTAGCAAAGCCTACAGGATATACAACAAAACCTCTTCAACGATCGAGGAATCTCTACACGTATTATTTTATGAAGATTTTGATATTTCTCATGTTGTTGTTGATAGTGTAGATGTTTTATGTGATTCCATTAGTAATGTTAAAATTAATGATTCTATTATTGAGACTAACAATACTAATGAAATTGTTGAAGACGTTCCAAGTGATGCTGGGATTCCCAAAGCTTATCCAACCGTTCGTAATCACCCCCATGACCAAATTATTGGAGATATTGGTGTGGGTGAAAAACGAGGTCAAGAATTGATGAATTCTCTCACTGTGCATTTGTTTCTACCATTGAGCCAAAGAACATCCAGGAAGCGTGTGAAGATAGCTCTTGGATAGTTGCAATGAAAGAAGAGCTCATACAATTTGAGAGAAATGAAGATTGGGAACTCGTTCCTCTTCCAAATGGTCATCAAGTGATTAGGACCAAGTGGATTTTCAAGAACAAGACAGATGAGAACGAGGTCATCACAAGGAATAAACTAATGTTAGTAGCTTAAGGCTATCGGTAAGAGGAAGCTATTGATTTCGAAGAATCTTTTGCCCGCGTAGCTAGATTAGAAGCTATTAGATTGCTTTTATCTTTTGCATCCCATAAAATTTTTAAGTTATTTCAAATGGATGTTAAAAGTGCGTTTTAAATGGTATTGTTAATGAAGAAGTTTTTGTTTCTCAACCACCCGGTTTCATTCATGAAAATTTTTCAAATCATGTTTTCAAACTTAAGAAAGCGTTATATGGGTTAAGACAAGCTCCTAGAGCATGGTATGATCGACTCAAAGCCTTTCTTTTGGATTTAGGTTTTAAAATGGGTGATGTTGATTTAACTCTTTTCATTAAAGATTATGAAAATGACATCGTATTAATTCAAGTTTATGTAGACGATATAATATTTGGTTCTACTAACTTTAATCTTTGCCAAGAATTTTCTAAGTTTATGAAGGATGAATTCGAAATGAGCCATATGGGTGAACTCAACTATTTCCTTGGACTACAAATTCGGTAAATGAAGGATGTGACTTTCATACATCAAACAAAGTACACAGGGGAGCTTATTAAGCGATTCGGGATGGAATCGTCTTCAAGCAAAAGGACTCCCACGACTACGACAACACATCTACACAAGGATGAGAACGGGAAAGATGTCGTCGTTCGTCTATATCGAGGTATGATCGGTAGCTTACTTTACTTAACCGCTAGTAGGCCTGATATTATGTTTTCCGTATGCCTTTGTGCTAGATACCAAGCTAGACCTAAAGAGTCACACTTGATTGCGGTTAAACGAATTTTTCGTTACCTCAATCATTCACTAGATTATGGGTTACTTTACCATAAGTCTAGCACATATGAGTTAATCTCATATAGTGATACCAACTTTACCGGATGCAAATCCAATAGGAAGAGTACTAGTGGCACTTGCCATTTTCTAGGAAATTCCATAGTTTATTGGTTTTCCAAGAAACAGAACTCGGTATCATTGTCCACGACTGAAGCGGAATATATTATCGCGGGTCTTGCATGTGCACAAGTTATTTCGATGAGACACGCACTTAAAGACTATGGTGTCAATTGTGATACTTGCCCTATCATGGTTGATAACCAAAATGCAATTTGTCTTTCCAAGAATCCGATACATCACTCCTATACCAAACACATAAATGTGCAACACCACTTTATTAATGATCATGTAGCTAAGAAGGTTAGAGTACATTGAAACCCAAAAACAAATCGCCGACATCTTCATTAAACCTCTTAAAGAAGATTCATTTATGAGGTTGCATGGAGAATTAGGGATTATGGGTGAATCTGAATTGTAGGAGTTCATACTTTCATGTTATATCATGCTTGAACTCATATCATCATTTTTACTTCTCTTGTTTTGATAATCTATATGTTTCTCATATATTTGTTTTAAGAGATGTATTTGAGATTTTGATGATTTTGATTGTTTGGATTAATTTACGTGATCTGTAAGTTAAGCTATAATATTTCGATATTGATTTCTTGATTTGAGTTATGTTAGAGTATAGGTCCTAGGGTGAGTTATCTCAATCAACTGGATTTTAACCTCACTGTGCATTTTGGACCAGGACAGACGACTGTCATTCCTTCGACAGTCGCCTGCCCAACTCAGTTTTTCATACTGCAGACTGAATTTTTCGCACAAGCAATTGATGAACTATTTCCAGTCGACTGTCTGTGCGACAGTCGACTGTAAGTTGGTCATCAGGCGCATGTCCAAATCTTGAGATGTCTCTATTTTATCATCATATTTTTAATTCTCTGTCAGACGACTGTTGTGTAAGTTATAGTCGACTGTGTAAGAGACCCTGCGGGGCTACACACACACACACACACTAGAGGGGGGGTGAATAGTGTAATAGCAAGCAAAGTGATTAATTAAAAGTAACTAAAATTAAAGCACAAAAAGCAGCGGAAATAAACAGAGTGCTCAACAACAACAATCGCAAACACAGAGATTTTACCTTGGTTCCCCAAAACATGGGTACATCCAGCCACACCAATATTCACTATAATCCCACAAAGAGAAGTGAATACAAATCCCACAAAGGGATACACTCCCACAAAGAGAGAGACCTCACCAAGAGGATTTTGCCCTACACAAGGACCCAACCAATCCTACACAAGGATCAAGACTCCCACACAGAGAATCACTAACTCCCACTCAGAGAATTAGGGTTAGCCCTGCACTAGGACACTAAACTCCCACAAAGAGAGTTACTCCCAGAAAGAGAGTATCCTAAGTCCCACAAAGAGATAACCTCCCACAAAGAGAGAATCCTAATCCCAAAGAGAAATAGGGTTTCAAACATAAAACAAAATGAAACAACACTTACCTATGCCTTGATATGATCTTACCAATATGAAGAAGAAGGCATGCAAGTGAAACTCAAGTGCTTGAGATGAGGCTTTGATTACACTTGATAATCTTTCTCTCTTCTAGGAATGAGTCTTAACACTTCTCACTTGAGTGTATGAAATGAAGAGAGGAAAGATGATCTCCAAGAAAGGAATGAGATTGAAATCCCTTGGAGAAATTCCCTAGAGCTTAGATGCTATAGCATAAGAATGAAGCTCTAATGAGGGAATGGGGGAGCAGTGGCTTAGAGAAGAGATGAAAATGATCTTCTATGATTTCCTAACCCTTTCAAGAAGTCTAAAAGAACTAAGACAATCCCAATATATAGGAAGCCAAAGGAACCCATAAAACCAGCCAAAAACCCAAAGGGAAGAAATCTGCAACGGCTAGATTTTGACAGTTTACGGCAAGAAAAGTCGACTGATGATCATTAGACAGTCGACTGGTCAACGGCTAGAAAATATCCCAACGGCTATAATTTGAGCCAGGACATTCGACTGTAGAAGACTACACAGGCGACTGAAAAGCAGACAGTCGACTGTATATCCTTCAACAGGCGACTGCAGCAGGGATGGACAAGAAACAGAGAGCTGCACTCTTTCTCCAGATAAGCATACATGCGACTGATGTCAATAATACAGTCGACTATCTTATAGTCAGGTGACTGTAATACCTTCATCAGTCGACTGCTGTATAAGATGGAGAAAAGATAGAGAGAGATGCATATTTCGCACTTACGCCTTTCAGACGACTGAAGGCCATTTCACAGGCGACTGTAAATATACAAACGACTGTAAAAACAGCAACAGGCGACTGTCTTGCAACATGGAAAAAAAATCCCAGAAAATGCAAGAAGCGCACATGCGACTGTCGACCAATTCACAGGCGACTGTAAGAGTACAGGCGACTCTAAATTGAACATCAGTCGACTGATGCGAAAAGCTCAAGATGAGTCAATAGAAAATTTGACTTGAGCTGTGCATCACAGTCGACTATAGAAGGCTCGACAGGCGACTAGAAATCACCCAGTCGACTGAAAAACCTTCAGCAGGCGACTACAGGAGAGCCAGAGACTCCAAATGAGTCTTTGGGCAAGATGAACCTATTGGATTGGATTCTATGATAATCCTAAGGCTCACTACGATGGTTAAATGCAAATGCATGAGAGTATGACCATCAATCAAGGCATTACAAAAATCCTAGACTCAAAAAGAGAAATGCAAGTAATAGAAATTACGTGGATTACAAAATGCATCTCCTAGAGTCTAAGCCTTCATGCTCACAAAACCTTGATGCTCCCCTTCATCTCCAAGCTTTGGCACTCCTTGATGAGCGTCCCTTCATCAAGCTCCAAGCTTTGACAATACTTCTCTAGATGTCCATCCATCATCATGCTCCAAGCTTTGACAATACTTCTGTAGATGTCCATCCATCATCATGCTCCAAGCTTTGGCTTCATTAGATGATCTTCATGACTTCATCCAAGCTTGAGCACACCATCACTCTTGGAGGTCTTTAAGATATCCCTTGCAATATCCTCCAAGCCTTATGCTTTGTCTCATCAACATATAATCATTAAGATAAACTGAGACTAAAACATAAGATTGATTAGCACACTAACATAATGTATTGATCATCATCAAAATAATATTAGTCTTGAAACCAAGAACTAACAATCTCCCCCTTTTTGATGATGACAATCCATTATGTCAAAATATAATAAACATTGAAATAAACAATGTGTGCTAACAAACTCCCCCATTCAATATGCAAATGTGCACAAAATATAAACATATAAAGCACAAGACATATTGATGGTTGTTATGCAAAAAACATACCAATTGATAATAATGCATAAACAAGCACAAGGTATATTTTTACATTACCTATTTCTCTCCCCCATTGGCATATCAAAAAGATGGGTAATAGCCAAAATAGGAAAACCAAGGGCAAGAGAAATAACCATCCCAGATGCACATACATAATTTAAATGAAATTCAATGTGACATATGAATGGAAATATAATGCTAGCAAGCAAAAATTCCATACTCCCCCATAATCATACCAAACATGCAAATATGGGAGTAATGGACACACTCACAAAAATGTGGGTACAAAATGTAAACATACAAGCATGGTACCCGAGCAATGAATAACAACGTGAGTGAGCTAGCAAGTTGGAAACCAAACAAAAGTGGAGTTTGGTTTCCGTATATAGTCATATGAAAATATAACATTACACACATATGAATCTATATACGCATTCCTATCAAGCCTAGAAACATTCTTAGGAATCCACAAAGAAAGTGATTTGGGATTCTTAAGAAGAGGTTTGGTCAAGGCATGAGTAGGAGGTGAGGGAGCACGCTTATGAGGTGGAACATAAACATTGGCGTGCCCCGTGTGTGAAACATGCAAATTAGCATTAGAAGCATTCACACAAGTATTTCTACCATGCATAGGAACATGTGAAGCATGCAAAGATTTATCATCAATTCTAGCATGCAAGAAATAATGAGATTTCCTATGAGTAGAAACATCATGCATAGCATTCAAATAATAAGCATTCATATCAACATGTTTTTGAATAGGCTTCTTAATATATGCAAGACCGGAATACAAAAATGCATGATTTCTCTTTGGCTTAGAAATAATACTTGATTTTAGGCCAAAAGAGTTGGATGTGACTTTCTCATTAGAATGCTCCCCCATAAAATTTATTTGGGTGCTTCTAAGAGACGAGCTTGGTTTGTTCACCTTCAATGAAGAGGATCCCAAAACCGTGTTCTTACTCAATTTGAAATTTTCAATTTAAGTAGACAATAGCTCACATTTCTTCAAAAGTGAAGAAATGTTGTTATCCCTCTTGGATAGACATGAGCTAAGCTCACAACATTTTGACTTGAGAGCCAATGTCTCATCTCTCAAAATGTTGTAATCACTATCCGAGTGCATCTTCTCCATTTGGAGTTTGAGAGAAGCATTCTCATCTCTCAAGGCACTCAATTGAGAAAGAAATCCTTCTTTCTCGGCATGCAAACAATGAATTTCCTCTTTATGAGTAGCAAATGCACTCTCCTTTAAAGATCTATGAAATTCATTGACATACACTACTTGATCTTTAAGAGACTCATTCTCTTTGCTCAACATGCACACACGTGAATCAAGAGTAATCTTTTCTTGATTTAATGCAATGGTTTGTGTATCATCATAAGGTTTGGATGATAATGAAGTGTGTGTGCATGTATCTCTCTCAAGCTTGTTATTATTCACTTTGGGAGAGTCCATAAACAACGCATTACAATTTTCAATAAAATCACTACGTTGAACGAGAGAGTTATGAGATACCTCATTACCAAAGATGCTCTCATCATCGCAAGATTCCTCTCCTCTATACTTTTTATCAAGATAATCCCATATCTCACCGGCCGTCTTGAGCTCCTTTACTTTCTTAGCAATTTTTGGAGAGAAGACATACTGCAACGCATTCCAAACTTGAGCATCCGAAGTGATAGACATTGACTCCTTGTGATCATCAAGCCATTGGAACATTTTCTTCCTCCATTTTAAGAAGTGTTTGCCTTTGAAGACGAGCGGAATGGAGAGGGTTTGTTGAGACTTAGAAGTCATGCTTACAAAAGCCACCAAACCAAGGCTCTGGTACCAATTGTAAGGGACCCTGCGGGGCTACACACACACTAGAGGGGGGGTGAATAGTGTAATAGCAAGCAAAGTGCTTAATTAAAAGTTACTAAAATTAAAGCACAAAAAGCAGCGGAAATAAACAGAGTGCTCAACAACAACAATTGCAAACACAGAGATTTTACCCTGGTTCCCCAAAACATGGGTACATCCAGCCACACCAATATTCACTATAATCCCACAAAGAGAAGTGAATACAAATCCCACAAAGGGATACACTCCCACAAAGAGAGATACCTCACCAAGAGGATTTTGCCCTACACAAGGACCCAACCAATCCTACACGAGGATCAAGACTCCCACACAGAGAATCACTAACTCCCACTCAGAAAATTAGGGTTAGCCCTACACTAGGACACTAAACTCCCACAAAGAGAGTTATGTTGAGTATTGATTCCCCGGATTTGGTTTTGATGATGAACAAACATAAATATCGTGAACTAACTCTTTGTGAGCGCAGTTATGGAGATCGTCGCCAAACTTCTATGAACATCAAAAGCGACGTCTCGAGACTTCTCAAAGCACATGATCGTATGCTTGAAGCTTCGTTGAAGCTCAAGGACCATTATTGAAGTCAAGAGATTCGAATCGAAGCTTTCGAAGACGGTTCGTCAAGTTTTATTTATAGTCTTCTAGCTTCGTTTCGTAGAATGTTAAGCCTTGAGTAGGTCTTACGTTTTAATCTTCATAACGCTCCTATCTTAGAGCTAGGATCTTATTAAAAGCCCATACAAACTTTCCCGAAGCTTCGCGCTTCGTTTCGTGGCTTTTTGTGCATGTTAGTTGGTTCAAGAAGAAGAACCAACCGACTAGATGGCAATCTAGTCGGTCGGCAAAGCTTCTTGAACCGACTAGATGCCTTGACTAATTTCAGCTCATTTACTGTTTACAGTTAGTCGGTCCAAGAAGGTTCACCGACCGACTAGTTGTGAAACTAGTCGGTTAGGAATCCTTCTTAGACCGACTAGTTCTGTGTACAGTTTTTCAGCCTGAGCTACTGTTTATCATTAGTCGGTCTAAGAACGATTGTCGACCGACTAGTTGAGAAACTAGTCGGTTGGAATTTGTTCTCAGACCGACTAGTTCAACTTGATTTCAGACTATTCTATTTTGACTCTTAGTCAGTCAAAGAACACTCACCGACCGACTAGTTGTGAAACTAGTCGGTTGGCAAGTCTTCTTGGACCGACTAGTTCTATATTTTCTGAACTTCACCTTTTGGCTGTGAAGCTGTTAGTCGGTCCATGTTGATTGACCGACCGACTAGTTGATGAACTAGTCGGTCAGTCATCCTTCTTTGACCGACTAGTCTGCTTCAGAATAGAGCCGTTGGAGCATTAAATGCCACGAATTTTGCTCTCTCTTTCCTCTATCCTATATATACTTGGAGTGCTGCTTTCATAGCATTCAAGGCTGATATTTATTGAAGTTTAGAGATCAAAGAGAAGCAATTAATTCTCATTCAAAGCTCATTCATTTCTTTCAAGAATCTCTCCCTCACTCTTATTTCAAAAGAGAGATTCATTGATTGTGAGCCTTCCAAGCCAAGAGCTTGATTCTAGGTCACCAACATCTTCCTAGGACTCCATTGCTGGTCATCTACTTGGAGCTAGGGTTTGGTGCCATTCATCTTCCCCAAAATCCTCTTTGCCCTAAATCGTAAGTTTTACTCAAGGCATAGGTTTTTGTGGTAAGCATTTCTATTTCAATTCACTTTGAATATTGCAAGTTTTACTCTCGGTTGTGAGAGTTTGGTTGTGATCCCGGGTTGTGGGAGTCACAATTACATTGTGTATGATTTGGTCTTGTAGAGGTTTTTCTACAAGAATTTCATAGTGCAAAATCTTGGGTTAGAGGTTTCTAACTCAAGTAGCCGGAGGGGATCCGGGTGTTTGGGACGTAGGATCACCGGGAACAAGTCGGGGAGACTTGGGTGGATCCGAACCCGTTATATCTTTTTGTTTGCGATTGCATTTCTTTGTTGTCACTTTTACATTTCCGTATTATTGGTTGAAGTTTGCAAGAGAATTAGGAATTATCTTCTTTACTATTTTAAAGTACTATTCACCCCACCTCTAGTACTTGTGCAGTAGCTTCGTAGGGCATTAAATTTGGTATCAGAGCCAAGTACCTAGCTATGTCTTCCAACGACAACAAAACCGTACGTCCACCTTCAGACTACAACACCTTCAGGAACCGTGAAGGAGCTTCTTCGGTGGTGGAAGGACACTCCTCGACTAGGCCTCCCTTCTTCAACGGTACCAACTACGGGTACTGGAAATGCCGGATGGAAACTTTCCTCCGGAGTGCTTCATTGTGGAGAGCCACGTTGACGGAGTACGTCGAGCCCGAAGAAGAAGATTTCGCGAAGTGGACTACCACGGAGGTCGCCGCGGAGGTACGCAATGCCAAGGCAATGAATGCCTTGCAATGTGCTTTGGAGCCCGAGGACTTCAACAAGATATGCACATGTAAGAGTGCATATCAAATCTGGAACTCCCTCCTCATCTTGCATGAAGGAACGAGTAGGGTAAGAGACTCTAAACTCGTAGTTGTAAATAAAGATTACGAATTATTTCATATGCAACAGGGTGAGAAGATGAAGGAGTACTATGCTCGCTTCGTCGACATCACCAACGAGTTGGAGGCTCTTGGTAAGACCTACACCCAAAAGGAGAAAGTCTCGAAGATCATCGATGGACTTCCTTCTTGTTGGGAGAAACGTACCTTCGCCATCGAGGAAGGTAACGATATGAGTAAGTATACTGTTATCCAACTAATGGGTACCTTAATGTCTTATGAGGTACGCAAGGATAGCAAACTTAAGTTGCAGGACAAGATGAAGTCCTACTTGAAGCAAGACGAGCCAAAGAAAAAGACGATTGCGTTCAAGGCCGCTCCATCCACATCCACATCTACCGATGATGAAGAATCGGAAGAAGAGTTGGACTTGGAATCCATTGCCCTCATGGAAAAGAAGTTCAACCGGTTCTTCCGGAAAGGTAATTTTAAGAACAAGTCTAAATTTAGTTCTTCTAATGCCTCTGCTCCTATGTGCTTTAAATGCAACAAGCCAGGACACATGAAAGCGGATTGTCCTCAAAACAAGCAAAAGGAGAAGTGGAAGGCGCCAAAGTTCGACAAGTCAAAGAAGTACAAGAAAGGGTACAAGAAAGGACTTGTCGGGACATTCACCGACTCCGAGGACTCGTCAAGTGGAGAGTCGGATGATGAGCAAGTGGAGCAAGCACACATGTGCTTTATGGCTAGAGAGGAGCATGTTCAAGAGTCTTCCTCCGATGATAGCGAGGATGAAGGCGATGAGGTAACTATGGACGACCTTAGATTAGCTAACGAGCAACTTTGGTCTAAGTTTTCTAAATTGGCTAGTAGATATAGTAAGATTAAAAATGAGCTAACTAGTCTCCAAACCTCGCCTAAGTCTATCGTCATCAACAACGACACCGTTGTTGAAGACTTGAGAAATGAGATTGTAAATCTCAAATCTCAACTTGAGCATGTTCATATTGAGGATTCGGAGGAACAAAAGATAGCGGATTTGACTTATCAAAACTCAACTTTGAGTATTGAGAATGAGAATCTCAAATCTCGTGTTTATGCGCTCACATCGCAAGTATCCACTTTGGATGCTTCTATGCGTTCTCTCACCGAGAAATATGAGTGCACATTGGGACGAATTAATAAATTCAATAAGGGTAAGGATCATTTGGATAAAATCCTAAATGACTTACTTCCGGCCAATCACCACATTGGCTTAGGGTATAAGATGGGAAATACATCCAAATCGTCTACTACCTTTGTTAGGCCAACTTCTGATGCCTCGACGAGTGGGAGCAAACACTCTATTGGTAGTTCATCTACCAATGGTGCTTCCACTTCGTACACGCCCTCATTTGGAAAGAAACCCACTTTGGGTGGACCTTCAAAGAAGGGTCATGCATTTATGTACACCAATACCATGCCACGTAGGAACACACATCCTACTCCACATGTTCACACATATGATGATTTTTATGCATCACGTCCACGGGCACGTGCACACCAAGTGAGACACCCTCACGCACGTGTTCCTCCACATGCATATGTTCATCCACATCATCATATGAACAAGGATCATCATGCACCATTTCATCATGTGCCATATGCCTATCCACGACATGCATCACGTAGAAATCAACAACGCATGCATGCTCCCAATAGGAATAGGGCTCCCAAAATCTTCACTATTTGGAGCCCGAAGGACACAAATATGCATGAAAAACAAGTTTACATGAATTCTTATTTCATGAATGTAGTGCATAATGATGACTATGTGGGGAAGTCTAAGTCCAATTGGACTTGGCTTCCAAAGGTCTAATCTTTAGGACCCAATGACCTTGGGTACCATGGAATGATATGTTTATCTTTAGGTACTCAAGAAAAAGAAAAGGAGCAACAAATCCAAATTTAGCTCCAAGAATAATTGGATACTCGATAGCGGGTGTTCAAAACACATGACGGGTGACGCTCAATTGCTCTCCGGAGTGGTGCCCATTGCAAATGGGATCCGGGTAGTCTTTGGAGGCAACGAGAGCAGAACCATCATTAGTGTTGGTAAAGTAGGTAATCCTTCTAAACCACTAATAAGTGATGTTTACCTTATTAAAGGATTAAACCACAATCTTATTTCAATAAGCCAACTTTGTGACAAAGGTTACAAAGTTAGCTTTGCGAAAGGAATGTGCCATATTTTGAATAAAAATACTAATGATGTATTATTCTCTGGCACACGCCATAAGGATATCTATATATTAGATCTTCCAAAATCGCATGAACAATGTCTTATTGCCAACACAAGTGAACAACACTTATGGCATCGACGTTTTGGTCATGTGAACTTTGGAACACTTTTTAAGCTTTCCAAGTTAAATTCTATTAAAGGATTTCCTAAGCTTGTCTTTCAAAAGAAAAGCTTTTGTGACTCGTGTCAACGAGGCAAGCTTCCAAAATCGTCTTTTAAACCTAAGAAAAGCATTTCATCTAAGCGGCCTCTAGAGCTTTTACATCTAGATCTTTTTGGGCCAACTAGAGTTGCTTCATTAGGAAATGCACGATATGGACTTGTCATCGTTGATGACTTTTCTAGATTTACTTGGGTATTTTCCTTAAGTAATAAAAATGATGCTTTTGAAAACTTCACAATATTTGTTAAGAAAGTACAAAATCTCATTGGAACCACCATTGTCACTATTCGTAGTGATCATGGAGGGGAATTTGAGAATGAGTCTTTCTCAAATGTTTGTGATGAAGTTGGTATTACTCACACTTTTTCTTTTCCTCGCGCACCCCCTCAAAATGGTGTTGTTGAGAGGAAGAATAGGACGCTAGTGGAATGTGCTCGCACTATGCTTGATGATAGCCAACTTGGCCATCAATTTTGGGTGGAAGCGGTACATACCGCTTGCTATGTGTTTAATAGAATACTTTTGAGGCCCGGCACCAAACAAACTTGTTATGAATTGTTGTTTGGTAGATTGCCTCAAGTTAAACATTTTCGAGTTTTCGGCGCAAAATGTTTTATTAAAAACACGTATGGTAGTTTGGACAAATTTGATCCAAGATCCGATGAGGGGATATTTGTTGGATATTCCTCCCGTAGCAAAGCCTACAGGATATACAACAAACGAACCTCAACGATCGAGGAATCTCTTCATGTTTCATTTAATGAAGGTTTTGTCCCGACTAGAATTACTAATGATGATGACTCCATGGATGTCTTATGTGATTCAATTGGTAATTCTAATTCTATTGATTCTATTGATACTAACCCTACTAATGAATCTTTTGAGAATGTTCCTAGTGATCAGGGAATTCCCAAACGGCTTCATACAGTTCGTGACCATCCCCATGAGCAAGTCATTGGCAACATCCTTGATAGTGTCAAGACGAGATCTCAAGTCAACTACTTCGCTTATTGTGCCTTTGCCTCCTCAATAGAGCCAAAGAATATTAACGAAGCGTGCGAAGATAGTTCTTGGATCTTAGCCATGGAGGAAGAACTCATTCAATTTGAGAGGAATGAGGTTTGGGAGCTTGTTCCATTGCCTTCGAAGAACCACACCGTTATAGGAACGAAGTGGATTTTCAAGAACAAGACCGACGAAACCCAAATCGTCGTCCGGAACAAAGCTCGGTTAGTTGCTCAAGGCTACCGTCAAGAGGAAGGTATAGATTTCGAAGAATCCTTTGCTCCGGTAGCTAGATTAGAATCTATTAGATTATTATTATCTTTTGCATTCCATAAAGATTTTAAACTCTTTCAAATGGATGTAAAAAGTGCGTTTTTAAATGGAGATGTTGTTGAGGAAGTTTACGTTTCTCAACCTCCGGGTTTTATTAATGAAAAATTTCCAAATCACGTTTTCAAACTTAAGAAAGCACTTTACGGTTTGAGACAAGCTCCTCGAGCTTGGTATGACCGTCTAAAGAATTTTCTTTTGGATTTGGGTTTTAAAATGGGAGAAGTTGATTCGACATTATTTGTTAAGTATTCGAATAATGATATAATTTTAGTTCAAATTTACGTTGATGATATCATTTTCGGTGCTACTAACTTCACTCTTTGCGAAGAGTTTTCTAATGTTATGAAGGATCAATTTGAGATGAGCCACATGGGTGAGCTCAAATATTTCTTAGGTCTCCAAATTCGCCAAATGTACGATGTAATCTTCATCCACCAAACCAAGTACACGGTGGAGTTGCTAAAGCGATTTGGAATGGAGAAAGCCTCCGGGAAGAAGACTCCAATGAGCACTACTACACATCTTGATAAGGATTCGGGCGGTAAAGATGTAGACATTCGTCTATATCTAGGTATGATATGTAGTTTACTATATCTTACCGCAAGTAGGCCCGATATTATGTTTGTCGTATGTGTATGTGCTCGTTATCAGTCTCAACCTAAGGAATCTCACTTAGTAGCGGTAAAACGTATTTTCCGTTATTTAAGTTACACACTTGACTTCGGATTACTTTATCCAAAGTCTAGCACATATGAGTTAATCTCATATAGTGACGCAGATTATGCGGGATGCAAATCCGACAGAAAAAGTACTAGTGGCACTTGCCATTTTATAGGAAATTCTCTTGTCTCTTGGTTTTCCAAGAAGCAGAATTCCGTATCACTTTCAACCACCGAGGCGGAATATATTACCGCCGGTGCCGCATGTGCTCAGGTTCTTTGGATGAGACACACTCTTAAAGACTTTGGTATAAACTGTGATACTTGCCCTATCATGGTGGACAACCAAAGTGCAATATGTCTCTCTAAGAATCCGATACACCATTCCCGTTCTAAACACATAGATGTCTGTCACCATTTTTTAGATGATCATGTTGCTAAAAAGGACATCATTTTAGTGTACGTTGAAACCCAGAAGCAAATCGCCGATATTTTCACGAAACCACTCAAGGAAGACTCCTTTGTGCGGTTGCGTCGAGAATTGGGGATTATGTGTGAATCTGAGATTTAGGATTCATATTTTGTTCAATAATCTTGCATGCTATTAAATTTCGTTTATATATGCTCATGCTAGAATTATTGAGATTTTTTGGATTTTTGGTTGAATTTTCGGAATTTACGCTCGAATTATTCTTGAACGTATAATTTAAGATTTTTGATGTTTAATGGGGTAGTATAATGATATATGAGAGTATTTCGATGTTTCGTCCAAGTGCGATTAGGAGAGAAGTCAAAATTTCAAATTCTAAAATTTTTGGACTCTTTTATTCGATTCATGTTCATTGACCGACCGACTAGATTGTGTTCTAGTCGGTCAGTGAATGAATGCAGACCGACTAACTCAAGCCCTAAATTTTTCCTTCAGTTACTGTTTGCACTTAGTCGGTTCAAGCTCATTGGCTGACCGACTAGATCGTCATCTAGTCGGTCAGCGCTTGAACTGTGACCAACTAAATGCATCGGGGACTGCTTTGTCTTTTCGACTTCCGATCGATTTATATCCTCTCCGCACCGACTAGTTCTCTTTCTAGTCGGTGCGAAATCTCTTCTCAGCCAAATACCCCCGCAACCCCTTCGACTCTTCAACTTCCTTCGTCGATTCCGGCCGTTTTCCGACCAACTCCGGCCGTGGATCTCTCCTTTCTCCTCCCTAGGTATATCATCTCCCTCTCTCATAGCTCCTAGGGTTCACTTATAGGTCTAAATTCGATTTTCAGTTCGACTAGGGTTTGCTCTAGGGTTCTATTTCGACCGAGCTTTCGATCTCGTTTGTTTGCGCGTGTCTCGTCTCGATTATGGATAAGACACGCATCCCCATCGATCCCTCGCGTCCGTCAGCCATGACTGTAGAGTCGCCTCCTACGGACCCCCCACAACCCAAACGCTGATCAAAATCGACCCATCCCTCGTCTTCTTCGTCTCCTCTTAAGAAGAAGAGGACGGCGACCGCTAAGCCCAGAGCCCAATCTCAGCCCAAGACCAAGCCAGCTTCATTCCGTGCACCCACTCCTCCTGATGATTCTGATTCTGACACAGAATATATTCCAGAGACCGAGCATACTGCTAGGGCTCCTAGTCCACCCCGATCTGGCACTCGTCAGCCTAAGGGGAAGGCTCCCATGCCAGTTGGCGGTGTTGATATCTCGCTATGTCGCGATGACCCGATGTGTCTCGCGACATACAACCTTATCGAGCACTGTCCACTGTTATTGGAGCACTTCGTTCAGTTCTCTGACTTCCCTCACCTTGCCGATCTTCTTTCGTATAGTGGCCTTCTTGATTATCTTCGCCATGACCCTAAGGCGAACCCACACCCGCACCCCCGCCTAGTCAAGCTATTTTACGCGAACCGTGTTCGGGGTCAGTATGACGAGACTCATTCCATTGAGACGACTGTCTTGGGGACACCAATTGTCCTCACGGCAGAAATCTTAGGGGATTTGATTGGTGTCTCCTCATCTGGCCTCCTCCCTGCCAATATCTCTATTGATGACATTTCTGACCTTGACCAGGCCATGCTCTCTGAGATTTTCCATGTCATCTCTCCCGCCATGATTGGCGTCCCATCCAAATCATTCAAGCCCAACGCTTGGGTCTTGAATCTTATTCTGAAGTCGTGCCTCCTTCCGAAGTACAGCTCATCGAGCTTGCCATCCCAGCCATTCCTTAAGCTGATCTACGCTCTCTTCATGGGGAGCGAGATCAATTGGGCTAGGATTATTCTTGACAAGATGGATTCTTTCGAGTGTATTCGAAAGTCCACGAAATCAGCTCACATCCCCTACCCTTGCCTTCTGACCCTCGTCTTCCGTCACTTCAAGGTCCCTCTCCCTCCTGATGACGAGCGTCCCCTTGGTCCTCCTCTGAATGCGACGGCCGTCAAGAAGTCTCTTGCGACGCTTCGTCACGTTCAGAAGACAACCCCTTCAGTTGCTGCTCCTGCACCTTCTCCTTCTCTCATTGAGCTTTCACGTTCGTTGAGACGTGTGGAGTCTCGATGTGCTCGTTTCGAGGAGATGCTCGCTCGCATCTGCTCTCATTTTGGCATTGAGGTTCATCCGTCTATCTCTGACGATGAGGAGATGGATGAGGATGAGCTCCAGGAGCTCGTTGGATCTGCTGCTCGTGCCCCAGAGGGTATGTCTGTCGCTACTGCTGCTACTTCTGCTGGTGCCCCCGAGAGCACACCTGCTGCCACCATTCCTCCGGTGGATACTTCGCCTGGTGCTCCTGAGGCCACTCCCGTAGCAACACTTCCTTCTGTGGACACTCCTGCTGACCCAGTGACCACCACCCTGTCTGTAGAGCCTGCTGCTGCTGCTGACCCTGCCTCTGCCTCCTGAGCTTGAGGACTCTCCCGATGCACTTTAGATGATATATCTTGTAGCGAGAGTTTGGGTAGGATAGTTTGGGTGGTTCTGGAGTTTTTGATGTATTTTTTGGATGTTATATGATGTATTTTGATGTATACATGTTTTGATGATACACTTGTGATGTATGCTCATTTTGATGTCCGTCGTGACATTTGTTGTATGATGTGCCTCGATCGTTCGATCGTTTATATGTATGTTCTCGGATGTATCCATTTTGTTATATATATATATATATATATATATATATATATATATATATATATATATATATATATATGTTGACATTTACCTTCGTGTGCACTTAATTCATCAAGAATGTTGATATTGGAGAGTATATTCCATAACTCAATTCGTAAAATTAATTTGAGTTTTGATGATTTTGTTTTTCGATTCTCGACTTTGGTCTCGTTGGCACGCTTTGATTTACTTCGTATTTTCCTTTGGTGTCATTTGGACCATGGTCGTATTCTACGACTCCCGTGCTTTTATTTGAAGCCATTGTTGTTGTCGTTGTTCTCGTCCCACTCTTTTTGCTAATGCCAAATGGGGAGAGAATTAATAATGACAATGTGCTAAATGATAATTTAAAGCATTTTTCCAAGAATCTAATTTGATATGTTAGATTCAAGGGGGGTTAAGATATAAAAATGGATTTCAAATCCGATATTTCAATAATTGAATTCTCATTTTTTACTTTCCTCGTCTGCTTGATGCGTATGATTATTATTTAATATGGAATTAACGTGTCATCAATGCAGGGGGAGTAAGTAAATTACATTTGAATCATTATTTTTTATTATTATTTATGTTGGTTTGTCATCACCAAAAAGGGGGAGAATGTTGAGTATTGATTCTCCGGATTTGGTTTTGATGATGAACAAACATAAATATCGTGAACTAACTCTTTGTGAGCGCAGTTATGGAGATCGTCGCCAAACTTCTATGAACATCAAAAGCGACGTCTCAAGACTTCTCAAAGCATGTGATCGTATGCTTGAAGCTTCGTTGAAGCTCAAGGACCATTATTGAAGTCAAGAGATTCGAATCGAAGCTTTCGAAGACGGTTCGTCAAGTTTTATTTATAGTCTTCTAGCTTCGTTTCGTAGAATGTTAAGCCTTGAGTAGGTCTTACATTTTAATCTTCATAACGCTCCTATCTTAGAGCTAGGATCTTATTAAAAGCCCATACAAACTTTCCCGAAGCTTCGCGCTTTGTTTCGCGGCTTTTTTTGCATGTTAGTTGGTTCATGAAGAAGAACCAACCGACTAGATGGCAATCTAGTCGGTCGGCAAAGCTTCTTGAACTGACTAGATGCCTTGACTAATTTCAGCTCATTTACGGTTTACAGTTAGTCGGTCCAAGAAGGTTCACCGACCAACTAGTTGTGAAACTAGTCGGTTAGGAATCCTTCTTAGACCGACTAGTTCTGTGTACAGTTTTTCAGCCTGAGCTACTGTTTATCATTAGTCGGTCTAAGAACAATTGTCGACCGACTAGTTG
This sequence comes from Scilla litardierei, assembly GCA_030789695.1. Classification (NCBI taxonomy): domain Eukaryota; kingdom Viridiplantae; phylum Streptophyta; class Magnoliopsida; order Asparagales; family Asparagaceae; genus Scilla; species Scilla litardierei. The sequence goes on along the minus strand of CM061138.1, from coordinate 132,221,695 downwards.
AGAAACTAGTCGGTTGGAATTTGTTCTCAGACCGACTAGTTCAACTTGATTTCAGACTATTCTATTTTGACTCTTAGTCAGTCAAAGAATACTCACCGACCGATTAGTTGTGAAACTAGTCGGTTGGCAAGTCTTCTTGGACCGACTAGTTCTATATTTTCTGAACTTCACCTTTTGGCAGTGAAGCTGTTAGTCGGTCCATGTTGATTGACCGACCGACTAGTTGATGAACTAGTCGGTCAGTCATCCTTCTTTGACCGACTAGTTTGCTTCAGAATAGAGCCGTTGGAGCATTAAATGCCACGAATTTTGCTCTCTCTTTCCTCTATCCTATATATACTTGGAGTGTTGCTTTCATAGCATTCAAGGCTGATATTTATTGAAGTTTAGAGATCAAAGAGAAGCAATTAATTCTCATTCAAAGCTCATTCATTTCTTTCAAGAATCTCTCCCTCACTCTTATTTCAAAAGAGAGATTCATTGATTGTGAGCCTTCTAAGCCAAGAGCTTGATTCTAGGTCACCAACATCTTCCTAGGACTCCATTGCTGGTTGACGTGCGTTTATATTTCATATATTCACACACGTTTTCTTTTGTGTTTCTCCGTGTTTTTCCGCCGTCTCTTACTCGTTTTCGTATATTTTCCCGTTTCTTTCACTTTTCTTTGTTTATCCATGATTGCAGGGGATCGACCACGTAGGGGACGTTTAACGATGATATCCCAAGTCCCCGGAGCAACGGGAGAAGTCACACGTGATCCAGGGGGTCAAACGCCAAAGAATTCATCTTTCAGCCCCTCACCCGGTCGGTTGGTCATCTCCAACCGATTGGGTGATGCACGCGTGCACCACCCGGTCTCTGCCGCAGCTCACAAAGAAGTCACCCGACCGGTTCGCAGACCGGTTCAGCGGGGGCTGTTCTCTATCTTCTCGAAGCAAAACGCCAACCGATCGGGTGACTCTCACCCGATCGGTTCATCTGTAGCTGAGAAAGAAGAGCTGAAGACACGGACGTCGAACCGGTCGATTCACCCGACTGCTCCAAGATCCAACCGGTCACTCGAGAACTCACCCGACCGGTTCATGTGATCGGGTGAAAGCTCGCCGTTTTCTGTTATTATTTTGTAACGGATCAACCGATCGGTTGACTTGTCAACCGATCGGGTGATGCGACGGTCTATAAATAGAACCCCTAGGGTTCCAGAAACGAGAGCTGTTGTTTTTTCTACTGTTTTATTTCCTTGTGACGGCTGTAATTGTTACTCTTTTGTAAGTTTTCAGATCTTTCTAAAATTTTAGTATTGTCTTTATTACTCTATTACTTCCGCATTGCAATTGTCCGATTATGATTTCAACGGTTAAATTTCATTTAGATCGCTTTTTCATGAATTTTTGTGAGTAGTTCCCAAATCTGGGATTTTGGTGGAAACCCCTTCGGGGGCTCTTCCCGATGCGTCCATAGGGTTAGGAAATCGATAGGGAGTAGGAATCTAACGGTTACGCGGGGTGTTTCATTGTCATCGGCGGGAAAAAGACCGCCTTTGACCGTTGGGCCAAGGGGGAATAAACTTGGCGGTTGACTCCCTAGCCATAGCTCACGCCTTTAGCGTAGACGCCGAATCCTAGCACGCGGGAGCGGTAGGATGAGACGTCGGGAGATATCGTTGCGGGCTTAGTGCTCCCGGGATCGATCAGTGTTAATGGACACGGGAGTGCCCACTGATCGAATCCAGGAAGTCCGGTGTATCATCCTGGGCACCGACCGGAATATCGGGCCCATGGGACGCCGGTACCACTTTCAGAGGCAACGTGTCACCATTAGACCCTAATCCCGATCGCTATCCATACCCGTAGGCCGTATCGGCGAGAGTCTCTCGTCGGGTTGGAAACCAAAGTCCCGGGTTTACTTTCTTTTTGTTCATACCCTTTTATTTTCTTTCGTGACAACCATCTACCGATTCAGGCTAGCTCGCCCCTCGGGGTGATTTAGGTCCTACCTGACCCAAGCACAACCTCGCCTCCCTGAGTTCGATATTCCCGCACCCTACACTAACCGTGAAACTTGCGGTAAACGACACCGCGCCGCCGTGACGCAAGCGGGGCGCCGGTCAAGTTTATGGCGCCGTTGCCGGGGAGGCAACGTGCTTGTTATTTTAGGACCTCTTGAACCCTCGTGTCTAGCTCACATCCCTACCTCGCGATAATTTTCGCACTCTCTACACTTTTATGCAACCTGTGCTTTTGACGTGTTTGCCACTTGTGCAGTTCTCTCTCTCTCCTTTCATATAAGATCCCGGCCCCACGGCAAAGATGTTGCATGCAGTTTCAGGAGACATCTGGGATCACTCTCACCACATCCGCTGTTTGTCGCAGAGCTTAGCAGAATCATTGAACACTTCGAATATACTATCCCTCCTGTCTGCCGCCTTGGAAGGCCAGAGATATCGAGATGTGCAGGAGCACCTTGCCATGGCAACTCCCTTTCCCCACGGAGAAGTGGCGTATATCGACGACCATGGTCTCGAATGTAGTGAAGAGGAGTTAACCACAGAGTTGTGTCAGGAGAGCCACCCGACCAGGTTTGGAGGCAACGCCAAACAGGAATCAATCTATTCCTTGCAGAATTCTATTGAGCGTCCCCGGTCTTTGGACAATGGAGAAGCTGAAAACGGTTGCGGAGAATCGTCGATGACTGAAACCTGTTTTCACCTACAAGCCTTCTTCCCGGATAATTATGATGAGCTTGGAGGAGACCCGATGCATCCCTCGATCGTTCCCACTATACCCTGCGAAATTTCGCCGTGCGGAGCCACGGCCGAGGATGAGATTCCGGATGCTGGCTTCAGTGAAATCCACGAAGAACTCCTTTCCCTTGAGGATGCCCAGCTTGAAAAGTATGCGTCAGGGCCCCAAGAAGTTGAGATGAAGGAATTACCACCGGGGCTTAAATATGAATATTTGGGAGCAGGCTCGACTCTTCCGGTTATAGTCAATTCTTCACTACCCGAAGACCAAATGACCAAACTTCTTGGAGTCCTAAAAAGGTTTAAAGGAGTTTTTGGATATGCAATTGAGGATTTAAAAGGGGTTAGTTTAGGCCTCTGCTCACACAGAATTCTGCTTGAAGATGAGCAAGCCTCCTCGATTGAGCCACAGTGGAGGTTAAATCCCATAATGATGGAAGTTGTGAAGAAAGAGATTGTTAGGCTTCTACATGCCGGTATTATATACCCTATCTCCGACAGTCGCTGGGTTAGCCCGGTGCACGTTGTACCTAAGAAAGGGGGGATGACGGTGGTTCGCAATGAAAAGAACGAGCTTGTACCAACGAGGACCGTCACGGGGTACATGATGTGCATTGACTATAGAAGGCTGAACAAGGCTACAAGGAAGGATCATTACCCCCTCCCCTTTATTGACCAGATGCTCGAGAGGCTGGCGAAGCATAATTATTTCTGTTTCATGGACGGGTATTCAGGATTTCTTCAAATCCCTATTCATAACGATGACCAGGAGAAGACGACTTTCACTTGCCCGTTCGGGACGTATGCCTATAGAAGAATGCCGTTCGGACTTTGTAACGCCCCTGCTACATTCCAAAGACTCATGTCCGCTATCTTCTCCGACTACTCCCAATATATCATGGAGGTTTTCATGGACGACTTCTCAGTCTACGGAACTAAATTTGACTCGTGCCTCAGTAATCTCACTAAGGTCCTGGAGAGATGTCAGGAAAAGGGACTAGTCCTAAACTGGGAGAAGTGTCACTTCATGGTCCAAGAGGGAGTTGTGCTGGGACACATCATCTCTTCGAGGGGAATCGAAGTTGATAAGGCTAAAGTCGAAGTGATTGAAAAGCTTCCACCACCGCACAATCTTCGAGGAGTCCGTGGTTTCTTAGGACATGCGGGATTTTATCGCCGCTTCATAAAAGACTTCTCGAAGATTTCCAGGCCTCTGACCCAGCTCCTCGTGAAGGACGCACCTTTCGTCTTCAGCGAGGAGTGTATGGAGGCCTTCCGCACTTTGAAGCAAGCATTGATTTCCGCACCCATAATACAGCCACCAAACTGGAAACTCCCCTTTGAGCTGATGTGTGACGCTAGTGATTATGCGGTTGGTGCCGTCCTAGGGCAGAGGAAAGATAAAAATCTTCATGTCATATATTATACGAGCAAAACCCTTGATGCCGCCCAAAGAAATTATACTACCACGGAAAAGGAATTGCTCGCGGTGATCTACGCCATGGATAAGTTCCGACAATATCTCGTTGGCGCCAAGGTGATCGTACACACGGATCACGCGGCTCTTAAATACCTATTGAACAAGAAGGAAGCCAAGCCACGACTCATTAGATGGATTCTCCTCCTCCAGGAGTTTGACCTGGAAATCAGAGACAAGAAGGGGGCGGAGAATGTTGTTGCCGATCACCTATCCAGGATGCCCACTCTAGATTTAAATGCTACACCGATCGATGATTCACTCCTTGACGAGCATCTCTTCTCTGTCTCTTCCTCCTGGACCCCCTGGTACGCCGACATCGCAAATTATCTGGCTTGCGCCATCGTTCCCCACAATGTGAGCTTTCAGCAGAAGAAGAAATTTTTCCATGAGGTCCGCAAATTCTATTGGGATGACCCCCACCTATACAAAACCTGTAATGATGGGGTGATACGAAGATGCATCCCTGAAACTGAGGCGACTTCCATCATTTCCCACTGCCACGGGCAGCAATGTGGAGGGCACGCGAGCACCTACAAGACCACCGCGAAAATTCTCCAGAGCGGATTTTACTGGCCTACACTCTTCAAGGACACACATGTTTATGTCCAAGCCTGCGATAGATGCCAAAGAGCTGGGAATATCTCCAAAAGAAATGAGATGCCTCAACACTACATCCTGGAGATAGAAATCTTCGATGTATTGGGAGTGGACTTCATGGGACCGTTCCCTTCTTCCTCGGGGAACCAGTATATCTTGGTGGCCGTAGACTACGTGTCGAAATGGGTTGAAGCGGTGGCCATTCCAACCAACGACTCCAGAGTGGTGGCCAAGTTCTTTAAAAGCAACATCTTTCCGTGGTTCGGTGTACCTCGTGTCCTGATCAGTGACGGAGGAAGCCACTTTATAGAGAAGAAATTTGAGGCCCTCTTAAAAAAATACGGGGTACAACACCGGGTGGGGCGTGCCTACCACCCGTAGACCAGCGGTCAAGCGGAAATCTCTAACCGGGAGATTAAAAGCATACTAGAAAAGACGGTGGCCAATTCCAGGAAGGACTGGTCATCAAAGCTCCCTGACGCGCTTTGGGCTTACAGGACGACATTTAAAACTCCTATCGGCACTACTCCATACCGGCTCGTCTATGGGAAAGCTTGCCATCTTCCTGTGGAATTGGAACATAAGGCATATTGGGCGGTTAAGAATCTGAACTTCGACACCAAGAAGGTAGGAGCGCACCGGCAGCTACAACTCAACGAACTCGACGAAATCCGGCTCAATGCCTATGAGAACGCCAAGATCTACAAGGAGAAGCTGAAGCGGTGGCACGATAAGCGAATCTTAAGGAGGGAATTCAAAGAAGGGGACTTAGTTCTCCTGTTCAACTCACGGCTGAAGCTCTTTCCTGGGAAACTCAAGTCAAGATGGTCGGGACCGTTCCGCGTCACCAAAGTTTTCCCGCATGGGGCTATCGAGATAATGGGAAGGGATGAGCCATTTAAAGTAAACGGGCAGCGTCTGAAACACTATGCAGTAGGAGAACCAGAATTCTCTCCGGTCGGATCCCCCACGCGCGACAACTCTTCCTCTAACCCTCCGGATCCAACTGACCACCGCTGCGGGCGTCGAGCCAACGACGTTAAACAAGTGCGCTTCATGGGAGGCAACCCATGTTCTAAACGTATGCTTCGTTTTGTAGTATTTTTTCCACTTTATTTTTTCTCTATTTTTATAAATAAACCCAGCCGAATCAACTTCTATGAAGGAACTCAGGCATTTCTTGGGTTTTGCAGAAAAACAAGGCCTCAACCGACCGGGTGGGTTCCCACACGATCGGTTGGGATGTGTCAGATACAAACCAAGAACTGTCCCCGAATGAACCGATCGGTTGGAAAATGAGGAGACCGGGTGACAGACCGGGTGAGCTGGGGAGAACCCTCGGGAAATTTTCGGGGAAAACCACCCGATCGGTTGAGTTCGAGCACGATCGGTTGACGCGACCGGGTGAGCAGCCCTAAGTTCTCGGGAAAATGAATGGAGCGGCCAACCGATCGGTTGAAAAGTCAACCGACCGGTTCGCCTGTAGCATTTCTTCGGCAAAATTTTCGACCTAACCGTCAACCGATCGGGTGACAAGTCACCCGATCGGTTCGACTTAAAACCCTATATAAATCCCCCGACACCCGCTCGTTTTCACCCTCGCCCGATCGCAAAATCCGCCGTCGTTTCACCTTCCCCTCTCTCCCAACAACCGATCTTCCTCCCCCACGCCCTCTACTCCTCCATAACTCCCACTCTCCACCTCCTTCATCAATCCCTTCATCATCTACACCCTCTCTCTCCTCCCATTACGAATTTTTGACCTAGTTTTCCCCCAAACCACCCCCATTTCGAAAATTATTGCCGAAGGAGTTCGCCGCGGCTCCACGCTACTCTCGCTGCACAATGTGGGGGCATCAACGAGCAAGCTCCACCATTCCGCTTGGGTAAACTCGCTACTAAGCTTATATTTATATAATTGCCCTATTTATTGTGCTTGCTCGTTTGCTTGTGTTAGTGTGCATCCACGATTTTTGCACTAATTCTTGCTCGCGCACACAGACATGGCTAAAGATAAGGATAAGGGCAAGGGAATCATGCGGGAAGAGGAGCCGTCTCGAAAGAGACGAAAACAAACACGCCCCCCTTCCCGTACACGAGCACTTACACTTGGCCCTCCTCCGCCTGTTATCCCCCCTGTGGACCCAATGCTGGGCCCGCATGGGTATATTTTTCGGAACCAAGAGCACAAAGATTTTTACCGTAGGCTTGATGCTCGAGGGCATCTATCCACTAAGTTCCCGCACGCACGTACACTTGTCGATCTCGGTGTCTTCACCGAGGTCGAATCTCTTTTCGCTAACTTAGGATGGTTAGCCTTTCTTAATGCACATGCCATATCCTACCCGGCACTCACACTCGAATTTCTCTCTACGCTTGTCTGGGAGTCCGGGTCGATCATTAGATTCAGGGTGCGTAACCGTAGTGTCACCACAAATCTGAACACGATTAATGATATATTTGGTTTCCCCAATCTCGGGGATGATTCCATCCGATACTACGGGTACACGCCCGAGTTTGATGTCGATCAATTCTGGTTCCGCCTCACGCTGATCCGTGACTACCCCCGAGGAAGGGCCAAGGCCTCCTCCATCATTCATCCCGTGTTTCGTTTGGCCCACAGGATCATTTCATCTGCATTCTTTCCTAGGGACGAGTCCGGCACTGTGACTATCCCTGACCTTTTTATCCTTTGGGCCATGACTTTTCCTTATGTCCGGGATGATGATGGAGTTAGCTTCAGGGCCCCTACCGTCCCCATCCATGGCAGCGATTGGCTTGTTTACAAGCTACTCGAGATCAGCCGGGCCGTTAAGGGGAAGTTTTGTTGCGGGGGCATCATCACGATCATCTGCTCTCACGCCCAATTCAATATTACCATCCCCGATAATCTTCCTGCTGCCGCAGGACCCTCACATCTTGATATTGATGTCCTGCGGCACATCCACATGATTAAACCCCGCTCGGATGGCCGCTTCATATTTCATTATGGCCACCCCCCAGCCCCTTACACCATTTTGCCCAACCCCGCTCGCATGACCCTTACTCTCGTGGGAGATTGGACTTTCCCTCCTGATCCCGACTTCTTAGCGGGGTTGAATCTTCCTTTCCTTCCCGCAGGCGCCCGCAGATCACCGTCCCCTGCCGCCCACTTAGGCGAGCAGGATATCCCTGCGTCTGGGGAAGATTTAGGGGCTGGCCTGAGTCGTCCTGTTTCTGCTCTGGGACCGATCACGTCTGAGCACCTCTTTGCGGCCATTTCTGGCCTTGTCTCCTGTGCTGGCATGACCACTGCCGCCGGCACCTCTTCGACCTTACCTGGCGGCACCACCTCTGCCTCGCGTCAGTCTACATCTTTTGGTCACCGTCAGGTATCTGCCCGTCTGGGGCTTGAGAGGGAGGTCGCTGCCCTTCGTGAGCTCGCCATGTCCTCTGCTTCCTCGGACCCATCGCCATCCTCCTTTCTTACTCACCCACGTTTCCTCGCACTTGAGAGGAACGTGGCCGCCATTCTCCGCCTTCTTACCCATATCCACGGACCACCTCCACCTTCACCACCTCCACCTTCACCACCCAGGCGATCTTCTCCTCCACCCACCCACACTTCCCCACATCCATCACCCCCCTCACCACATTCCTCTCCTCCCTCTTCACATCCCATCCCGGCATCCACTTCACCAATCCCGATCACTTCCACCGCACCCACGCTACCTCCCTCCTCCTCCGTCACTCCATACGTGCGCCGGAGGAAATTGCCGGTGCGCTCCAGATCCCTCCCACCACCTCCCACTACCGTCACCACCACATCTACTTCCTCCATTCCTATTCCTCTCACCACCGCCTTGATCGCCTTCCTACCTTCACCACCCACCACCACCGACACTCCTCCCATTGTTCACACCGCCACTGCCCCTATTCCTCCGCCTCATTCCCCACTTCTCAGCACACCCCCAGCCTCCCCCGACCACCCATCAACACCCTCTTCCGAGGAGGACGAGGACTCACCTCCCCCTACTTTCTGATTTCACCTCTTTTGTTTTTGACTCCCCCTCGCACATCTCTGCATTTCATTGATCACATCATTTCGCTAGCACTTTCTGGTCTAGCTTGGGGGACGTCTATTTTTGGTGTGCTGTCGCGTTTTGTTTGTTTTTCTCATTTTTTGTATGTGTGCTTGTTTTTCATTTTTTGAGTGTCATGTCGTGTGGTCTTATTTTTATTTTTTCTATTGTTTGATTTTGATTTTGATCTTTCTTTCTTTTTCAATTTTATCTATGTGTTTTCCTCGTTTTCATTTCTTTTTGTGTCAGTGCGTATTCCCCCCCATTTTCATTGCCCTCCCGTACTCACTCATATTGCATTGAGGGCAATGCAAACTTCAGCTTGGGGGAGTCGCACTGTGTGCGTCGTTTTAGTCCTTCTTTTTCTGTTGTTTGTGTCGTTTTCATCGTGTTTTTATTTTTTCTCTTTTTTCTCTTCTTTTTTAGCTCTTTCTCCTAGAGATGAATCCTATGATGAATCGCCACAAGGTCACACACACCTAGCATTGCATCGATAATCACACTCACTAACCCTAGGATTTCGAGTCCTCTTGCATTTCACGCATCACGGGTCCACTTAGCTTTTTGTGAGTCGTGTGTCGTGACTAGCATTTGGTGTGCTTCTGCCTTGTGATTTTACTTTATATACCTGTCCAGGAATGACCCCTAGATTATCATGCTCCGATTTGAATATGCGGTATTTGTTTCCACTATTTGCATGCTATATTTGTATCGTATACTTCAATTCGCATGTGTCGGGATTCCACAACTAAGGACTAGGATAACCCATTTAGCCTATGCTCTATTTAGCGAGAATAGTTTCCTTTGCCGAGTGTTTAGATTTCGACTTCTTTTTTGTTTTACTTGGTGCAAATCCCCTCGTCGTGTACCGTTCTCCCACTTGGGAGAGTACACATGTGTATAGCCAAAAATCCAAAAAAAAGGAGAAAAGAAAAGAAAAACCCAAAAAGAAAAGAAAAGAAAAATTGTGTATAGCACAAAAATCCAAAAAATACAAATGCCCAAAACCCAAAAAAATTTTCCGTGTGAATATTTTTTCATACTTGCCAAGAATAAAGGGAAGGCGAGAATTTGCACCGAGTGTTCTTCTCCACATCATCTCAACCCCTGTCATTATCGAAAACACTTGGCTTAGGAACTTTTTAGCTAGTATCTAGGCTATAGTGGCGTGATTTCCTTAACCCTAGTTGTGGAGTCCCCGATGCATGATACGCTTCTATTCTAACTCTTCTCATGCATGCTTGAACTTATATTCGCCGCTTAATTCAATTCGGATCGATATTTTGGGTCATATCTTGGATTTGTGTATATCGAGCCTCATAGCACATCGTAGAAAGCATCACCATTTGCTAGCACACGACCACGCTCACTCGCGCTTCACTGCGTGGACCCACGACACTTATTTGGACTCGCTTTCCTAGGTTTAGTGGTGTGATTTGGCGTTTGCTTGCTTGGTGTTTCGTTTTCAATTTTGGTGGCTCTGATGGACGATCTAGGGTTTAGAGTTTTCTTTTTCTTTCTTCCTCTCTATTTTTCCCTTCCGAGCTCCTACTCTCACTCGTCTTCCTCGAGGACGAGGAAGAGTTCAGCTTGGGGGATTTTGACGTGCGTTTATATTTCATATATTCACGCACGTTTTCTTTTGTGTTTCTCCGTGTTTTTCCGCCGTCTCTTACTCGTTTTCGTATATTTTCCCGTTTTCTTTCACTTTTCTTTGTTTATCCATGATTGCAGGGGATCGACCACGTAGGGGACGTTTAACGATGATATCCCAAGTCCCCGGAGAAACGGGAGAAGTCACGCGTGATCCAGGGGGGTCAAACGCCAAAGAATTCATCTTTCAGCCCCTCACCCGGTCGGTTGGTCATCTCCAACCGATCGGGTGTTGCACGCGTGCACCACCCGGTCTCTGTCGCAGCTCACAAAGAAGTCACCCGACCGGTTCGCAGACCGGTTCAGCGGGGGCTGTTCTTTGTCTTCTCGAAGCAAAACGCCAACCGATCGGGTGACTCTCACCCGATCGGTTCATCTGTAGCTGAGAAAGAAGAGCTGAAGACACGGACGTCGAACCGGTCGATTCACCCGACTGCTCCAAGATCCAACCGGTCACTCGAGAAATCACCCGACCGGTTCATGTGATCGGGTGAAAGCTCGCCGTTTTCTGTTATTATTTTGTAACGGATCAACCGATCGGTTGACTTGTCAACCGATCGGGTGATGCGACGGTCTATAAATAGAACCCCTAGGGTTCCAGAAACGAGAGCTGTTGTTTTTTCTACTGTTTTATTTCCTTGTGACGGCTGTAATTGTTACTCTTTTGTAAGTTTTCAGATCTTTCTAAAATTTTAGTATTGTCTTTATTACTCCATTACTTCCGCATTGCAATTGTCCGATTATGATTTCAACGGTTAAATTTCATTTAGATCGCTTTTTCATGAATTTTTGTGAGTAGTTCCCAAATCTGGGATTTTGGTGGAAACCCCTTCGGGGGCTCTTCCCGATGCGTCCATAGGGTTAGGAAATCGATAGGGAGTAGGAATCTAACGGTTACGCGGGGTGTTTCATTGTCATCGGTGGGAAAAAGACCGCCTTTGACCGTTGGGCCAAGGGGGAATAAACTTGGCGGTTGACTCCCTAGCCATAGCTCACGCCTTTAGCGTAGACGCCGAATCCTAGCACGCGGGAGCGGCAGGATGAGACGTCAGGAGATATCGTTGCGGGCTTAGTGCTCCCGGGATCGATCAGTGTTAATGGACACGGGAGTGCCCACTGATCGAATCCGGGAAGTCCGGTGTATCATCCTGGGCACCGACCGGAATATCGGGCCCATGGGACGCCGGTACCACTTTCAGAGGCAACGTCTCACCATTAGACCCTAATCCCGATCGCTATCCATACCCGTAGGCCGTATCGGCGAGAGTCTCTCGTCGGGTTGGAAACCAAAGTCCCGGGTTTACTTTCTTTTTGTTCATACCCTTTTATTTTCTTTCGTGACAACCATCTACCGATTCGGGCTAGCTCGCCCCTCGGGGTGATTTAGGTCCTACCTGACCCAAGCACAACCTCGCCTCGCTGAGTTCGATATTCCCGCACCCTACACTAACCGTGAAACTTGCGGTTAATGACACCGCGCCGCCGCGACGCAAGCGGGGCGCCGGTCACTGGTCATCTACTTGGAGCTAGGGTTTGGTGCCATTCATCTTCCCCAAAATCCTCTTTGCCCTAAATCGTAAGTTTTACTCAAGGCATAGGTTTTTGTGGTAAGCATTTCTATTTCAATTCACTTTGAATATTGCAAGTTTTACTCTCGGTTGTGAGAGTTTGTTTGTGATCCCGGGTTGTGGGAGTCACAATTACATTGTGTATGATTTGTTCTTGTATAGGCTTTTCTACAAGAATTTCATAGTGCAAAATCTTGGGTTAGAGGTTTCTAACTCAAGTAGCCGGAGGGGATCTGGGTATTTGGGACGTAGAATCACCGGGAACAAGTCGGGGAGACTTGGGTGGATCCGAACCCGTTATATCGTTTTGTTTGCGATTGCATTTCTTTGTTGTCACTTTTACATTTCCGCATTGTTGGTTGAAGTTTGCAAGATAATTAGGAATTATCTTCTTAATTATTTTATAGTACTATTCACCCCCCCTCTAGTACTTGTGCAGTAGATTCGTAGGGCATTACAAGTTACTCCCACAAAGAGAGTATCCTAAGTCCCACAAAGAGACAATCTCCCACAAAGAGAGAATCCTAATCTCACAAAGAGAAATAGGGTTTCGAACATAAAACAAAACGAAACAACACTTACCTATGCCTTGATATGATCTTACCAATATGAAGAAGAAGGCATGCAAGTGAAACTCAACTACTTGAGATGAGGCTTTGATTGCACTTGATAATATTTCTCTCTTCTAGGAATGAATCCTAACACTTCTCACTTGAGTGTATGAATTGAAGAGAGGAAAGATGATCTCCAAGAAAGGAATGAGATTAAAATCCCTTGGAGAAATTACCTAGAGCTTAGATGCTATAGCATAAGAATGAAGCTCTAATGAGGGAATGTGGGAGGAGTGGCTTAGATAAGAGATGAAAATGATCTTCTATGATTTCCTAACCCTTTTAAGAAGTCTAAAAGAACTAAGCCAATCCCAATATATAGGAAGCCAAAGGAACCCATAAAACCAGCCAAAACCCCAAAGGGAAGAAATCTGCAACGACTAGATTTTGGCAGTTTACGGTAAGAACAGTCGACTGATGATTATTAGACAGTCAACTGATCAACGGCTAGAAAATATCCCAACGGCTATAATCTGAGCCAGGACAGTCGACTATAGAAGACTACACATGCGACTGAAAAGCAGACAGTCGACAGTATATCCTTCAACAGGCAACTGCAGCAGGGATGGACAAGAAACAGAGAGCTGCACTCTTTCTCCAGATAAGCATACAGGCGACTGATGTCAATAATACAGTCGACTGTCTTATATTCAGGTGACTGTAATACCTTCATCAGTCGACTGCTGTATAAGATGGAGAAAATACAGAGAGAGATGCATATTTCGCACTTACGCCTTTCAGACGACTGAAGGCCATTTCACAAGCAATTGTAAATATACAGACGACTGTAAAAATAGCAACAGGCGATTGTCTTGCAACATGGAAAAAATCCCAGAAAATGCAAGAAGCGCACATGCGACTGTCGACCAATTCACAGGCGATTGTAAGAGTACAGGCAACTGTAAATTGAAAATCAGTCGACTGATGCGAAAAGCTCAAGATGAGTCAATAGAAAATTTGACTTGAGCTGCGCATCACAGTCGACTGTAGAAGGCTCGACAGGCGACTAGAAATCACCCAGTCGACTGAAAAACCTTCAGCAGGCGACTGCAGGAGAGCCAGAGACTCCAAATGAGTCTTTGGGCAAGATGAACCTATTGGATTGGATTCTATGATAATCCTAAGGCTCACTACGATGGTTAAATGCAAATGCATGAGAGTATGACCATCAATCAAGGCATTTCAAAAATCCTAGACTCAAAAAGAGAAATTCAAGTAATAGAAATTACATGGATAACATAATGCATCTCCTAGAGTCTAAGTCTTCATGCTCACAAAACCTTGATGCTCCCCATCATCTCCAAGCTTTGGCACTCCTTGATGAGCTTCCCTTCATCAAGCTCCAAGCTTTGACAATACTTCTGTAGATGTCCATCCATCATCATGCTCCAAGCTTTGGCTTCATTAGATGATCTTCATGACTTCATCCAAGCTTGAGCACACCATCACTCTTGGAGGTCTTTAAGATATACCTTGCAATATCCCCCAAGCCTTATGCTTTGTCTCATCAACACATAATCATTAAGATAAACTGAGACTAAAACATAAGATTGATTAGCACACTAACATAATGTATTGATCATCATCAAAATAACATTAGTCTTGAAACCAAGAACTAACAGACTGTCTCTCCGACAGGCGACTATTAATTACTCAACAGTCAACTACCTGTCAACCCAAGCTAATCTCTATCTTATCGACTAATCGACTGACAATTGTTCATCAGTCGAATGTCAACTTCTGTGGCGGTTCGTTAACTGGATCTGAGCCGTCGATTTATTGATCCAACGGCCCAGATTCTTTTGAACCCATCTTATAAACTCGAGGGCCGTCGATCATTTCAGTTAATTCTCTCTCATCCGACTCGACTTCCCTCGTCTCCCTCCTTCGAATTCCAACCATTCCCATCGATTTCTTCGTTGATTCGAAGCTCCAGTCACCGATCTTACTTTCCAATCTTCCGATTGCATGTTCAGTTGTCTCCTTCTCCGTCGATCGTCGCGGATTAGGTATCTTTTTCGTTTGTCGATTCCTTCGTGAGTTTCTTTCGTATCTTGATTCATGCAATGGCTCCCAAGACCAAAGGGAAGGCCGGTGTTCCTAGACGACCAAGGAACCCTAAGCCTACTACTGCCAAATCCAAGACACCCCATAAAGCCCGCACCAAGAATCTAGAACCTCCCTCCGATGTTTCGGCTTTGTCTGCCTCTGCTTTCGACTCCACTTCTTCTTCCACCGAAGAAGAAGCCTGCGTTGAGCCTCTTCAGAAGCGTCAGCGTAGACCCATTGGTGTTCGCATCAATGAGCCTATCCTGAGGATGAGTCTACTCGAGTGGCTGTAGACACCCACCCCGAGTCTATTCCCGCTTCTACCCAAGGCCAAAATCCTCCTGAGCCTCCCTTACAGATTCTCTAGTTCCCATTTGCCGAGACGATGCTTGTCTGGCAAAATTCCATGCTACGCTAAGGATCAAGCTTCTTCGTGAGCTATTCATTGTGTTTCAGGCCTTCACTGCTGAGAGACTTTCAGAGATTCTCACGTCAACCCATTTGGGTGATCTTTTTCATTTCTCTCATGTGGACTCCCCTCGTTCATATCTCTTCCTTATTAAACTATTTTATGCCAACTGCATTTGCAATGAGTATGTTAACACGGGGGGAGATTGACACAGTTGTTTAGGGGACCCATATCAGGCTTGACCATACTCTCCTAGGAACCTTTCTTAGGATTCCTTCCACTGGCTCCTTACCTGCTGACATCTCCCTCTTTAATGTTGGAGATCTTGATCAGACTGTCCTTCAGGACATGTTCACTGTGATCCTTCCTACCTCTCCTCGGGCGTCAGGGCCTCCATGTTCTCTGCTAGAGGTTGGGCTATTCACCTAGTGGTGAAGTCCAATATCTTACCAAAATATAGCTCCTCTGATCAGCCTTCTCAGGAGATCCTTCGTTGTATGTATGCTATTTTCTCTGGTATGTCAGTGAACTGGGCCGGAGTCCTCCTTGATCGGATGGACAAGGTCGAGTTCACTACTGACCCCTCTCACATTCCTTATAAACGTCTCCTCACTTTAGTCTTTCGTCATTTTGGGATTGATTTGACTCCATATGAGCCTTTACCCCTTGGCCCTCTTCTCGATGCTTCTGCTAAGTCGTAGTCCTCTTCGGCTCTGCAGACGGCATCAAAGAAGAGGCAATCTACTTCAACTCATCTTCATCCACCATTCCACCATCTGATCAGCCCTTTTCCTTAGCTGCACCCCCTCGTAACTTATTGGACGAGAAGGTTTCTGGTATCTATGAGTTATTTCATCTAATGTTCCAGCATCAGTGCATTCCTTTCCCTAATCATCTCAGATCTTTTGTACCATCTCCTCAGCCTTCTCAGACTCCTCCTCCTCCTCTGGTCGTCACTGAGATTTTGGAGCATCTTGTTGCTACTATTCCTGAGCCGGTTGCTTCTTCGGCTCCTCAGGATGTCTCATCTGATGTTGTTGTTGCTCCTCCTCCCGATGATGTTACGATTGATCCAGAGGCCCAGGAGTTCTAGGTTGTGTTGGCTATCTCCTCGGCTGCTGATTTGGATTGACACTCAGCTGAAAGCACTCACCCTTTGGCCTAGATTTTGTGTGTGTTATGGTTGAGATTTTGAGTGTCAGATTGTATTTTGTTTTGTTTTGAGTACTTATGGATGATATTGTTTGTATGTCGATCATTTTGTTTGGATAAACATGGAGTTTTCGTTGTATTTTGTACTCCTTGTAATTTTCGATTATATATATATATATATATATATATATATATATATATATATATATATATATATATATATATATATATATATATATATATATATGAAAATGCATTTACTCCATATGCTGCTTCACACTTTGTCTCATTTTTATATGTTAATTGTGTGAAAATTGTGAAATTGTCTCTCCTTGTATGCTATATTGTATACATGATGTGATGTGAGACGTTTTTCTCATTTGGTTTGAAATGTTGATATTGGATTCTCGTTCCTTTAGTCAATAAAGATTTCTTGTGTTTTTGAGTTTTTGGTATATATATCAATGAGATGCACCTCCGTGATTATTTTATCTTCGATTTTATGTTGGCATCACATTAGATATACACCATATCTTTAGACTCCCATGATTGTTTTAGTGCTTATTTAGCACTATTGTTGTTGTTATTCTACTCCCACTATTTGGATAATGCCATATGGGAGAGAAATAAACATTACGTGCTAATTAAATTCTAATTCTAAACTTGAATCTAAGATTGAAGTTGCCTTAGATTCGGGGGGAGTAAGACATAATGAACTTGGATTATAAAATCCTAGATTTCAAGATTTCAAGAAAATCATTTCATTCATTCATGTCTTACTAACTTGCTTCAGTTGATCTATAGATGCCCTTATATACATTGACTAACGTGATTGGCATCTATGTATGGGGAGTAAGTTTTCATTAAGCACACTTATTTATCGTTTTGTTTATGTTTGTTTGTCATCATCAAAAAGAGGGAGAATGTTGAGTATTGGACTTCTCCCTACTTGGTGTTAATGATGAGCAAACATAATACTTGTGACTAATCCCCTATTTGCAATTAATCCATTGCCTAAGCATATCATGAAGATCAATTAGCAATGGATGTCACTCAAAGATCAATAAAAGCTTGAAAAGTGGATTGGATGATTAAAGATGGTGATTGAAGCTCCTAGAAGACTTAAAGATCATACTTTGGATAGAAGAGAGACATCTACAAAAAGTAATCTTTTTATTCTCTTCTAGTATGTAGCTTAGAAGTAGAACTATGTTGGAGCACACATACATCT
The DNA here is from genome assembly GCA_030789695.1 of Scilla litardierei. NCBI lineage: Eukaryota > Viridiplantae > Streptophyta > Magnoliopsida > Asparagales > Asparagaceae > Scilla > Scilla litardierei. Next base: position 132,204,141 of record CM061138.1, on the reverse strand, counting down.
TCATTTCTATCTTAGGAAATCATTAGATCACTTTTCCTTAGACTCTAATTCATAATTATCAAGCATGTGCATGTTGTGATTTCAACAGGCGACTGCTGAACGATTTACAATCGTCTGTCTCAAAACAGTCAACTGTGATTTGTTCTACAGTCGTCCGTTATGCACATACTTAATCAAGTGATTTTTGGGCTTTCTAAGCTTTAACTCCTTCAGGCGACTGCTGTACATTTTACAGGCGACTGTCCAAGCTACAGTCGCCTGTGATTTGTTAAATAGTCGTCTGTCTATCTTCAGCCCAAAGATCACTTTCAATTTCATCTGGCCAGTCGACTGATGTTGTATTGACAGTGGCCTGTCCAAGGCAAAGTCAACTGTCAATGCTTCAACAGTCGCATGTCCATGATTCCTCTATAGAATCTGCTCTCTGGAATGTTTCTAGTTTTAGTGCCAGTCGACTGATGTTATATTTACAGTCACCTGTCCAAGGGCACAGTTGACTGTCAGTGCTTCAACAGTCGTCTGTCTTTGAACTCTCTATAGACTCTGCTCTCTAGAAAGTTTCAGTTTTAGTAACAGTCGACTGACATTGGTTTCACCGTCGCCTGCACATGGCACAGGCGCCTGTGTGTTCCACATCAGTCGCCTGTCTTGTCATTCCAAAACTTTCTGAGATTTTCTCAGCTTACCCATATTGCGGCCAGTCACCAGTAGAAGGATTTACAGTCGCATGTTAGTTTTACAGGCGCATGTCTTCTCTTCATCAGTCAACTATCCACGTGGTAAGTTACCGTTTGAATTCTCACCTACCCTCTGACACAGTGCAGCAGTCGACTGTGTTTTGTTCAACAACCGACTGTTGACTGTGTAAATTATATCCGTTGGCTTTTTCTCTATGGATTTCTAAGGGGGTTTTGGGGATTCTGTTTGGGGGTTTTGGGGAACCTATAAAGCGAGCTTCTACTATTCCATTGAGGGGTTACTCAAGTTACTCAACTACTCAAGCTTTCATCTTCAAGCTTCTCAAGCTCTCAAATCCAAAAGTCCTAGAATTCCAATCTTTTTCGCTCTTGCTCTCCAACCTAGAATCAAAGTGATATCTTCTAGGCAATTGGTGGTGACAAGAGAAAGGGCTTTTATCTCTTTCAAAAGAGACCTCAACACACAACACACTTGCTCCTTCAAGTTCTACTTCAAGGCATAGGTGATTGTAAGTGTTGCAATGTCAATATTTCATATCTTTCGTTATTAGATTAGCTCTCGGTTTGTGAGAGTGGTTTGCTTGCTCCCAAGTGGTGGGAGTCAAGGACATCGAGTGCATTTCTATTTCACTTGTATGGTTGCTACAAGTGGGTTTAAAGAAAACCTCAAGTTAGGGTTCTAACTTGAGTATCTGGTGGTATCTATGTGGAAGGGACGTAGGATTACCAGGAATAAGTCGGGAGTTGACTTAGGTAATCCGAACCCTTGAAACATCCTTGTGTTAGCATTGTTTCAATTTAGGGTTTATTTACATTCCGCATTAATTATTGGTTAGGAATTTAATTTGGTGGAACTATCGTTTTAAATTGCATAAACACTATTCAACCCCCCTTCTAGTGTTTTCTTCATAGCCAGGGACCTTACAATCATCAAAACCAAGTAGGGAGAAATCCAATAGTCAACAGTGCATGGTCGTGTGGCTGACACACACGGCCGTGCTAACCCTGTTTTAGAACGTTTCAATGTTATTTGACTTCTGATTGGCCTGAAACTCACTAGATAGACACATTAGACCCGTATGACTTGTTTGACATCATCAAAAAAAAAGTTTAGGCTTTAGTTAGTGGGTTAACTTAGGCTAACAACCACAACAGAATAGTGTGTCAGAGAGAAGGAATCACACTTTATTGGATATAATGTGATCCTTGATAAGTAGCACTAAGTTACCTCTTTCTTTCTAGGGCTATACCTCAGAGATGGCGCTATGCATATTGAACATGGTCCTGTCCAAAACCATGCCTACCACTTTATATGAGATTGGACTAGGAAGAAACCTAATCTTAAATTTGTTAACGTACGAGGTTGTACTGTGTACGTAAACTGACACAATCCAGATAAACTAGAAGCTAGATCCATCATGTGTTAGTTTGTGGGGGTATCTTAAGAACTCTCCAGGATATCTGTTCTATCACATTGAGGAACAAAACGTGTTTGTTACCCAAGATGCCACATTCCCATAAAGGGAGCCTCTTGGTGAAGAGACACTAGGCAAAGTGATAGATTTGGAAGAGGTTCTAGAAACACAAACTTTAATGTACCAAGGGATAAGACTAGACATCAATGCTTCTGTTGATGAAACTCAGCCATTCTGGAGATCTGGTAGACATTCCTATCCACCGAAGAGATACTACTATTTTCTCATCGATGGTGGAATAGAGGATGTAATCATGGATGATGATAACCATACCAGTTTTTAAGAGGCCGTGCAGAGTGGGGACTTTGCAAGATGGCTTGACGTGATGAAGTCTGAAATGGATTCCATGCTCACCAACAAAGTATCGACTTTGGAGGATGTTCCAAAGGGGTCAAACCCATAGAGAACAAATGGATCTTTAAGAAGAATATTAGTGTAGATGGAAAGGTAGAGACCTTCAAAGCAAGGCTAGTTGCTAAAGGATATCGTTAAAGACTTGGCGTAGACTATGAGGAAACCTTTTCACTAGTATCCATGCATAAATCCATTCGGATTCTGCTTACTATAGTGCCCTACTAAGATTACAAGATCTAGCAAATGAATGTAAAGACAACTTTCTAAATGAGGATTTAGAAGAGTATGTTTACATGACCCCGCTAGAGGGCTTCAAAGTCAGTGGGAGTAAGAGAAAAGCTTGTGGCTAAGCATATAAATGTATTGAGATATATGGTTATACATAATGATGCATCAGAGGAGGGAGTTTGGATGAAGAAGTTCATTATTGAACTTGGTATTGTTCCTTCATTTGTTGATCCAATACCTTTGTATTGTGATAACAGTGTTACAGTTTCACTTGCCAATGAACCTAGATCTCATAAGAAATCTAGACACATCCTGAGGAAGCTTCACTTCATACGTGAAATCCAAAGACGCCGAGACTTGAGATGCAAAGAGTTAATATAGATGATATTGTAGCAGACCTGCTCACGAAATCCCTTCCATAGAATAGACTAGAATGTTTAGTGGATAAAATCGAAATGCGGTTATGTAATAATTTGATGTAAGTGCACGTGGGAGAAATTGAAATATGTATGCCCTTAATACAATAATTGTAATTGTTATATGACATCTCGTTCAAAATGATAGTAAGCTCTTTGGTAATCTTTACCTATGTTATCAGCTATGTCACTTCTATGCTTGTTGATTGTGATTATATGATGCATGGATAAAGTCCCATGAATTATGAGAGGAGCATTGAGATAATGATGGTGATCATGATAATGAGGTCAAGGTGTTTGTCGATCGTAAGTCTAGAACTATTCTGATCAGAGGAATATTGAGAAAGGACATCGATATTCCGGTTAGACCAACATGCTTTAATCTATACCATTGGATGGTAGTGATTGGCCTTAAGATTCACTTGGTGTGGAGATATCGTTAGATAATGCACATGTGCTTGTTAGGAGAATAAGTGCACAGAATGTATCGTGATAGATACTTATGTACGGCTATTATACTATGAATGTCACCATAAGATCTCTAGTGGCAGTAGGTGCAAGGTAGTCATTTGACTAAGGATATGCTACAGGACCTTGCATATGAAAGATTATACTGTGGTAGATATCGAACGTTGGCTCTATAGTTGACGTGTAAATACCTGTTGAGTATAGTTGGAGGCAGTGAAGAGTATGGGCATATTGTCAGGATTTGTCTCCTCCGGTATAGAGAGGGCAGTGTCGCAGATGAGTAAATGGATTCATAGTAAATTCCTAGCCAGGGTAGAAGATGAAATTGTTAAGGATTGTAACAAGTGTCATCCAATCACTAACTATGTGATCACATTTCGCTTAAAGGGTTTAAGGTGTAGTGGAGTTGACTCGATACCATACCATAGACACCTTTGTCAGATAGTGATGATGAAGGGACTGGACTGCACGAAATCTGTCATGGTAAGGCCTAGATTATCTCAGAGGGATTTCAGACCTCCAAACTAGACAATAACGGTTCCGAAACGAGGGTCGGCTCGCTCAGCTAGGGCCACTACCGATCGTTGACACGATGGGATCATGGTCACAACTATAGTAGGAATCAGGCTATTAGAGTCAAAAACTGATGATGAACTTCTCATGGAAAACAAAGGAAGAAACTCTATGGGTTAAGATCGTAAAGGGTTATGATCAGAAGAGTATAAGAAATCAGGTTAGCATGGACTAGTTCACTAGTGTTTTAGCACTAGTCGACTAATCAGCTACTAGTTGACAAGTGCTAAGGTACTAATTGACTAGGCAGACTGTAAAAGTTATAGAGAGTTGCCTAGTCGACTAGTTACAGTAACTAGTCGACTAGCTGACTAGTTATAGTAACTAGTCGACTAGCCGGCTAATGCTAATGTTGCAGGATCCAAATTTGACGTGAGATTTGATTGGGAATCAACTCCAATTCATATCCAAGAGTTCCAATGCGATTGAAACTCGTTTGGAATGTCAATTCTACTTTGGAGAGAGATTAAGTACTATGTGAATACTTAATCGAATTAGATTCTGCTTCTCCTAGCCTTATAAATAGGGGGTTACCCCATCCTCTTAAAGTACATGCAATTGAGCAATCTCTCTTGTGAAATAGATCTGATTTTTTCCTTCTCATTATTCATCTCTAGCAAATCTAGGAAGGTGATTCCATTCGTGGAGGTGTTCTTCATCCCAAGATTCATATAATGCATTAGTTGGAGTAGGTAAATACGGTGCTTCTGGTATTCATCAAAAGATATTAAGGATCCACAACATCTCTTGAGTATACTCACACAAAGATACAACCTTTATGTTTTATTATTCAGTGGTATAATTTCTAGATTAGCAATAGATCCTGGGCATGATAGCTAGTCAAGAGAATTTTCTATCTTTCGTTGCTTGATCTAAATCGTTTATATATTATCTTCATGACCTTACAAGAGGTCCAAAAAATCTATGCGTATTAGGTGTGTGAGTCAGTGATCACGAGATTTTCTGGTGCAAGGCCAAAAAGTTATCAACTTCCGAGGTGGCAATGGTCTGGCCACTTCGCTGGCAATAATGCCTCATCGTTGGTGTTGGCTAGGGCATATGTTCTAGGAATTTCTTGCTTTCCTTCTTAGCTGAAATATTTGTCACTCTTTATGAACATTTCTCATTTGCATTCATAACTCCTTGCGATGTTCTTCTCTCTTTTAAATTACTCGGGCATAACTTTTGTGACAGGTCACATATGTATCATATACACCAAATTCTTTTCCTTAGTTTTTTATGATGAGCCATCATCAATGTGAGACTCTAAAAGCTTAACTCCTACTCTGGTAGTGACTCAATTGTACTCTACGATCGTGTCATATGTACGACATTGACGCTAGCCGTATGTGAAGATCACATGTTTTGAAATCATCGGTATCCGGTTGGTTTGAGACTGGATTCTCATTCGAACTTAAACTAGTTATGTCAGTGAAAACTACCATGTAGTTTGGTCCCTTCATCAGAACTATGGCACTAAGGTGACTAGGGTACAAAATACTATCAAGCTTTATTAAAACCTTAATGGTGTGATCCATGTATGTGATGCCAAAGTCTAATGGTTGGATGAAACTTATTATTCTAATAGGTTTATCTACTCCACCATGGCCAATGTTTATTATGGGTCCATATCGACTCCCTACGACACTAACCTCTTGTATCAAAAAGATAAATCCCTTTTTGACCTCCATGTGCCTTTACGTGCTGTATACTATGCCCAATGAGTAACTAGCAATGGTCGCTTTTCTTCATTGGTCGGTAAAAGCAAAAGCGTAGCCCTCCCACATGCAAGATTCTTTAGCACACATCAGGTCAATGGACTAAGCTGCACCAACTGCTATTTGAAAGCTTCTATTGATAGTCAGAATATGTTTATTGAACAAAAGCTTCTCGATGAGTTGTTAGAAGTACGTGTTTTCTAACAAGGACATGCATACTGTCTTATGATGTCTCTACTTCGAGTGACTATGATACCAGACACTGCCATCACTATAGTAAAGATCAATGCATATGCATACTGTCTTACGATGTCTATTCGAAATAACAATGTCATGTCTTGATATTCATATGACCAGGAATATTTAGGATTTATTCTTAAGCAGATCTATTAGGCATCATTATCATGATCTTATCATGATCCTCAGGTCCTCACACAATTCCAGAGACTTTATCCATGAAATTACATAATAACATCACTTCATACTCAATTGTATCAAATATTAACATAGATATAGAGGCACCAAATGGCTTATTATTATTTCGAACAAGAAGTTTCAATTACAATGATTGTCTTAAGGGAATACAAATCCTAACAACCCACACCTAAAGTTGATTCACCACCATCTTCCCTCTTCTTCAAGGACTCCAAGTAATTCTTATAATTCCTCCTCTAGTACCTAGACATATGACAAAATAAGCATTCACCCTTTGCAACATCATCTTTCTTTTCTTTTTCCTTCTTGATGCTACCATTAAACTTAGTAACCTTTATCTTTCCCTCGTGACTTGCTTTGGAGTGTGAAGAAGAACTAGTCAGCATAACTATCGACCTTTCCTTTGCAAAGGAACTATTTATATGCCTCAACATATTAAGCAGTTCTGGAAGTGTTCATCCGGCATGTTAATATTAAATTTCAATATAAACTAAGAGAATGTATTAGGAAGAGACTGAAGAATTATATCAATATATAATAAAATGTTTAACACAAATTCGAACCATTTCAATTCGTTAATGAAACCAATCATATTGGAAAACATGGTTTTAGCTACCATTGTCATTTGGAACGAGTTGCTAGAAGTATCAATCTTGCGATTCAAGATCTCTCTCCAAATAACTCCTTTATATGGAGAAATACGAGCCGAATGTCCATTTCTCATGCCTATTTTGTAACTCATTACTCATAGAGGCCGTCACGAGGCGCATGGTAGTGGCATAACCATGAATCCATATCTTGTAGACTCCGACGTCTGAGTTACTCGACTTCTCAATTGGTTTGTTGAGTGGGGTTGCATTTAGGATGTATGCGAGTTTGTCAATATATTCTTTTCAAGGATAAGTATATTTAAAATAATATACTTATCTAATTATGTATAATGATAGTCTTCAAAATTAGGTCTAGTGAATATATTCTTTTCAAGGATAAGTATAATTCCAGACATGATGCTGCAAATGATATATTTAAAAGAATTATAATAGTGTAAAGCATATGTTCTTTAATAATTAGATTGGTTTTTATCGAATTATTTTCTCTCACTATATTTAGCGAATATCTTTGACCGAAAAAGATAGATGAAAATTAGTATTTTAATTTTAGAGTGTTAATTAAGATCTGACTATCATGAGTGAGATAAACTTGATCGTCACTAACAAGTTATCTCACTCAATAGAAGGTAGACAAACTCTTTGTTTATTACAACTCCATATAATGCCGAATTATGGTTTTTGCTCATAATTCCTTTATGACCTTGACCATCACTAACAAATCATAAGTAATAGTCAAATCCTTTCCTATTCATTTCTTATTCAGTTAGAGAAAGGTATACTTATCATTGACCAACACCAATAAGGTCATATGAGTTTTCCTACCAAATCCATCTTATGGTTAATAAAAGTGCTTCCCTTAGTAGTAATACTAATGGCTTGATTATTGCCAACAACCATAGCACTAGTACATAAGTACTCTACACTTCTAAAATGATATAGGGTTACACACAATTCTTGAAAGCATTTTAAACGTAATAAATTTGATATAATTGGGAAATAACTAAGTTATGAAGATTACAACTAGATATACAATTTATGGTAATCAATTGACTAGGCGAATGGTAAAATGAATGGGAGGTTTTTCATGCTTGAATTACTAAGTCACATTCTTTAATTATGTAATCTCTCGAATACGTCTTTCTAAGACACCAATATGGCAAAATTAAAATCCATTGCTCTACATGTGATTATAGTCATTTTCAATTTAAAATTTAGGGTTTTCTCATCTACAATCTAATTAATTGGATTTTAAATTTGAACTAATTTAAATTCAGAAAGCAAAATCAAATCACATTAAAATTTGTTTTAAAACTATTTAGACCATGGAACGATATTATACATTATTAAGTTAGGTAATTAATAGCATCGAAGTATCCTTATAATTATTATGTAATTATATCACAAAAAGCAATAATAAAATATTGTATGCAAGCATGTTATTATATAACAATTTAAGGATGGAACAATATTAAAGCATAATTAAAATAATTCTATGTATTTAAAATTGTTCAAGCCGTCTAATCTTGTCACATGAAATTTTTTGACTGCATTAAAGTTATTTCTAATGCATGGAATTAATTTACGATCAAACATGTAAATTAAAAATTTTAATTAAAAAAATTCTAAATTATTTTAATTAACTAATTTATCACATAAATTATTTCAAGAATTAATTCACATAAAATGTTGTTATCTATGAACAAAACATGTTTAAAATTGCATCGTAGATTAATTTCTATTAATATCACAATTTGAAATTTCATAAATTAAAAATTGCAATAAAATGACTTAATATTTATAAAATGTTTTTACACCATAAAATATGAATTCCATATATAGGCTCAGGTATCATTATAAGTCAACATGGCTTGGAATTCTGATCAAATTAGAATAGCAAAAACAATATATTTCCAAAAATTTAATCCAAGAGTAAATACCTAGAAATCCTACAGAATACATAAATTAAAACTAATGAATAAAAATCATAGTTTTTAGTGGATATTTGACGTGTGTGTATATTTTAAATATTCACGCACGTCTTCTTTGTGTTTTTTCCGTTATTTTCCGCCGTCCCGTTTCCATTTTCTCGTGTTTTCTAGTTTTCTTTCACTTTTCCATGCTTTTGTGTGTTTGCAGGAGATTGCCAGCGTAGGGGACACATAACGAAGATATCATAAGTCCCTGGAGCAAAGGGAGGAGTCACACGCGATCCAGTAAGTCAAACGACCAAGATTGCTATCTTTCAGCCCCCCACCCGATCGATTGGACACATCCAACCGATCGGGTGATGCACGCGTATCCGACCCGGACAGCAGCTGAAGCAAATTGAGGATCAACCGACCGGTTCGACGACCGATTCATCCCAACAGACTTCTCGGGAATTTGGAGCTGAATTCCAACCGATCGGGTGATATTCACCCGATCGGTTCATCTGTAGCCGATTCCTCCAAGAGACGACCCGGAGAGCTCACCCGACGGCACGCTGACCGTGCCAAGTCGACCGAAGTCTCTGTTCTTTTGGGCGATAATTCCAACCAATCGGTTGATAATTCAATCGATCGGTTCACCTGATGACCGCAAGATCCAAACGACGAGCCGCTTGCGCCAACCGATCGGGTCACGTGAGCGGGTGAAGTTTTTGAAGACCGCAGCCGAAGAACGTTACAGCTCACCCGATCGGTTGATTCTTCAACCGATCGGGTGAAGTTGTTTTCTATATATAACTGCCCTAGGTTTTCAAAAACGAGAGCTGTGTATTTTTCTGTCTTTTTTCCCTATTGTGACGGCTGGAATTTTATTGTTATTTGTAAGTGTTCTGATCTTTATGAAACTTTGATATTATCTTAATAGCATTGCTACTACTTCATTTCAATTTCCTGATTATGATTTCTACGGTCGATTTTCATTTAGATCGCTTTTTAGCTAAAATGTGTGAGTAGTTCCTGAATCTGGGATTTTGGTGGAAACCCCTTCGTGGGTACTCCCTGATGCGTCCATAGGACTAGGATTCCGATAGGGAGTAGGGATTTATTGGTTACGCGGGGTGTTTCATTGTCATCGGCTGGAAAAAGACCGCCTTTGACCGTTGAGCCAAGGAGGAATAAACTTGGCGGTTGACTCCCTAGCCATAGCTCACGCCCTTAGCGTAGACATCGAATCCTAGCGTACAGGAGAGGCAGGACGAGATGTTGGGAGTTATCGTTGCGAGCTTAGTGCTCCCGGAGTCGGTCAGTGTTAATGGACATGGGAATGTCCACTGACCGAACCCGGGTAATCCGACGTATCATCCTGGGCACCGACCGGACTATCGGGCCCGTGGGACGCTGGTATCACTCTTAGAGGCAACGTCTCATCACTAAACCCTAATTCCGATCGTATTCCTATCCATAGGGCGTAATAGCAAGAACACATGATAGGGTGGAAACCGAAGTCCCAGTTTCCCTTCATATTGTTTATCCTCCGTATTTACATTCCGTGATAAACCATCTATCGATTGGGCTAGCTCACCCGTAGGGTGAATTGGTTCCTATTAGAAACAAGCACAACCACGCCTCCCTGTGTTCGACCCCCAAGCCACACTACAACACCGTGCGCTTGCGGTACAAATATTTTAAATCTGGTACCCCTATCATACTGCACACTTGCATGATCACAAACCCGGGGGACCTCAAGCTTTATGGCGCCGTTGCCGGGGAGGCAACGTGCTTGTTAATTTTAGGACCTTCGAACCCTTGAGTTTAGTTCATATCCCTACCTCGCGATAGTTTTCGCATTCTACTTTTTCATTTTCATTTTCTAATTTTTATTTTTTTTATTTTTTCTGTTTTTATCTGTTCCTATCCCATACTTGCTTCACGGGTATTTCTTGTTTTTCATGCGCATGAATACAAGGAGTCTCAACGACTCAATTCCTATTGACCCGGAAATTAACGCCACCCTTAGGCGTCTGGCCGCAGAGAAGAGAAGAAGAGAAGAGTCTGAAGCCATGGGGGAGAATACCCCACCTCATAAGTCCCTACTGGAGTACTCGATGCCATCCATCGGGTCCACCTCCTCCATTCGACCTCCGGCTATTTTAGCCCAGAGCTTCGAGCTTAAGCTGTCACTAGTGACGTGGATCCAGCAGGATCAATTCTGGGGCACCCATGGAGAGCCCTATTGAACATATGGACTCCTTCCTTGAGAAGCGTGACACATTCCGGATTAATGGTGTCACCACTGAAGCAATCCGTCTGAAGTTATTCCCCTTCTCTCTGCGGGATAAGGCCAAGCAATGGCTTAGGGGGAAGTGTTGGATATGGAAGACGTTAGTACACCCTTGTAGGGGATGTACGAGAGAACACGGACCTCGAACGTCGCGTACACGAAGTCGTGTGCAAAGGGAATATGTTCCCTTGTGGAGAGGATCTCTAGATTGATGGGAAAGTCGCATTATATATGCATAAGTGCATGCGACATATGGCTAATAAAGGGGTAATATCTTAAGCTTATGTTGTACCATGCATATGGTACAACTTAAGCTTATAATGTGCCATGTATCATGGTACACCTTAGTTAAATTGTTCCAAAGGAACAATTACTCCTAAAATAACTACCTTGGGGGCTATAAATAAGACCCAAGGGTAAGCCATTTCCTTACACTTTTGCATGGCATTCTTGCATGCATTTCATTCTAGCGAAGCTCTGCCGAAATCCTTCCTCTCTCTTTATCCAAGTTCTTAATCTAAAAGTAGAGATTTAGATTGTGGATTTAGTAGCCTTACTCCGTTCGTGAGAAGACTCGATCCGTCGTGGCGAATCCGAAGGCAAAGTTCCGAGACTACCGTGCCGCATACGCAAGCGTAAGTCTCAACTTTATTTATCGATCCTAACGCTGTTTTGACAGGATCCTACATTGGTATCAGAGCCATACGGGTTCGCCCCGGTCAAACCGCCGCCCCGTCGAAACTATGAACGAGTCGTTGTCTTTTTCACGAATGGGTATCCTACCATTACGGATATGGTAGGAACGCTTCGTGACGGAGAGAACGCAGCGGTTGTTCTTTTCACGTTAGGGTCTTCTGTCATTACGGATATGGCAGGAACTCTCCGTGACTGGAAGAACCGACCGTTCATGTAGTATGTTATTTTTCATTTTTGGCACACGGCCATTAGAAAATAACTACTTTCTCGACGAACGGGTGCTTCATCGACGAACGGGTGCTTCACCGGAGAAGAAGGTGGTAGTTATTTCCATCGGGGAAGATGAATTTTGGTGCATGTGTACCATGGCCAAATGGGCCATGAAGGCCATGCACCCCCCCTCCCCATGAGGAGGGGGTTGGCTACGGCCAATAACCACCACGGCCACCCCTCCGGCAGGGTGTGCGGCAACCCCATTCAAATGGGGTGGCCGGCCATGGCCAAAGGGGCCATGGCCGGCCAATGCCAAGCCATGGCCGGCCATGGCCAGGCCGGCAGTGGCCGGCCTGCCCGGCCCTGGCAGAGGCCAGGGCCAATGCCCTGACCTCGGCCAGGGCCTGGCCGGCCCTGGCCGGCCTCGGCCAGGGTAGAGGCCCTGGCCGAGGGGCCAGGGCCCCTGGCCGGTCAGGGCAGAGGCCCTGGCCGGCCTTTGGCCAAGCCTCGGCCAGGGCAGAGGCCCTGGCCGGGAGAAGTTGCAGACCAAATAATTGGTCGACCATTTTGGTTGTTTTGGTCGACCAATCCGGCAGAAGGTCTTGGTCGATCGTGAACTTGCCGACTGACCCATACGGGGTGACAAAAGGCCTTGGTCAAACTCGAATGTGCCGATTAGCCCATACGGGGCTAACGACAGTCGGCTACTCTTGTTTTATAAAAATTTTTTGGGCTCTACTCCTTGAAGATTAGCCATAGTGCTCTACTTCATGCGAGATTAGCCATGTCATTGTGCTCTACTCTACGGAGATTAGCCAATGTACTTATGACATTGTGCTCTACTCTATGGAGATTAGCCAATGTATTTCAAATTTTTGAAAAAGGTGTTTTTTAAATAGGTTATGTCCCGTCCTTAATCGGGATAGCGCAATTTAGAATTCCAAGTCCTACCACGATCCGGCCATGGTTATCTAACCCATGGGTGTGTAGAACAGGTCTCGTGGCTTGGCAATTGTTGCGCTAAAATTCTTTGCGCAAACTCTCACCTATTCCATTTTGAAAGATATGTTTTTCAAAAATATTTTTCCGCTGCTGGTACCATACGGGTATCATTTCTGATTTCTTTTTACTTGAGATAAGTAAGAGGGATACTTTGAAAGTTACTTCTAGATGGTAGTTGGGAACATAGTGAACTTCTCGATTCTAGAGTAACATTTCAGCGCATCCAAGGAACTTATCAAGTGTTTAAAGAATCGAAACTTTATGCATAGAATTTTGATCGTGTTTTTCATTTTCTTTGCAGTTTTTTGATTCGAATATGTCTACCACTTCTAAGAACATTGTCGCAGAGCTTAACAAAGGTGAAAAGCTCAACGGCGACAATTATAAACTTTGGTCAATAAAAATCCAATATGTTTTGGAGGAGCAAGATGTGCTTGAAACACTCCAAAACATAATGGAAGAACCTAAGTTGGGCAATACGGCCCAACACAAGAGGGACCGGGAAGCTTATGAGACTTTGACTCGAAAGAACAAAATAGCACGTATTACGTTACTGTCCGCAATGGACAATGACATAATGCGTCTATTTCGGGAATTCGACCTAGCCAAAGACATATGGTCTGAGCTAGAAATAAAGTTTGGTGGAACTTCGGTTACCAAACTCCGCTCCTTAAATATTCAATTTGATTCGTACAAGATGCGGCGAGATCATTCTATGAAAAAGCATCTCCGCCACATGGCGAATCTCATAGCTGAATTGAAGGATACGGGTCTTACGCTGTCTGACAAACAGCAGATCCAAGCAGTCATTTGTTCACTCCCAGATAGCTGGGATAACATGAAAATGCACCTCACTCATAATGAGTGCATTAAAACTTTAAGCGATGTATCAAAACACCTCGAACTCGAGGAAGAGCGGATTCAAGCCGCAAAACCTAGTGCAGAAGTGCATATGGCCGCTAGTTCCTCACATGGAGGAAATAAGCGGAAGAATAAACGCTTAAGGTTTATGAACGAACGAAAGCAAGAACCGGAAACCTCAAAGAAGACTAAGAACAAAAAGTGGCAAAAGAATGTGCACTCAAAGAAGAAAAACTTGAAAAAGATCAAGTGCTTTAAGTGCAACAAGTACGGTCACTTCGCCCGTACGTGTACGGATGGAAGTGATAAGGTAACTTGTAGGGCTAGTTACATATGTGTTTCTAGTTCCGTGTTTCTTGCTGAATCTAACTATTTTTGGTTGATTGATTCAGGGGCCACAGACCACGTAGCGAAGGACAGAAGGTTCTTCGTAGAGTATCGAAAGATAACTCAAGGAACAAAGTGGATATACGTCGGCAACAACACTCGTGTTGAAGTCAAAGGCGTCGGAACATGCAAGCTAGTTCTCGACAACGGCCGAACTTTATTATTGCACGACGTCCTCTTTGCTCCAGATATTAGAAGGAATATCGTATCCGTGGTCATGTTAATGTCTTTAGATTATGAATGGAGGTTCTATAAACAAAAGGTTGACCGTGTTTGTAATAGTTCTTTAATTGGGTCGGGTAATGTTTGTAATGGATTAATTGTTTTAAACACAATGTATGATGATTCTTCTTCTATTAATGAAAGTTTCCATTTGACAAATGCTTCTAACTCTGAATCTGAGATCATTTGTTGGCATGCAAGACTTGGTCATATTGGACCAACTAGAATGGATAGAATTGCCAAAAGTAGCTTGCTATCTAATGTTTCAAAAGTTGAAATGTCAACTTGCGAATATTGTCTTGTAGGGAAAACTTGTCGCAAGCCGTTTGGAACTGGCACAAGGGCCGAAGTTCCATTACAGCTTATCCATTCGGACATTTGCGGTCCAATGAATGTTAAGACAAGACGCGGGAAGTCCTATTTCATCACATTCATTGATGACTTCACCCGTTTCGGTCATATTTATTTGATTTCCCACAAATATGAAGCTTTATCTTGCTTCAAAAACTATATGAGTTTAGTGGAAAATCAACTAGATCGCAAGATAAAGGTCTTGCGAACCGATCGGGGTGGAGAATATCAATCAACGAGTTTTAAGGAACTCTGTGATGAAAAAGGCATAGTTCATCAAATAACTATGCCTTATACTCCGCAACAAAACGGTGTTGTGGAAAGAAGAAATAGGACATTGATGGAAATGGTCCGATCAATGATGTCTCAGGCAAATTTACCCATCACCTTTTGGGGTGATGCATTATTGACGGCAGCATTCATCTTAAACCGTGTACCCTCGAAGTCGGTAAGTTCTACTCCTTATGAGTTGTGGAACAATAGAACTCCAGACTTAAGCATTCTAAAACCTTGGGGTTGTGCCTTATACGCACATTTATCCTCTCACAAATATGGCAAACTTGGGCCACGTGGGAGGAAGTGTATCTTCATCCGATACGCTGAAAACTCCAAAGGATATGTTTTCGTCGGTCAAGAGGACAATGGGGGTCTAATAGAATTCGAATCGAGGGATGTTGTCTTCTTGGAAAACGAGTTTCCAAGACAGGGTGAGATAAGTCAAGACTTATCCTTGTTTGAGACTTGGGATCAAGAAGGATCGGAACGTTCGAGTGGGAGAATTCTTGGTGAAGAAGAAAATACGTTTCAAACTTCACCGACGGATGATACGAACGATACCAATCCTATTCCGAGTGGGAGTGATATTATTCCAAGTGGGAGTGATGTCATTCCAAGTGGGAGTGATCAAACTCAAGCAAGACGTAGTAATCGAACGAGGCTAACACCTCTGAGATTTGAGGATGAATTTCCTCAAACATTCATGACATTACTACAAGATGATGACGAACCTGCAAATTTCAATTAGGCCGTCACATGCCCTGCTAAAGATAAATGGATAGCGGCAATGGAAGAAGAACTTCAATCCATGAAAACAAACCAAGTCTGGGACTTGGTTGATTTACCCAAGGGACGTAGAGCCATTGGGAACAAGTGGGTTCTCAAAATCAAGCATAAGACTGATGGCTCCATCGAGAAATATAAAGCTCGCCTTGTTGCGAAAGGTTTCACGCAACAGGAAGGAATAGACTACGAAGAGACTTTCTCTCCTGTCGTGCGTTTTACCTCCATTCGCTTAATTCTGGCATGGTGGCTTGTTTGGACCTCGAGTTACATCAGATGGATGTAAAGACTGCTTTTCTTAACGGAGAACTAGATGAGGAGATCTACATGGAACAACCAAACGGGTTCGTACAAGAAGAAAACAAACATAAGGTTTGTAAACTTCGTAAATCCATATATGGTCTTAAACAATCCTCAAGGCAGTGGTATATGCGCTTTCAAGAAGTCGTTTTGTCGTATGGTTTCTCCATGCTCGACGGAGACAACTGCGT
This sequence comes from Scilla litardierei, assembly GCA_030789695.1. Lineage (NCBI taxonomy): Eukaryota > Viridiplantae > Streptophyta > Magnoliopsida > Asparagales > Asparagaceae > Scilla > Scilla litardierei. Next base: position 132,187,677 of record CM061138.1, on the reverse strand, counting down.
ATATATTAAGAGGATTAAAAACAAGTATGTAATTATGTCTCTTTATGTAGATGACATACTTATAGCCGGAAATGATAAGCATCTTATCATGGATATCAAAGCTTGGCTTTCATCCGTCTTTGAGATGAAAGACATGGGTGAAGCTGCATATATCCTTGGGGTTAAGATCTCAAGGAATCGTTCCAAGAAACTTCTTTCTCTCTCTCAAGAGACATATATAAAGAAAGTTTTAGAACGGTTTAATATGCAGGACTGCAAGCCAATTGATACTCAAATAAGCAAAGGCGAGGGTCTATGTTTGGAAATGTGTCCCAAAGATCCAAAAGAAAAGAAAGCTATGGAAAAGGTTCCATACTCCAGTGCTGTCGGGAGTCTGATGTACGCCATGATGTGTACCAGACCGGACATTTGCTATACTGTTGGTATGGTAAGCCGTTACCAATCCAACCCAGGACAGGCACACTGAAAAGCTGTGAAGAGGATATTAAGATACCTCAAAGGGACTGCGGACTATGTGTTATGCTATCAAGGCAATACCTTGAGACTCGAAGGCTATACCGATGCTGATTGGGCGGGTGATCTCGACGAGCGAAGATCTACCTCAGACTTTGTTTACTTGCTCGGGAATGGTGCAATATCCTGGAGCAGCAAGAAGCAAACCTGCATCGCCCTATCAACCATGGAAGCCGAATTTGTAGCATTCAGCATGGCGGTCCAAGAAGCTGTTTGGCTTAGAAAATTCTTAGACAGGCTAACGGATGCCACTGACTCGAGCACTGTTCCTATATACAGTGATAGTCAAGCTTCGATTGCCTATGTCAAAGATCCTAAATTTTATTGTAAGACCAAACACATTGATATTCGATTCAAGTTTGCGAAGGACTATGACAAACGGAAGGAAGTAGACATAGGATACATATCCACGCATGAGATGATAGCGGATCCCCTTACTAAGGCGATCCCCAGAGATGTGTTTTTCAAACACTTATCATCTATGGGAATGCGTAGGTGCTGAGCTGTATCATGTAATATTTCCCATGTCTATAGAAGATCAAAGTTTAATTTGCATACAAGTTTCTTACAAATGATTTTATATACATTTGTGTTTAAGTCTCAGCTATTTTATTGTGTGTATGTCAGACAGATTAAGGTTGACTCTCTCACATGAGCAACCGCCTTATCTTATCAGATGGATAGATAGAGATGAGACTAGTTTAAAGTCAAAATCATTAGACAAATGATTTAGAGTCGTGACTTAAACAAGATAGTCGAATGAAAGATCTGCATCATATGGATGCTTACAAAAGATCTGAGATCTGTATCACAAGGATATTTGAAAGAGATCTCATAGGATTTTTTAAATCCTATCTGTCTTATGCAGGATGAGAGTCCGGGAATATTTCATGAGTAGTAAGGGGACTCAAAAGATAGACACTGTGGTGTCTGATCTTTCATCCGTACAACATCATTAAGACATACTCTCCCTGGGAAAGGAGTGATGTTGTAATACGTGTTCATACCACATATGCATTTCGACCACTGAGTTAGTAGCAATAGTGTTTGCTATTATGTGAGACTCAAAGGCCATACGGGTCTTAACTCTTACCCTCAAGGACTCCAATTGGTTCCTTTAGATTTGACGAGATGATCGCTATCTTAGCGTGTTACTAATGGGCTATGATAATTTGGCTCGGCGGGGCACGTTAGAAAAGCGAATCAAGTCAAGATCAGAAGGTTCGTAAGAAGAGGAAGATTGATTTCATATTCACATTTGGACTTTAAATGATTCAAAGCTGGCCAGCCAATTGTAATCCAGATGGGATTCAATTGTTGAATATAAAGTATAAGAAATGTGAAGAAATAATCTAGAGTAAAGCATGCGTTGAACTACTCAACTTTGCACCTTCGAGGTCGTTGTGTATCTCTAACAAGTGCACAACAACAGACTCTACGCGCATGACGGTCGCACGGTCTATTTCTCGGTATGATAGATGAAAGAACTAAGAGAAAGACGTTCTCTTACAATCCCCTCAAGTGTGAGTGGGAGATGTTGGATATGGAAGACGTTAGTACACCTTTGTAGGGGATGTACGAGGGAACACGGACCTCGAACGTCGCGTACACGAAGTCGTGTGCAAAGGGAATATGTTCCCTTGCGGAGAGGATCTCTAGATTGATGGGAAAGTCGCATTATATATGCATAAGTGCATGCGACATATGGCTAATAAAGGGGTAATATCTTAAGCTTATGTTGTACCATGCATATGGTACAACTTAAGCTTATAATGTGCCATGTATCATGGTACACCTTAGTTAAATTATTCCAAAGGAACAATTACTCCTAAAATAACTACCTTGGGGGCTATAAATAAGACCCAAGGGTAAGCCATTTCCTTACACTTTTGCATGGCATTCTTGCATGCATTTCATTCTAGCGAAGCTCTGCCGAAATCCTTCCTCTCTCTTTATCCAAGTTCTTAATCTAAAAGTAGAGATTTAGATTGTGGATTTAGTAGCCTTACTCCGTTCGTGAGAAGACTCGATCCGTCGTGGCGAATCCGAAGGCAAAGTTCCGAGACTACCGTGTCGCATACGCAAGCGTAAGTCTCACCTTTATTTATCGATCCTAACGCTGTTTTGACAGGATCCTACAGGAAGGACCCGAACACCTTCAACACCTGGGAGAAGCTCTCAAATGCTTTCTTGACTAAGTTCTTCCCTCCGGGGAAAATAATGAAGCTAGGAAGTGAAATCTCATCCTTCACCCAGGCCAGCCACGAGTCCCTGCATGAAGCTTGGACGAGATACAAAGAGATGCAGCGGAGATGCCCTCATCACGAGCTTCTAAAGTGGCAGATTATTAATCTGTTCTATAACAGGCTGAGGGATGACTTGAAATCTTCTATGGACACCGCGGCCGGCGGGGTCCTTCATGTCTAGAAGTGAAGAAGATGCCGGCAATATCTTGGAAACATGGCATCAAACAATGAGCCGTGGTGTGATGAGCGTGCAACACCCAGATCTGGAGGCATTCATAGAGTCGAGGACGTCGATAAGTTGTCTAGCAAATTTGATTTGCTATCGACCCAGATCTCAGTGCTCATGGTAGGAGCCGGTGGTGCCGGCACCCAACAAGTATCAGTGGTGGAAGAGGAAGTCCTGGGAGACTTCGAGGGTGGTGACATTTCACCAACGGTGGATCAAGCTAGCACACTTTTCATTAACCCTACGGGTAATGCGCTGTATCCACCCCGGACTAGCTCCAACCCGGTTTATTCTCCAAATAACCGGAACCACCCCAATCTTAGCTATCGGGCGCCCTATCAGCAGCCGCCTCAGCAGCAGCAGCAGCTAGTATATCAGCTGCCTAGGCAACAACAGTAACAGTATCAGCAGCAGTAGCAGCCTCCGCAGGTGTACCCGCAGTATCAACCAAGGAACCAGCAGCCCATTCAGCAGTAGTAGCCATATGGCCAGCAGCGTGTTATCTCCCCGGTTGAGTCCCTCTTGACTCAGTACATTTCGAACCAGGATAAGATCAATTTGAAGCTGGAAATGGGGCAGAGGGCTCTCACCGACCAAGTAACCCAGCTGGGGTTGCAGGTGGCGAACCTTCAAAGGTTGCAAAATCAATTACCGCCACAACCGGAAGTTAACCCGAGGGGGGGCAAATCAGATTTTGGCACTAATGCATGAACATGCGAATGTGTCCGCTATCGTCCTGAGAAACGGGACCCAAATTTCCTACGAGAGTGCCCGCTAAGGAACCAGAAGCTCCATTGGTCGTTAGGCGGCCAATTGAAAAATCGAATGACGACGGAGCTCCGTCACCAAAGAATACGACTCCGGAGGGAGTCCCTGAAGAAGAGAAGAAGAAGGCAGAGGATGAGAACCTTAGAGTATTCAAGCCCGTTGTGCCTTTTCCCCAACGACTTGCCAAGGCTAAAATTGATGAAAAATACGGCAAGTATTCGCTATGGTCAAGTATTTGAGTTTGCAGATCCCGTTCCTCAAAGCCATAGAGACAATTCCCTCATATGCAAAATGTTTAAAGGACTTGGTGACGAGGGGTTCGAGAAAGGAAAAGGTCGTCCTCACGGCAGAATGTAGTGCTCTCATCCAGCGAGCAAATCAGCCCAAGCTAAAAGATCCGGGAAGCTTCTCCATTCCTTATTCGATTGGGGAATTAAAAATCCATCGGGCGCTCATGAATTTAGGAGCGAGCGTCAGTTTATTGCCCTTGTCGCTATACAGGAGAATAGGGATAGGAGACCTGGAGCCCACGGGTATGACACTTTAATTAGCCGATAGATCGGTCAAATACCCGGTGGGAATTGTAGACGACCTACCCGTTAACATCAGTGGAGTACATGTGCCGGTAGACTTCGTGGTGATGGATATGCCCAAAGACACTCATACGCCCATCATCCTTGGACGGCCCTTCATGGCCACCACTGGCGTGCTAATAGACGTGAAGAAAGGGAAGTTATCCCTTAATGTTGGCAACGAAAAGGTCGAGTTCGACTTGGGCTTATCTATGATGCACCCCCGGATGAAGCCGGCTACAATATGCTGGACGTAGAAGAAGAAAGAGCTGTGGAAGTCGGGGCCTGGGAAATTCTTTCAAGGAATCCCCCCGACAGCTTGGGGGGCCTGGAAGAACGTGTCGGTCTGAAGAAAGAAGATGTTGCTGGGGAAGCGGATGCGTCACATACGATCCCTCCCGGATTGTCTCCTTTGACGAGGAGAAAAGGGAAAGAGCCCATGGGGCTTACCGTTGATGAGATCCGGATCTTGAAAAGAGTGGTGGTAGACGCCAATATAAGGGAGAAGCCCCCTGATACCATCAATAGAGGGAGGATCATCGAGCAAGTCTACTTGTCACCGACGACGACACCAAAACCCACCAATTCAGAATCTGAAGGGATGCCAAACTTTGGGCATCACCCCCGTCCTCCTTGAAAATCATCTACGGGCATCGAGCAAACGACGTTAAACAAAAGCGCTTCATGGGAGGCAACCCATGCTCTAAACTTTCATCTTTGTTTTAAGGATTATTTTTAGCTTTATTTTTCCTATTTTGATAAATAAATCCAGCCACGTGAACTTCCGTCGAGAGACTTAGGCAATTTTTAAACTTTTGCAGGAAACAAGCCCCCAACTGATCGGATGAGCTCTCAACCGATCGGGTGGGACGTATCAGAAAAAGCCATATATCTGTTCTTCAGCGAACCGGTCGGGTGAAGCAAAATGAGACTGGGTGGCAGACCGTGTGAAAAGAGCAGAAGTCTCGGAAAATTTGGGATTTAATCAACCGATCGGTTGATAGAAGATGTGGTCGTGTGACTGACCGGGTGAGCTGCACAGAAGTCTTGGGAAAAATTGTGAAGCGGCCAACCGATCGGTTGAGTTCTCAACCAATCGGTTCGCCTTTTAGCCTCTTTTCAACAGAATTTTCGACATAATAACCAACCGATCGGGTGAAAACTCACCCGATCGGTTCGACTTAAACCCTATAAATACCCCCGCCCTCACCCGTTCATTTCCCTTCACCCATTTCGACTTCTCCTTCGCCGTTTCACTTTCCCTCTCCCTCAACCGGCCAAATTCTTCCCCCAACCGACCTCCAACCTCCTTCAATCGATCTCTCCGCTTCCTATTTCCTTCTCTCCATCAATCTCTCTCTCCCCCTCTTCCATTTAACCCTAGAAAAAACCCTAATTTCCGCCCGACCGCCCCCCCCTTTCGAAAATTTGTTGAGAAGAAGTGCCGCAGCTTCACACTCCCACTCATTGCACGGCATTGGGTGATCTACGAGCAAGAATCATCATCTCTACTGGGTAACTTCGCTCCTTAGATCCATTTACAATTTTTTCCTAGTATTACTATTTTGCTCGATTGCCAGTGTTTATGTGCATTCATCATATCTTGCATACACTAGCAACACACACTCACATGGCACTAGATCAAGATAAGGGTAAGGGTATTATGCGTGAGGAGGGGTCATCTCGTAAGAGACGAAAGACCACACGTCCACCTCACTCACGCCCTCCTCCTGCACAACCTGCACAACCGCAACCCCAACCCCAACCTATCATCCCAGCTGAGGACCCTATGATGGGCCCGTGTGGCTACCGTTTTTTGAGTCAGGAACAAAAAGATTTTTATCATAGACTCAATGCACGGTGGCACCTATCCACCAAATTTTCCCATGCCCAAATGCTTATCGATCTCGGTGTGTTCACCGAGGTCGAGACTCTCTTCGCCAATTTAGGTTGGATAGCTTTCCTGAACGCCAACGCGGTATCCTACCCCTCCCTCACACTCGAATTTTTATCCTCCCGTGTCTGTGAGTCGGGGTCTATCGTCATTTTTCACGTCCATAATAAAACCATCCGCACCCACCTGAATACCATTAATAACATATTTGGCTTCCCCATTCTTGCGGACGACGCTATCCGTCCCTACGGGTATCACCCCGATTTTGACGTCGATCAATTTTGGTTTCGCCTCACCCTACACGCTCACTATCCTCGAGGTAAGGCCAAGGCCTCCTCCATCATTCACCCCATATTTCGTCTGGCCCACCGAATCATATCCTCCACATTCTTCCCTAGGGATGAGTCAGGTACCGTGACCATCCCTGATCTTTTCGTTTTGTGGGCCATGACCTTTGCTTTTATTCGCGGTGATGACGGGATTGCTTTTAGGGCCCCTGTCATTCCCATTCATGCCGGTGCTTGGCTTATTCATAAGCTACTTGAGATTAGCCGCGCCGACAAGGGCAAGCTTTGTTGCAGGGGCCTTATTACTATAATAGCTTCATATCCACAGTGCAATATCCCCATCCCCCAAGATTTGCCTACTGCCGCAGGACCTGCACGTCTAGATCTTGATGTCCTACGGCACATACACATGATCAAGCCCCACCCCGATGGTCGTTTCACTTTCCACTACGGACACCCCCCAGCTCCCTATACCATTCTGCCCAACCCCGCTCGTCCGCCACCCTCTGCATTCTCACTCACGTTCACGGACCACTTCCACCTACACCACCACCCACTCCACCCCCTCACCTCCACCATCACATTCATCGCCACACCCATCACCCCCTAGGCGACCATCCCCTCCCACCACCACTGTTTCCATTCCTGCCACTTCACCTCCACTCACGACCACCGCCGTCGACCCCACAGATCCACCACCCTCCACTTTTGTCACCCCATACGTGCGCCGCAAGAAATTGCAGGTGCGTTCGTGATCACTTCCCCTACCATCCTCTTCTGTCGCCGTATCTACCCCATCTATCGCTGTATCTACCCCATCTACCATCGCTTTGGTCGCCATTTCCCTTCCACCCACCATCATCACCACCACACCACCCATCGTCTACACATCCACACCCATCCACACCCATCCTGCACCCCTCTCCCCACTTCTCCGCACACCCCCCACCTCTCCCCTCCGCACCCCTCCATCTTCTACCGAGGAGGACGAGGACGATTCCTCTCCTGCTTTTTGATTTCTTTTGCTTTTCCGATCTTACCCCTAGCATATTTCTGCATCTTCATGATCATATCTTATTGCTAGCACTATCATATCCAGCTTGGGGGAAGTCGATTTTTGTGTGTGTTTTGTCGTGTTCTTTCTGTGTGTTGTGTTTGTTTATATATGTCGTGTGGTGTGCTTTTCTATCGTTTATTTTCTGTATTTCTTTTTCCTCTTTCTTTAATTTTCAGTTTCGTATGTGTGTTTTCCTCGTTTCTCATTTCTCTTTGTGTCGGTGCGTATTTCCCCCTCTTTCATTATCCTCCCGTATTTACTTTTATTGCATTGAGGGCAATGTAAGTTTCACCTTGGGGGAGTCTTACTTCGTGTGTCGTTTTGTGTCTTTTTCTTCATTTTGAGTCGTTTTCGCCGCGTTTTTCTTTTTCTTTTTCTTTCTTTCCTTTTCTCCTCTCTCTCCTAGAGATGACCCCAAATGATGAATTGCCACAGAATCACACACACACCTAGCATGGCTTCGATAATCACATTCACTAACCCTAGGAAGCTGAGTCCTCTTACATTTCATGCATCGTGGGTCAATTTTGCTTTTGTGTGAGTCGTGTGTTGTGTCTAGCTTACTGTGTGTTTCTACTGTGTGATTTTGATTTATATACCTGTCCTGGAATGACCGCTAGATTATCATGTTTCGATTTGAATATGCGGTATTAGCTTCTCCTGTCTGCTTCTGTCTGCGTGAATATATATATATCGTATGTTTCATTTCGCATGTGTCGGGATTCCACAGTTAGGATCAGGATAACCCATTTAGCCTATGCTTTGATTAGCGAAGAAAATCTCCCTTGTCCAAGTGTCTAGAATCCGATTTCTTTTTTTATTTTACTTGGTGCAAATCCCCTCGTCGTGTACCATTCTCCCACTTGGGAGAGTACACACATGTATATACCCAAAAGTCGAAAAATCCAAAAAAAAAAGAGAAAAGAAAAACCCAAAAAGAAGAAGAAAAGAGAAAATAAAAGAAAATATATATATATGTATAGCCAAAAACCCAAAAAAATTCCTGTGTGAATATTTTCCTACCTACCGAGAATAAAAGGAAGGCGAGAATTTGCACCGAGTGTTCTTCTCCACATCATCTCAACCCCCATCGTTTTCGAAAACACTTGGAATAGGGACCTTCTAGCTATTATCTAGGCGATAGTGAGGTGATTTCCTAGTACCTAGTTGTGGAGTCCCTAACGCATGATATGATTCGATTCTTACTCTGTTCTATTGCATGCTTGAGCTATCTTTTCATCGCTTATTTCAAATCGAATCTATATTTGGGTCTTTTCTTGGATTTGTGTATATGGAGCTCTATTGCACATTGTATATAGTAACACCATCTGCTAGCACACGACCACACTCACTTGCGCTTCACCACGTGGGCCCATGACACTCGTTTGGACTCGTTTTCCTTGGTTTAGTGTTGTGATTTGGTGCTTGCTTGCTTGGTGTGGCGTTGTTGATTTTGTTGGCCCTGACGGGCGATTTAGGATTTAGATTTATCTTTTTCTCTCTTTCTCTCTATTTTCCCTCCGAGCTCCTACTCTCACCCGTCTTCCTCGAGGACGAGGAAGGATTCAGCTTGGGGGATTTTGACGTGTGTGTATATTTTAGATATTCACGCACGTCTTCTTTGAGTTTTTTCCGTTATTTTCCGCCGTCCCGTTTCCATTTTCTCGTGGTTTCTAGTTTTCTTTCACTTTTCCGTGCTTTCGTGTGTTTGCAAGAGATTACCAGCGTAGGGGACACATAACGAAGATATCATAAGTCCCCAGAGCAACGGGAGGAGTCACGCGCGATCCAAGGGGTCAAACGACCAAGATTGCCATCTTTCAGGCCCTCACCCGATCGGTTGGACACAACCAACTGATCGGGTGATGCACGCGTATCCGAACCGGACAGTAGCTGAAGCAAAGTGAGGATCAACCGACCGGTTCGACGACCGATTCATCCCAACAGACTTCTCGGGAATTTGGAGCTGAATTCCAACCGAGCAGGTGATGTTCACCCGATCGGTTCATCTGTAGCCGATTCCTCCAAGAGATGACCCGAAGAGCTCACCCGACAACCCGCTGATCGTGCCAAGTCGACCGAAGTCTCTGTTCTTTTGGGCGATAATTCCAATCGATCGGTTGATAATTCAACCGATCGGTTCACCTGATGACCGCAAGATCCAAACGATGAGCCGCTTGCGCCAACCGATCGGGTCACGTGAGCGGGTGAAGTTTCTGAAGACCGCAGCCAAAGAACATTGTAGCTCACCCGATCGATTGATTCTTCAACCGATCAGGTGAAATCGTTTTCTATATATAACTGCCCTAGGTTTTCAGAAACGAGAGCTGTGTATTTTTCTGTCTTTTTTTCCCTATTGTGACGGCTGGAATTTTATTGTTATTTGTAAGTGTTCTGATCTTTATGAAACTTTGATATTATCTTAATAGCATTGCTACTACTTCATTTCAATTTCCTGATTATGATTTCTACGGTCGATTTTCATTTAGATCGCTTTTTAGCTAAAATATGTGAGTAGTTCCTGAATCTGGGATTTTGGTGGAAACCCCTTCGTGGGTGCTCCCTGATGCATCCATAGGGCTAGGATTCCGATAGGGAGTAGGGATTTATTGGTTACGCGGGGTGTTTCATTGTCATCGGCTGGAAAAAGACCGCCTTTGACCGTTGGGCCAAGGGGGAATAAACTTGACGGTTGACTCCCTAGCCATAGCTCACGCCCTTAGCGTAGACATCGAATCCTAGCGCGGGGGAGAGACAGGACAAGATGTTGGGAGTTATCGTTGCGAGCTTAGTGCTCCCGGAGTCGGTCAGTATTAATGGATATGGGAATGCCCACTGACCGAACCCGGGTAGTCCGGCGTATCATCCTGGGCACCGACCGGAATATCGGGCCCGTGGGATGCTGGTATCACTCTTAGAGGCAACGTCTCACCACTAAACATTAATTCTGATCGTATTCCTATCCGTAGGGCGTAATAGCGAGAACACATGATAGGGTAGAAACCGAAGTCCCAGGTTTCCCTTCATATTGTTTATCCTCCGTATTTACATTCCGTGACAAACCATCTATCGATTGGACTAGCTCACCCGTAGGGTGAATTGGTTCCTATTAGAAACAAGCACAACCATGCCTCCCTGTGTTCGACCCCCAAGCCACACTACAACACCGTGCGCTTGCGGTACAAATATTTTAAATCTGGTATCCCCTATCATATTACACACTTGCATGATCGCAAACCCAGGGGACGTCAATATTCTTATGTGATATCACTCTCTAAAACTTTGGTGAAGATATTTGATCTCCTCACCTACAAGTGTAATAGAAGTTTCACCTTGATGATGCAACCAGCTTCCCAATGTAACACCAACTCAGTCTCGAACGTTGCTAGCATTTGAGAAAAAGAGAAGGAAAAAATTTTGGAGAGTAAAATTCTACCTTTGAGCCAAATCTTGAATATATTTTTATCTTCATTTTGGATTGATTTCCATGCATATGCGAGACGGATAGGAACTCTTTATATAATGGTAGGATTCCAAGGGTTCTCTAATTATATTAGATGTATGGCTAAAGAAACATTCCAAAAACCACCCTTATCTGAGTCAAACACTATCATTTAGTTTAATTTATGATCTAAAAGTTGGATCTAAACCAAACAAAATATGTCCCAAACACCCTAAACTCAGCCCAAACCTAGTTGTCAACTTGCCACTACCGGCCATGTAAAATCCAGTTATCTCTTTGATACAACGTGCAGAATCCCGTGGATGACAAGTATAAATATTAGATGGAAGGGGGTGAATAGTGTTTGAAAAAATTCTACCTAAGAAATCTAAGAGAGTTACCACATTATATTCTTAATCTACAAAATTCACTTGTAATGATTAGACATGATTCAAAAAATAAACACAAATTGCAAGCAATGAGATCACCAACAAAAGCACAACACAAACACGTTTGCTTTATACTATTTGGTCTCCCTGGCTTAAGTCCAGCCCTAAACAAAATCCGCTAAGAACTTGTTCCACTAACAATTTGTTAAACCGCAAGAGCTACAACACTTAACACTATAATCCGGTGCTAAGAAACCACCCTCTTAAACAAACCTCGAGAGTAAAGCTACCTTTCTCTCAAACAACCCTTGAGAGAATACTTAAACTTTTGCGATTGAAAGCATAAGATGCCTATAGACTTTTAAAACGGAACTCTTTGTGTATAAGTGTGGATAAGTGAAAGTTCTTTATTCTAACGATTGAGATTGGGGAATATAAATATTTGGAAATTTGGCCAATGAAGAAGACGAACTCTTGAGGGTGTTTTGTCCAATTTACGAATTAGGTTTTGCTTAAAAATATCTAAAACTTGTTTTTTGTTGTGAACGGTTGTTGATGAGTTAGTTAGGATCACGTCTTATCTTATAGATAAGACCATATCTATTGTATATTATCTCTATATGCTCATCCTCCTGGTTAAAATAAAGAGCTGGGTGTTCCTCCCCCAGAAGATGATTCATAACACGTTATCAGCACGAGCCTCTAAAATAAAAATACCGATCATTGCAAAAGAGAAGAAAAGGCAAGATCCACACGCGAGCGGCTTCGTCTACCTGAAACGAGCATCGTCATCCATGCGTAGGCTTCGTTCAACCGTCGCTAGATCTGGAAGACGGATCTAGAGGTATTCTCGCTAAAAATATAATTTTTATCATGCGCATGATTGTTTTCTCCATAGATCTCGCAAGATCAGAGTGGAAATAGGGTTTGATGCCTACATCAACGATTTTTGTCTAAAATCATGTTTTTTTCTGAAAAATTAAATAAAAAATCATTTTTTATCCCCAACGGCTTCGCCGGCAGCCTAGCCGCTGGCCGCTATTGATCTACCGCCCTGAAGGCGGATATAGATCCCCCACCCCCACCACTTCCGTCGATTTGCCCACATGCCTCGCTGTGTGGGGGGGATACCGTCCCCATAACCCCCCTTACCTTGCAGCGGGGGAGCGCCGTCCCGATTGCCCCCGCCTAAACAGCGGGGGCTGCCGCCCCATCAACCCCCTGCCTCGTAGCGGAGGGGGACGCCGCCCCGATCGCCCCCGCCTAAACGACGGGGGCTTCTTCATCCCCACTCTCCCCCTGCCTCGTGGCGGGGCCCCTCCCCGACCCCACATTGACGGGGCTACCCCCCCCCTTTTTGGGCACAAGGGGGCAGCAGCTGCAAACCTAGCCGCTGCCCCCCCCCCCTCCTCTCTCTCGCTGAAAACATTGGGCCGCATGCCCATGGCTTCAAAAAAACATACCAAGCTGTGGGCCTGAAGCCCGCAGCCACACTGCCGGCTTCAGGCCTGCAGGCTGTAAGAAAGAAAAAAATAGAAATGGAAATATAGGGGATGGGGCTAAAACAAAGATTAAAAAGGCTTTTGGGGGCCTATAAATCACAGAAAAATTATGATAAAATGTGGGCCAGAAATGGGACATTATGGGGACATTTGGGGATTTTTGGGGTTTATTGGGGGTAAATAAAAAAGGAAAACTTCTTCCTTTTTCATGAAGAACATGTAAAATTATTGTGCTCTTTTCAAACCTTTTTGAATAATCCCATTATGCACAACTCTTTGCATTCTATGATGCCTTTTAGGATCATAATTATATGCTCTGCATCACTATTAAATGGCTCATTCTGTGGATAAACTTATTGTAACGACTGCTTTTCATGTATCTGGATTTATTATAATATAATATATGTTTTGGTGGATTTTCTCCTCATGTGTGGTTTTCGTCTCCGTAACTTTCATTTTAGATCGTTCCGTCGTGTTTTCTCGTTTCTTCCTTAGGATCGTCGATTTCGAAGGAAGTCATTCGTGACGGGCTTCATAACGGTCGTATCTTACTGTTAGATCAAGCCTAGGAGTCTTAGGAAACGATCCCGGAGCTCCGCCCTCCGTATCGAAACTTTGGTGCACGTTAGCCGGTATGAGAAGGGGCACCGACCGACTAGATGACGATCCAGTCGGTCGGCAATCCTTTTTGGACCGACTAGTTGGCTTTCTAAATTATTCAGAAGTTACTGTTTATCGTTAGTCGGTCTAAGAACGTTGGTTGACCGACTAGGTTGCAAACTAGTCGATCAGCAATGCTTCTTTAACCGACTAACTCTTCAACTTAATTTTAGTATCAATATTGTTCACTCTTAGTCGGTCTAAGAACGTTCATCGACCGACTAGATGTTAAACTAGTCGGTCAGTATTTGTTCATGGACCGACTAAATCTAAATCCTATTTTCGTTCAGAAGTTACTGTTTACACTTAGTCGGTCTGCGTTGGTCGACCGACCGACTAGTTGCCAAACTAGTCGGTCAGAGGTTGCTCTTTGACCGACTAATCTGTGTAAAACCCCTAATTTCTGGGCAGCCGCCAGCCCAACCTATTTATACCCCTCCCAAACGTTTTCTTCTTCCTCCACTCGACCCAAAACCCTAGTTTCTCCCCCATTGAGCCCCCATCTTCCACCAAGCCTTATTCCTTCATCCCAAGCCCTAGATCCATCATCTAAACCCTCCATCAACTCATTCTACCTCTCAAATCCCCAAAATCTCACCAAATCCCCAAAATCCCCCAAAAATCCTAACTCTCCAAACTTCTCCATTTGTTTCCAGATCTGGTCCTAGGGTTCTCCGGAGTGTTTCTTCCGCCTCCTCTCGGTAAGAAATCGATCTCTCGATGTTTTCATAACCTATTTGTATTTTTATGAAACCCTAATGAAATTTCATGTTGTTTGATGATTGTTTCCCCATAACAGCGATTTCCCCCGTAAATTAGCATCCGCGAGACGAACCTTCGTAATCGTCATCCCCGGTGCTAGGCAAGTGAAACTTGCCACTTAGGGTTTAGGCCATGTTTTAGGCCATTTTGCTTGTTGTAGGCGTAAAAGAGGCTAGGCGACGAAATGATACTCGCCTAGGCGCAAAATTGGGGAACTAGCTTGACGACGAAGCTAGTTCCGACATTTAGCATGTTGCACAATTACCATGTCATGTTTACTTTCCATTAACGGTACGCAAATAAATTGTCATGTCATTGCATCCTTTAAGTATTTCTGTGAATTCATAGCTTCGCTACAATGCTTGTGTTCCTGTCTCGTGTTCCAGAAGCGGGCCATGTGTTGGTTGATAGCCAATGCCCGAATTGCTTGTTTCCGGCTAGGTGCACCCCTACGCCAATTGTTTATGAATCGTGATATAGAATGCGAGCTCCTGTGCGGGGCAACCCCGGCTCATTTACTGAGCTCATGTGCAGGGACCCTGGCTCGATTACATATGGGTATTGGGGGTAAGAGTTATGCGGCCAATCAACTGGAAGTCTGCCCGATCAGCAACTGCACTGGTAAGGCGTAAACTCTGGGTTTGGGGTAGTTGTTAAGCGGCCAATCAGCGTGAATGTGAAACCATTCAGCTGTAAGGCGTAAACATCTACAAACAACAGTGAAACGTGAATAGTGAATTGATTGAGATTGTTAGTAGCTTGGCTACTCTTGTCTTGTCCCGATAACTGTTCTCTTGTACAAATTGTCTTGCCATGTCTTGTTTGTGCACTCATGTTATAACTGCCATGTCATGCATACTAAAACTGTTAGGTTGCTAGTTGCCTTACTTTCAGTTTCCTTGCCCAAGTCTTCTAGACTTGCTGACATGTGCCCATTTACTCTTTTGGGTGACACATGTTAGATCCTGAGCCTGAGTACCTTGTTGAGGACGAGGTGTTTGCTGACGCCGAGCCCGAGCTTGTGTTTGACGGGGAGTACGTGTACACTGGGGACCAGTTCTAGTGTCTTTGTTGTGTTTTCCTTTTGTTTAGACTGCTATTTTGTTGACAGTGCGTAGCACCTATACTTTGTTATGTCGTTGCTTTTGTTGGCCTTGTTCTGGGCCTTTAGACTCTTTCTTTTAGCCTGGTGGCTTTTCTGGATGTTGGACTTATTTTCCATGTTGGACAATTTATGATATATGGGATTTTATTTCAGTCTCTATTTGTGTTATTATTGTTGTTCCGTTGTGGTTACAGGGGACCTGCTTATGTTTTATTGACGCTTATCGGGTTTGGGGCTTCACAGCTCCACTCTCGTGCGGACCTCTTCACGTCTCGCCTCCATTTTAGGGAAGCGGGGCGTGACAGGTTTTGTTGGTGGCCCATGCAGGTCCTTCTGTAACTGCGAATTGTCGGAATAACGATAATAATATTAGATGTCCAATAAACTGAGTTCGACGTCTGAGTCATAAGCTATGAGTCTAATCTGATTCGTTCTCTGTGTCACTAGATGGCAGGAAGACGATTCACCCGTGGTGGGGGTAGTGGTGCGCTCCCTCATGATGAGGAGCCTGAGCGGGAGCCCACCAACGGGGAGATGATGCGGATGATGCTCTAGATGATGCAAGTGCAGCAGGGTGTGCTTCTGCAAGTCCAGAATGCTCCACTTGCTCGAGCTGCCAGGGCTCTTCCGGATGCCCCTCGCTCTGAGCCAGGAGCGAAGCAATTTCGGGAGCTGGGTCCCGCATATTTTGATGGGTCTGAGGGTCCTCTGGCTGCCGATGAGTGGAATCGAAACATCGAGGACAATCTGAAGATGGCCAAGATCACCCCGGCTGGATGGGTTGATTTGGCGAAGAGGCAACTCAAGGATAATGCTCGGAATTGGTGGGATGCGAAAGAGAAGATGTTGGTGGAGCCGATGGCTTGGGCTACCTTCAAGGCCAGATTTGAGGGTGAGTTCTTCCCGAAAGCTGCCAGAGAAGAGATGCTGCAGCGTTTTATCGATTTGAAGCAAGGAAGCTCGCCGGTGGACCTATATCACCAAGAGTTCATGAGGCTAAGTCGGTTTGCACCAAAGATGGTGCAGGACGCTGAGGAGAGAGCTCAGAGGTTCCTGCAGGGACCTGCTTCGGAGCTCCAGAGTTTTGTGACCTCTTCTGACAGGGAGTCTTATCAGAAGGTTCTAGTAGCAGCCAAGAGGCAGGAGCTGCTCGTGAACCAGAGGAGGGGGTCTGTTGTTGGTGCTGGGGAGAGGCCTATGGAGCAGGCCATAGCGGTGGTTAGGCCTGGTTTCAAGCCTAATCAGCCAGCTCAGTTTAAGAGGCCAGGAGGGCCCATTCTGAAGACTTGCCATTTCTGTGGCAAGCCTGGCCACATCAAGGATCAGTGTCGGAAGTTTTTGGGCCAGTGTCTGGTTTTTGGTGATGCTTCCCATGCCGCGAAGGATTGTCGGCACGCGAATCAGCTGCGGAGGGCAC
Source organism: Scilla litardierei (assembly GCA_030789695.1). Lineage (NCBI taxonomy): Eukaryota > Viridiplantae > Streptophyta > Magnoliopsida > Asparagales > Asparagaceae > Scilla > Scilla litardierei. The sequence goes on along the minus strand of CM061138.1, from coordinate 132,170,837 downwards.
CTGTTGCAGCACAGCCGTTGCAGCAGCGAGCGTCTGTTCCTGCTGGACGTGGAGCAGCTCTTGTTCCACAGGGACAGGCTTTTCAGCAGGCTGTTCCGCCAAGGAAGCTGGCTTTTCTGATGACCGCTATGGAGAGCGAGGCTGTGGATGAGGTTATCGCAGGTAATCCTCAATCTAGCTGTCACTTTCCTAGCTGGTTTTGATTGTTAGATTACGTTGTGTGCTTGAACATGGTTGTTTGCTAGACTAGGGTTTGATTGTTAATTGATTGTTAGGTGTGGTTTTGGTTTGCACATTTCCTGCACGAGTCCTCTTTGACTCTGGTGCATCGATGTGCATTATTTCTCGGAGCTTTGTGGAGAGGCATTCCTTGTCAACGTCCCCTCTTTCCAAGAGTTGGAATATCGTTACAGGGAATGGCGTGGTCTCGGTGCATCGTGGTTGCAATTCTTGCTCGTTGGTGGTCTGTGGACATGAGCTTTTCGCTGATTTCATTGTCCACGACATCATCAACTATGATGCAGTTCTTGGGATGGACTGGCTTGCGAGCTTCTATGCTACGATCGACTGTCGAAGGAAGAAGGTGGTGTTCGAGATTCCCGGACATCCAGTATTTGAGTTCAGTCATGGTAGCAGTTCGCTTGGTCCTGTCAGGTTTCAGGCCAGGCCAGTGGAGGTTATGGCTTTGCAGATGGAGCTGGAGTGGCCAGCTGTGGTGCGTGATTTTGGCGACGTCTTCCCCGAGGAGATGTCTGGTTTGCCACCTGATCGAGCTTTAGAATTTTCTATCGATCTTATTCCAGGTGCGCAACCGATTTCGAAGGTGCCGTATCGTATGGCACCTGCAGAATTGGAAGAGTTGCGAAAGCAGTTGGATGAGCTTTTGCAGAAGGGTTATATCAATCCTAGCGTGTCTCCGTGGGGAGCACCGGTGTTGCTGGTGAAGAAGAAGGATGGTTCGCGTCGCATGTGCGTGGACTATCGGGAGTTGAATGCGGTGACCATTAAGAATAAATACCCGTTGCCTCGCATCGATGATATTTTTGATCAGCTTGGAGGTTCGAGGGTGTTTTCTAAATTGGATTTGAGGAGTGGTTACCATCAGTTGAAGGTGAAGAAGGGAGATGTTCCGAAGACAGCGTTCAGGACGAAGTATGGACACTATGAGTTTGTGGTTATGCCTTTCGGCGTAACTAACGTGCCCGCAGTTTTCATGAATCTGATGAACCTGATTTTCTACGACTTTTTAGATAAGTTTGTCGTTATCTTTATTGACGACATTCTGATCTACTCGAAGTCGGAGAAAGAGCATGCCTCGCACTTGAGGATGGTATTGGAGATTTTGAGGAAGCATCGGTTGTATGCTAAGTTTTCGAAGTGCGAGTTCTGGCTGGATAGAGTTGCTTTTCTCGGGCATGTGGTGACTGGAGATGGTATTTCAGTGGATCCCGAGAAGATTAGGGCCATCAGAGAGTGGCCTGTTCCGTCGTCTGCGTCTGAGATTCGGAGCTTCCTTGGACTCGCTGGTTACTATCGGCGTTTCATTAAGGACTTTTCTCGTATTGCTGAGTCGATGACCAGGTTGACGCGGAAGGATGTTGCTTTTGTTTGGTCGGGTGATTGTGAGAGTGCTTTTGGTATCCTGAAGGAGAGGTTGACGACTGCCCCTATTCTTGTTGTGCCTGATCGCAGCGGTGGATTTGAGATCTTTTGCTATGCTTCTGGCAAGGGTCTCGGTTGTGTGTTGCATCAGCATGGACATGTTGTGGCTTATGCGTCTCGTCAGCTTAAGGTTCACGAGAAGAATTACCCGACGCATGATTTGGAGTTGGATGCCGTTGTGTTTGCTCTTAAGATTTGGAGGCACTTCCTGCTGAGTGAGAAAGTGAAGATTTTCACCGATCACAAAAGATTGAAGTACATTTTCACTCAGAAGGAGCTCAACATGCGACAGCGTCGATGGTTGGAGCTTATGGAGGATTATGAGATTGAATTGCAGTATCACCCTGGCAAGGTGAATGTGGTTCTGGATGCTTTGAGTAGACTTCCAGCGGTGATGATTTTGACCTCGCAGTGGAGATTGCAGCAAGATTTTTGCGAGTCTGGCGTAGAGATTGTTCTTCCTGGGGAGGCTTCTTCGTTGATGTACATGCAGGTACAGTCGACGATCGTGGATCGGATTAAGGCTGGCCAGGCTGAGGATCCGAAGCTGGTGAAGATTCGGGAGCAGGTGGAAGCCGGTCTGCGGACTGACTTTTTGATTCATGAGGATGGCTCGCTGAGGTTTGGAGCCAGGTTGTGTGTGCCAGCTGGGGATATTAGAGAGGGGTTGATGGTGGAGGCACACAGTTCGCCGTATTCTGTGCATCCTGGTGGCACCAAGATGTACCAGGATCTTCGTTTGAATTTTTGGTGGCATGGCATGAAGAGGAGTGTGGCTCGGAGTGTGGCCAAGTGCTTGGTTTGCCAGCAGGTGAAGGCGGAGCATCAGCGTACGGCCGGGTTGCTACAACCGCTTCCGATTCCGAAGTGGAAATGGCAACACATCACTATGGATTTCGTGACTGGACTACCTCGGAGTCCGAAGCAGAATGACGCGATTTGGGTGATCGTAGATCGATTGACCAAATCCGCGCACTTTATTCCATTCCGAGTGGGACAGTCCACTGAGGCGCTAGCAAGGAGATATATGGAGGTAAAATTCTTTTACTCTCCGTATTATTTCCTTTTCCTAGTTTGGATAGTGATGTAACATGAATCGTGCAGGAGGTCGTGCGACTTCATGGAGTCCCCGTGAGTATCGTGTCAGACAGAGACACGAGGTTCACATCTCAGTTCTGGCAGAGTTTGCAGAAGAGCTTGGGTACGCGTCTGAGTTTCAGCACGGCGTACCATCCGCAGACGGATGGCCAGTCCGAGAGGACGATTCAGATTTTGGAAGACATGCTGAGGGCGTGCATGTTGGATTTCAAGGGTTCATGGGAGGACCATCTACATCTGGTAGAGTTTTCTTACAACAACAGCTTCCAGGCGAGTATTGGCATGGCGCCTTTCGCCGCTTTGTATAGGAGGAAATGTCGATCGCCATTGAGTTGGGATGACGTTGGTGATCGGGAGCTGTTGGGACCTGAGATGATCGTGGAGGCCGTGGATATCGTCAGGAATATTCGGGAGAGGTTGAGGATTGCTCAGGACTGTTTTAAGCATTGGGCGGATGCTAAACGTCGTCCTTTGGAATTTCAGCCGGGCGACCATGTGTTCTTGAAGATTTCCCCGAATCGTGGTGTGATTCGTTTTGGGAAGCGAGGGAAGTTGAGCCCGCGATACATTGGACCGTTTGACATTTTGGAGAGGGTTGGCGAGGTAGCGTATCGCTTGGCCTTGCCGCCATCTTTGGAAGGAGTTCACAATGTTTTCCATGTGTCGCAGCTTCGTCGATACATTAGCGATCCATCTCATGCTGTGGATTTTTCGGAGATTACCTTTCGCCCCGATATGACGTATGACCAGCATCCAGTGCAGATTCTGGACAGGCGTCAGAAATCGCTTCGGAACAAGATTGTCAATCTTGTGAGGGTGATGTGGCGACACGGCTCACCTGGAGAGTCTACTTGGGAGAATGAGGATGAGATGCGAGAGCGTTTCCCACTTTTGTTCCCGGACACGTGAGCGTTTGGAAATTCCGAGGACGGAATTTTTCTTAAGTTGGGGAGGATGTAACGACTGCTTTTCATGTATCTGGATTTATTATAATATAATATATGTTTTGGTGGATTTTCTCCTCATGTGTGGTTTTCGTCTCCGTAACTTTCATTTTCGATCATTCCGTCGTGTTTTCTCGTTTCTTCCTTAGGATCGTCGATTTCGAAGCAAGTCATTCGTGACGGGCTTCATAACGGTCGTATCTTACTGTTAGATCAAGCCTAGGAGTCTTAGGAATCGATCCCGGAGCTCCGCGCTCCGTATCGGAACTTTGGTGCACGTTAGCCGGTATGAGAAGGGGCACCGACCGACTAGATGACGATCCAGTCGGTCGGCAATCCTTCTTGGACCGACTAGTTGGCTTTCTAAATTATTCAGAAGTTACTGTTTATCGTTAGTCGGTCTAAGAACGTTGGTTGACCGACTAGGTTGCAAACTAGTCGATCAGCAATGCTTCTTTAACCGACTAACTCTTCAACTTAATTTTAGTATCAATACTGTTCACTCTTAGTCGGTCTAAGAACGTTCATCGACCGACTAGATGTTAAACTAGTCGGTTAGTATTTGTTCATGGACCGACTAAATCTAAATCCTGTTTTCGTTCAGAAGTTACTGTTTACACTTAGTCGGTCTGCGTTGGTCGACCGACCGACTAGTTGCCAAACTAGTCGGTCAGAGGTTGCTCTTTGACCGACTAATCTGTGTAAAAACCCTAATTTCTAGGCAGCCGCCAGCCCAACCTATTTATACCCCTCCCAAACGTTTTCTTCTTCCTCCACTCGACCCAAAACCCTAGTTTCTCCCCCATTGAGCCCCCATCTTCCACCAAGCCTTATTCCTTCATCCCAAGCCCTAGATCCATCATCTAAACCCTCCATCAACTCATTCTACCTCTCAAATCCCCAAAATCTCACCAAATCCCCAAAATCCCCCAAAAATCCTAACTCTCCAAACTTCTCCATTTGTTTCCAGATCTGGTCCTAGGGTTCTCCGGAGTGTTTCTTCCGCCTCCTCTCGGTAAGAAATCGATCTCTCGATGTTTTCATAACCTATTTGTATTTTTATGAAACCCTAATGAAATTTCATGTTGTTTGATGATTGTTTCCCCATAACAGCGATTTCCCCCGTAAATTAGCATCCGCGAGACGAACCTTCGTAATCGTCATCCCCGGTGCTAGGCAAGTGAAACTTGCCACTTAGGGTTTAGGCCATGTTTTAGGCCATTTTGCTTGTTGTAGGCGTAAAAGAGGCTAGGCGACGAAATGATACTCGCCTAGGCGCAAAATTGGGGAACTAGCTTGACGACGAAGCTAGTTCCGACATTTAGCATGTTGCACAATTACCATGTCATGTTTACTTTCCATTAACGGTACGCAAATAAATTGTCATGTCATTGCATCCTTTAAGTATTTCTGTGAATTCATAGCTTCGCTACAATGCTTGTGTTCCTGTCTCGTGTTCCAGAAGCGGGCCATGTGTTGGTTGATAGCCAATGCCCGAATTGCTTGTTTCCGGCTAGGTGCACCCCTACGCCAATTGTTTATGAATCGTGATATAGAATGCGAGCTCCTGTGCGGGGCAACCCCGGCTCATTTACTGAGCTCATGTGCAGGGACCCTGGCTCGATTACATATGGGTATTGGGGGTAAGAGTTATGCGGCCAATCAACTGGAAGTCTGCCCGATCAGCAACTGCACTGGTAAGGCGTAAACTCTGGGTTTGGGGTAGTTGTTAAGCGGCCAATCAGCGTGAATGTGAAACCATTCAGCTGTAAGGCGTAAACATCTACAAACAACAGTGAAACGTGAATAGTGAATTGATTGAGATTGTTAGTAGCTTGGCTACTCTTGTCTTGTCCCGATAACTGTTCTCTTGTACAAATTGTCTTGCCATGTCTTGTTTGTGCACTCATGTTATAACTGCCATGTCATGCATACTAAAACTGTTAGGTTGCTAGTTGCCTTACTTTCAGTTTCCTTGCCCAAGTCTTCTAGACTTGCTGACATGTGCCCATTTACTCTTTTGGGTGACACATGTTAGATCCTGAGCCTGAGTACCTTGTTGAGGACGAGGTGTTTGCTGACGCCGAGCCCGAGCTTGTGTTTGACGGGGAGTACGTGTACACTGGGGACCAGTTCTAGTGTCTTTGTTGTGTTTTCCTTTTGTTTAGACTGCTATTTTGTTGACAGTGCGTAGCACCTATACTTTGTTATGTCGTTGCTTTTGTTGGCCTTGTTCTGGGCCTTTAGACTCTTTCTTTTAGCCTGGTGGCTTTTCTGGATGTTGGACTTATTTTCCATGTTGGACAATTTATGATATATGGGATTTTATTTCAGTCTCTCTTTGTGTTATTATTGTTGTTCCGTTGTGGTTACAGGGGACCTGCTTATGTTTTATTGACGCTTATCGGGTTTGGGGCTTCACAGCTCCACTCTCGTGCGGACCTCTTCACGTCTCGCCTCCATTTTAGGGAAGCGGGGCGTGACAGGTTTTGTTGGTGGCCCATGCAGGTCCTTCTGTAACTGCGAATTGTCGGAATAACGATAATAATATTAGATGTCCAATAAACTGAGTTCGACGTCTGAGTCATAAGCTATGAGTCTAATCTGATTCGTTCTCTGTGTCACTAGATGGCAGGAAGACGATTCACCCGTGGTGGGGGTAGTGGTGCGCTCCCTCATGATGAGGAGCCTGAGCGGGAGCCCACCAACGGGGAGATGATGCGGATGATGCTCTAGATGATGCAAGTGCAGCAGGGTGTGCTTCTGCAAGTCCAGAATGCTCCACTTGCTCGAGCTGCCAGGGCTCTTCCGGATGCCCCTCGCTCTGAGCCAGGAGCGAAGCAATTTCGGGAGCTGGGTCCCGCATATTTTGATGGGTCTGAGGGTCCTCTGGCTGCCGATGAGTGGAATCGAAACATCGAGGACAATCTGAAGATGGCCAAGATCACCCCGGCTGGATGGGTTGATTTGGCGAAGAGGCAACTCAAGGATAATGCTCGGAATTGGTGGGATGCGAAAGAGAAGATGTTGGTGGAGCCGATGGCTTGGGCTACCTTCAAGGCCAGATTTGAGGGTGAGTTCTTCACGAAAGCTGCCAGAGAAGAGATGCTGCAGCGTTTTATCGATTTGAAGCAAGGAAGCTCGCCAGTGGACCTATATCACCAAGAGTTCATGAGGCTAAGTCGGTTTGCACCAAAGATGGTGCAGGACGCTGAGGAGAGAGCTCAGAGGTTCCTGCAGGGACCTGCTTCGGAGCTCCAGAGTTTTGTGACCTCTTCTGACCGGGAGTCTTATCAGAAGGTTCTAGTAGCAGCCAAGAGGCAGGAGCTGCTCGTGAACCAGAGGAGGGGGTCTGTTGTTGGTGCTGGGGAGAGGCCTATGGAGCAGGCCATAGCGGTGGTTAGGCCTGGTTTCAAGCCTAATCAGCCAGCTCAGTTTAAGAGGCCAGGAGGGCCCATTCTGAAGACTTGCCATTTCTGTGGCAAGCCTGGCCACATCAAGGATCAGTGTCGGAAGTTTGTGGGCCAGTGTCTGGTTTTTGGTGATGCTTCCCATGCCGCGAAGGATTGTCGGCACGCGAATCAGCTGCGGAGGGCACCTGTTGCAGCACAGCCGTTGCAGCAGCGAGCGTCTGTTCCTGCTGGACGTGGAGCAGCTCTTGTTCCACAGGGATAGGCTTTTCATCAGGCTGTTCCGCCAAGGAAGCTGGCTTTTCTGATGACCGCTATGGAGAGCGAGGCTGTGGATGAGGTTATCGCAGGTAATCCTCAATCTAGCTGTCACTTTCCTAGCTGGTTTTGATTGTTAGATTACGTTGTGTGCTTGAACATGGTTGTTTGCTAGACTAGGGTTTGATTGTTAATTGATTGTTATGTGTGGTTTTGGTTTGCACATTTCCTGCACGAGTCCTCTTTGACTCTGGTGCATCGATGTGCATTATTTCTCGGAGCTTCGTGGAGAGGCATTCCTTGTCAACGTCCCCTCTTTCCAAGAGTTGGAATATCGTTACAGGGAATGGCGTGGTCTCGGTGCATCGTGGTTGCAATTCTTGCTCGTTGGTGGTCTGTGGACATGAGCTTTTCGCTGATTTCATTGTCCGCGACATCATCAACTATGATGCAGTTCTTGGGATGGACTGGCTTGCGAGCTTCTATGCTACGATCGACTGTCGAAGGAAGAAGGTGGTGTTCGAGATTCCCGTACATCCAGTATTTGAGTTCAGTCATGGTAGCAGTTCGCTTGGTCCTGTCAGGTTTCAGGCCAGGCCAGTGGAGGTTGTGGCTTTGCAGATGGAGCTGGAGTGGCCAGCTGTGGTGCGTGATTTTGGCGACGTCTTCCCCGAGGAGATGTCTGGTTTGCCACCTGATCGAGCTTTAGAATTTTCTATCGATCTTATTCCAGGTGCGCAACCGATTTCGAAGGTGCCGTATCGTATGGCACCTGCAGAATTGGAAGAGTTGCGAAAGCAGTTGGATGAGCTTTTGCAGAAGGGTTATATCAATCCTAGCGTGTCTCTGTGGGGAGCACCGGTGTTGCTGGTGAAGAAGAAGGATGGTTCGCGTCGCATGTGCGTGGACTATCGGGAGTTGAATGCGGTGACCATTAAGAATAAATACCCGTTGCCTCGCATCGATGATATTTTTGATCAGCTTGGAGGTTCGAGGGTGTTTTCTAAATTGGATTTGAGGAGTGGTTACCATCAGTTGAAGGTGAAGAAGGGAGATGTTCCGAAGACAGCGTTCAGGACGAAGTATGGACACTATGAGTTTGTGGTTATGCCTTTCGGCGTAACTAACGTGCCCGCAGTTTTCATGAATCTGATGAACCTGATTTTCTATGACTTTTTAGATAAGTTTGTCGTTATCTTTATTGACGACATTCTGATCTACTCGAAGTCGGAGAAAGAGCATGCCTCGCACTTGAGGATGGTATTGGAGATTTTGAGGAAGCATCGGTTGTATGCTAAGTTTTCGAAGTGCGAGTTCTGGCTGGATAGAGTTGCTTTTCTCGGGCATGTGGTGACTGGAGATGGTATTTCAGTGGATCCCGAGAAGATTAGGGCCATCAGAGAGTGGCCTGTTCCGTCGTCTGCGTCTGAGATTCGGAGCTTCCTTGGACTCGCTGGTTACTATCGGCGTTTCATTAAGGACTTTTCTCGTATTACTGAGTCGATGACCAGGTTGACGCGGAAGGATGTTGCTTTTGTTTGGTCGGGTGATTGTGAGAGTGCTTTTGGTATCCTGAAGGAGAGGTTGACGACTGCCCCTATTCTTGTTGTGCCTGATCGCAGCGGTGGATTTGAGATCTTTTGCGATGCTTCTGGCAAGGGTCTCGGTTGTGTGTTGCATCAGCATGGACATGTTGTGGCTTATGCATCTCGTCAGCTTAAGGTTCACGAGAAGAATTACCCGACGCATGATTTGGGGTTGGCTGCCGTTGTGTTTGCTCTTAAGATTTGGAGGCACTTCCTGCTGAGTGAGAAAGTGAAGATTTTCACCGATCACAAAAGATTGAAGTACATTTTCACTCAGAAGGAGCTCAACATGCGACAGCGTCGATGGTTGGAGCTTATGGAGGATTATGAGATTGAATTGCAGTATCACCCTGGCAAGGTGAATGTGGTTCTGGATGCTTTGAGTAGACTTCCAGCGGTGATGATTTTGACCTCGCAGTGGAGATTGCAGCAAGATTTTTGCGAGTCTGACGTAGAGATTGTTCTTCCTGGGGAGGCTTCTTCGTTGATGTACATGCAGGTACAGTCGACGATCGTGGATCGGATTAAGGCTGGCCAGGCTGAGGATCCGAAGCTGGTGAAGATTCGGGAGCAGGTGGAAGCCGGTCTGCGGACTGACTTTTTGATTCATGAGGATGGCTCGCTGAGGTTTGGAGCCAGGTTGTGTGTGCCAGCTGGGGATATTAGAGAGGAGTTGATGGTGGAGGCACACAGTTCGCAGTATTCTGTGCATCCTGGTGGCACCAAGATGTACCAGGATCTTCGTTTGAATTTTTGGTGGCATGGCATGAAGAGGAGTGTGGCTCGGAGTGTGGCCAAGTGCTTGGTTTGCCAGCAGGTGAAGGCGGAGCATCAGCGTACGGCCGGGTTGCTACAACCGCTTCCGATTCCAGAGTGGAAATGGCAACATATCACTATGGATTTCGTGACTGGACTACCTCGGAGTCCGAAGCAGAATGACGCGATTTGGGTGATCGTAGATCGATTGACCAAATCCGCGCACTTTATTCCATTCCGAGTGGGACAGTCCACTGAGGCGCTAGCAAGGAGATATATGGAGGTAAAATTCTTTTACTCTCCGTATTATTTCCTTTTCCTAGTTTGGATAGTGATGTAACATGAATCGTGCAGGAGGTCGTGCGACTTCATGGAGTCCCCGTGAGTATCGTGTCAGACAGAGACACGAGGTTCACATCTCAGTTCTGGCAGAGTTTGCAGAAGAGCTTGGGTACGCGTCTGAGTTTCAGCACGGCGTACCATCCGCAGACGGATGGCCAGTCCGAGAGGACGATTCAGATTTTGGAAGACATGCTGAGGGCGTGCATGTTGGATTTCAAGGGTTCGTGGGAGGACCATCTACATCTGGTAGAGTTTTCTTACAACAACAGCTTCCAGGCGAGTATTGGCATGGCGCCTTTCGCCGCTTTGTATGGGAGGAAATGTCGATCGCCATTGAGTTGGGATGACGTTGGTGATCGGGAGCTGTTGGGACCTGAGATGATCGTGGAGGCCGTGGATATCGTCAGGAATATTCGGGAGAGGTTGAGGATTGCTCAGGACTGTTTTAAGCATTGGGCGGATGCTAAACGTCGTCCTTTGGAATTTCAGCCGGGCGACCATGTGTTCTTGAAGATTTCCCCGAATCGTGGTGTGATTCGTTTTGGGAAGCGAGGGAAGTTGAGCCCGCGATACATTGGACCGTTTGACATTTTGGAGAGGGTTGGCGAGGTAGCGTATCGCTTGGCCTTGCCGCCATCTTTGGAAGGAGTTCACAATGTTTTCCATGTGTCGCAGCTTCGTCGATACATTAGCGATCCATCTCATGCTGTGGATTTTTCGGAGATTACCTTTCGCCCCGATATGACGTATGACCAGCATCCAGTGCAGATTCTGGACAGGCGTCAGAAATCGCTTCGGAACAAGATTGTCAATCTTGTGAGGGTGATGTGGCGACACGGCTCACCTGGAGAGTCTACTTGGGAGAATGAGGATGAGATGCGAGAGCGTTTCCCACTTTTGTTCCCGGACACGTGAGCGTTTGGAAATTCCGAGGACGGAATTTTTCTTAAGGTGGGGAGGATGTAACGACTGCTTTTCATGTATCTGGATTTATTATAATATAATATATGTTTTGGTGGATTTTCTCCTCATGTGTGGTTTTCGTCTCCGTAACTTTCATTTTCGATCGTTCCGTCGTGTTTTCTCGTTTCTTCCTTAGGATCGTCGATTTCGAAGCAAGTCATTCGTGACGGGCTTCATAACGGTCGTATCTTACTGTTAGATCAAGCCTAGGAGTCTTAGGAATCGATCCCAGAGCTCCGCGCTCCGTATCGGAACTTTGGTGCACGTTAGCCGGTATGAGAAGGGGCACCGACCGACTAGATGACGATCCAGTCGGTCGACAATCCTTCTTGGACCGACTAGTTGGCTTTCTAAATTATTCAGAAGTTACTGTTTATCGTTAGTCGGTCTAAGAACGTTGGTTGACCGACTAGGTTGCAAACTAGTCGATCAGCAATGCTTCTTTAACCGACTAACTCTTCAACTTAATTTTAGTATCAATACTGTTCACTCTTAGTCGGTCTAAGAACGTTCATCGACCGACTAGATGTTAAACTAGTCGGTTAGTATTTGTTCATGGACCGACTAAATCTAAATCCTATTTTCGTTCAGAAGTTACTGTTTACACTTAGTCGGTCTGCGTTGGTCGACCGACCGACTAGTTGCCAAACTAGTCGGTCAGAGGTTGCTCTTTGACCGACTAATCTGTGTAAAAACCCTAATTTCTGGGCAGCCGCCAGCCCAACCTATTTATACCCCTCCCAAACGTTTTCTTCTTCCTCCACTCGACCCAAAACCCTAGTTTCTCCCCCATTGAGCCCCCATCTTCCACCAAGCCTTATTCCTTCATCCCAAGCCCTAGATCCATCATCTAAACCCTCCATCAACTCATTCTACCTCTCAAATCCCCAAAATCTCACCAAATCCCCAAAATCCCCCAAAAACCCTAACTCTCCAAACTTCTCCATTTGTTTCCAGATCTGGTCCTAGGGTTCTCCGGAGTGTTTCTTCCGCCTCCTCTCGGTAAGAAATCGATCTCTCGATGTTTTCATAACCTATTTGTATTTTTATGAAACCCTAATGAAATTTCATGTTGTTTGATGATTGTTTCCCCATAACAGCGAATTCCCCCGTAAATTAGCATCCGCGAGACGAACCTTCGTAATCGTCATCCCCGGTGCTAGGCAAGTGAAACTTGCCACTTAGGGTTTAGGCCATGTTTTAGGCCATTTTGCTTGTTGTAGGCGTAAAAGAGGCTAGGCGACGAAATGATACTCGCCTAGGCGCAAAATTGGGGAACTAGCTTGACGACGAAGCTAGTTTCGACATTTAGCATGTTGCACAATTACCATGTCATGTTTACTTTCCATTAACGGTACGCAAATAAATTGTCATGTCATTGCATCCTTTAAGTATTTCTGTGAATTCATAGCTTCGCTACAATGCTTGTGTTCCTGGCTCGTGTTCCAGAAGCGGGCCATGTGTTGGTTGATAGCCAATGCCCGAATTGCTTGTTTCCGGCTAGGTGCACCCCTACGCCAATTGTTTATGAATCGTGATATAGAATGCGAGCTCCTGTGCGGGGCAACCCCGGCTCATTTACTGAGCTCATGTGCGGGGACCCTGGCTCGATTACATATGGGTATTGGGGGTAAGAGTTAAGCGGCCAATCAACTGGAAGTCTGCCCGATCAGCAACTGCAGTGGTAAGGCGTAAACTCTGGGTTTGGGGTAGTTGTTAAGCGGCCAATCAGCGTGAATGTGAAACCATTCAGCTGTAAGGCGTAAACATCTACAAACAATAGTGAAACGTGAATAGTGAATTGATTGAGATTGTAAGTAGCTTGGCTACTCTTGTCTTGTCCCGATAATTGTTCTCTTGTACAAATTGTCTTGCCATGTCTTGTTTGTGCACTCATGTTATAACTGCCATGTCATGCATACTAAAACTGCTAGGTTGCTCGTTGCCTTACTTTCAGTTTCCTTGGCCAAGTCTTTTAGACTTGCTGACATGTGCCCCTTTACTCTTTTGGGTGACACATGTTAGATCCTGAGCCTGAGTACCTTGTTGAGGACGAGGTGTTTGCTGACGCCGAGCCCGAGCTTGTGTTTGACGGGAAGTACGTGGACACTGGGGACCAGTTCTAGTGTCTTCGTTGTGTTTTCCTTTTGTTTAGACTGCTGTTTTGTTGAAAGTGTGTAGCACCTATACTTTGTTATGTCGTTGCTTTTGTTGGCCTTGTTCTGGGCCTTTAGACTCTTTCTTTTAGCCTGGTGGCTTTTCTGGATGTTGGACTTATTTTCCATGTTGGACAATTTATGAGATATGGGATTTTATTTCAGTCTCTCTTTGTGTTATTATTGTTGTTCCGTTGTGGTTACAGGGACCTGCTTATGTTTTATTGACGCTTATCGGGTTTGGGGCTTCACAGCTCCACTCTCGTGCGGACCTCTTCACGTCTCGCCTCCATTTTAGGGAAGCGGGGTGTGACACTTATATTCTGTTGTGCAATATTAACTTAATAATTAGGAAGATCCCGCGACTGCTCTGTCGTTAGTCACCTAACCAAACTGTGTATGATGTTGCCCAGTGGTTATTTAAATTGTTTATCCTTCTATGAATATGATGCATGTGATGCCTGTGATGAAAATATCTGCTGGAAATGTCTGTTGAAAATGTCTGATGAAAATGTTTGTTAAGCACAAATTTTTGCATGGATGGCTAATTGTGGTTTTGGATCGGCTGTTTAAGTCCCACATTTTATTTTTCATGCACTTTTCTTTTCCTTTTGAGAGAAATTGTAGTGAAGAAATTATGTAATGTCCAAGACCGATGACTACTTTCCCTGAAGACGGAGGCCACACTTGGAGCTGAAGATTTTATATGGGACCCACGGGGTTTCCAAATTTGTAATTTCTTTTGTTAGCTTTCATTTGTGTAATATGTACTGTAATTGGACTTTGGACTATTTTATTTATGTGGGACTAGCCGATCCACGTAATTAGCTCTTCATTTAAAAATTGCATCCGCATGAAAATGTTTAATTTATAAATTATTAATTCATGCAAATTTGTGCTCTGCTAGATAAAATGGCCAAAATCGCAAGTGTCGATTTTGATGTGCTGGATGCATCAGGAAGAAATTATCTAAGCTGGTAGCTCAACGTGAAATTTCATCTGCGGGCTAAGTCCCTTATTTTTGCTGTGACCAAAGATGGAAATGCAAACGATATAGAAAAGGTGCAAGCCATTATCTATATTCGTCGCCATATGGACAAAACCTTAAAGGCTGAATACCTTACGGTCGAAGATCCACTTGAGCTATAGACTGTCCTTGAGGATAGATATAAACATCAGAAAGATGTTATACTACCAAGAGCACGATATGAGTGGGAGAACCTAAGACTACATGACTTTAAGTCCATAGCTAAGTACAGCTCAGCTCTCTTTAGCACTAACTCGCGCATGAAGTTGTGTGGTAAAAAGGTCTCAAAAGATCGCATGCTAGACAAGACGTACATGTCTTTCCACGAAAAGGATGTGATACTAATGCAGCAATACCGTGAACGTAAATTCACCAAGTATTCTAAGTTGTTGTCATGTTTACTCATGGCTGAACAAAACAGAGAGCTTCTCCTCGCCACTCATAACATGCGCCCCCTGGCACTGCCTCCTACCAGAAGCTCACAATGCATCTTCTTTTTCCAAAACGAAGAGAGACAATAAAAGAAAAGAAAGACCATAGAAAGGGGGACGGAACAAAAGGGCCAGAGGCCAAGTCCAACAACAAAGAAATGAAGGGAGGTGAAATTTCACTTGGCGCAGAAATGACAGTAATAGAAATGATGCACCTCATCCAAAAGGAAATGGGAAGACCAGTACCAGAGCTGTGGCATGAAAGGCCACTGGTCTAGAGCGTGTCGAACTCCACAACATCTCCAGGCACTGTATAAAGAAAACAAGAAAAAGAAAGCTGAAACAAACTTGGTGATCACAAATGCTCCAGTCAAGTTCACAGCAGACGACTTCAAAAGAGATAACCTGTTAGATTAGCCATTTATCTTTGTATTTGTTTCAGAATAATTTATGTTAGGAGAGCAATTTGAATTAATGAAAGTGTTTTGAATGAAATTTGAGTATATTTCTGAAATGTAAATGTGGTGATTCATCTTTCAATAGATGAACTGCTCTCATAACTGCTTAGTAGACAATAAATAAACACATACGATCCTTCAATACAAAGCCCAATATCAGGGCCATATTGAAGGTTCTGGGTTCGCAACACTGTTGCTCCTAAATTTGCTAGAAATAAAAATAAAGGATACACTATTCTTTCCGAATTCCAAAGAATCTTTCTAAGTTTCAAGGACATCCGTTTAAACGGATTCCATATGGAAATAACAAATGTAAACGAAAAAGAAATTCTGTATGTAACGTCTCAAGAAAAAGGAGTAAACTCCATACTTAAACGTTTTGAGAACCTTTTAAGCCCCTAACATACAAAGATTCGGAGAGAGGAACCTAATTTAATGGAGCACCTGAAGTGCACGATATCAGCCAAGTTTTTACTTTGACACGATAGACTTGGCCATACTGGATCAGCAATGATGCACCGCATCTTATCTCAATCTTATGCGCATGACTCAAAGAAGCAGAATATTCTTCAGAAGGGAGAATTCCCTCGCATCCCTTGCAATAAGGGAAACAAATTACAAGGCCATCTCTACTAAAAGTTGGCAAAGAATCTCCATGCTTCCTCAAAAGAATATAAGGAGATCGATGTGGACAAATCCACCCCCACCTAGTGGGCTATTTCGATACTTTAGTGTACTGATAAATGCATCCTCAAAATATTCATATGTGTGTCTACTATCGATCTGCAACCTAGCTTTTCCAAAGCTATTGGCACAAATAATAATGTTGCGGGCACATTTTCCAGGCAATCAAATAAAGAAAATACGTCTGGTTAATGTTAGGCAATTTACCTCCTGATCATTTCAAGAGTACTGCCATGCAACGGGAATTGAAATTAAACATCCAGTGCCACATGTTCATACCCAAAACGGGTTGGTAAAGTCACTGATAAAAAGACTCCAATTGATTGCACATCCATTGTTAATGAAATCCCAGTTGTCGGTGGATGCATGGGGACATGCAATTTTGCATGCTGCATCGTAAATAAAACTAAGACCCTCTGGAGGTCAAAGTCTCTCTCCAATGCAACTTGTATATAGAATGCCACCGAACATTTCTCACTTGAGAATCTTCGGTTGCATAGTTTAAATCCCCATTGCACCACTGCAGAGGACAAAAATGGGTCCTCAACATCGCCTAGGTATCTATGTAAGGTTTGACACACCCACAATTATAATATACCTAGAATCCTAAACGGGGGATGCATTTAAGTCACATCTTGAAGACTGTGTTTTGATAAGACGAGTTTTTCCAACATGGGCCCAGATACTAAGAAATCTGGTGCGAAGAAAATAATAATGTGGGATACAAAAAGTTTGACCCGCTTTGATCCGATAACAAAACAATGTGAAGATGAGATCCTGATGATCCTCCACATACAGAACACTGTTCACCAATTATCGGACTCATTTTCTGACAACCAGAAGATTGTCAGATCATACTTCCCTGCTGCAAATACTCTAACTAGGATTGACATCCCCGAGAAAGGACGCAATCCATCAACAGCAGAAGTGTCTGCTCCTCAACAGAAAAGAGGCAGACCACCAGGCTCCATGGATAAAAATCCAAGAAAAAGAAAAATACATGGAGACTTTGAGACAATATTACCACAGGAAAATGAGCTCATGTCTACACCCTTACCCTTCCCGGAATTCACAGCAGAGGAAATGCCGAGAAAAACTGAGATGAAAGTAAATTTTGTACGTATTGGAGAGGTGTTGGACATAAAGAACATAATTGTCGATAATGTATTCACGTATCATATTTTCATTTACATCGAATAAGCGATGATATTTATAAAATATCGTTCCATACTCCGTTGCTAAGATGCAAACGTAGAGAGTGGCCAAATATGGAATGAGGCAATAAAAGATGAGCTGGACTCACTTATGAAACGTGAAATGTTCGGACCTGAAGTCCAGACACCAAAAAGGTGTCAAACATATGGCTAAAATAAGTATTGCACACATAAGAAGAAATAATAATAATAATAAGTACAAAATCGTATGCTATAAGGTACAACATATAGCTTAAGGATAATTTTACTGAAACTAGGGAAAATTAAAATGAGCATGACTCATATATAAATGAGCATCAGATTCCCTAAGTTATCAAAAGCGAATATCTTACGATTTGGCAAAGGAAATTTTGGATATGCCGTTATTGGATGTTGTGACGACATACCGTTATGGATATCTTGGTAAAGATAAATTCCACATTTCCTTAAATGCCTGAATAGACTTTGGGACGTCTATTCTATTGAAAAAGAATAATAAGAATAATAAAAAATGTACAACCAAGAAAATCACTTGACAAAGCAATGATTCTTACTGAGGGTTGTCTTTGCATCTGAGCAAATGACGGGATTTGAGATCATAGTTGCAAACAACTTAAATCTCATCGAATCTCCTGCAGAGAAAACCGAAATATTTGTTCACGCCTGACTGTTAAACATGAAATGAATGACCTAGGCAAAAATAAATTAAGTCGTGGCTCACAGATTTATAGAATCCTGTTACATTAAAATTCATACGCCCAGAGTGCGTTGAATAAATTACAAGGACCATTGTCATCCAAAGTACACCTATGGTAGTACACTCTATAGATGTACAAAAAGACCACTTCCGTTTGATGGAAGAGGGGGAGGATATAATTGGTCCTGAAGTCCCTTATCTAAGTGCAATCAGGCACTTCTGGCTAACTGCACGCATCCCGATATAGCAGTTGCAGTAAAATCATTAGCCAGAGATAGTTGGGCAACTAAAAAGAGCCATTAGACTGGAGTTAAGCATGTTTTGCGCATCCTCCAAGGGTCGAAATTTTTGGGCTTACATAATAAAGTATCATTCTCCATGTTTATGCAAATACAGGTTTCAGGTCCGATCCATATACTGAGAAATCACAGATTGGGTACCCACAGTGGGATGGACATCTACTGCAGATCTGCAGAGCAAATTATGAAGGCAACATCATACTATCATTCCGAGATCCTCACCATTACAAAAACACACCAATGGTTTATTCGAGGGCATCTGGTGATACATCACATCCCAGTGACGACTGGGATAGAGGCTGGTATTATGAAGCTGACCACATAGTCTGAAGACCAGCTTACCTTATTTTGAGGAGACCATATCAGAGGCAACGAAACTAAGTGCACCCTCCAGAGTTGTTGGATTCAGCAGCTGCTTAATGGTGATGATATTTGTAATCTGTGTATATTTTCGGAATGTTGTAAATAGGAGTGATGAGATACGCCTAAGAGATCTGAAAGCCTGAGAGCTTATACAGATCAGGGGGAGTTAGAGAGCGTTTGTACTCTTTTTCCTTAACTATGGTTTTTTCCACTGGGTTTTCCATAGCTAAAGGTTTTAACGAGGCAAACCTCATCAACTCATGATCCTGAAGTATCCATCCCATGTGAGACTCCTACTACACTCAGAATCCTGAAGTATTCATGAGCAGAGTCCACACCTATGGCTGGATAAGGGGGAGTGTTGTGAACGGATGTTGATAAGTTAGTTAGTATTACGTCTTATCTTATATATAAGACCGTATCTATTGTATCTCATCTATGTACGCTCCTCCTCCTTCTATAAATAAAGAGCTGAGGGTTCCTCCCCCAGATGATGATTCATAACATTTTTCTCTTGAAAAATTCTGATATTTCTTGATATAAAATATCTTGAGATTATCCCTATTTATAGATTGAAAAATCCTTAAAGGGAATACCAAAAATTCCCTTAATAACGGCTATAAAATAGCTAGTTGATTACAGTCAAATTAGCCAATGGTAATATCGTTAGTTGACTAGTGGTCAATCATTAGTTGACTAATGATATATAGTCTACTAATGAAACAACATTGGATGACTAACCTGATATGCCAAAGTCTCAGGTTGTTTTTAGTCGCCTATTAATCGACTAGGGGAATATCATTGGTTGACCAATGGTGATAAAAATGCACATATTTGAATGGAAACTTAAGGGAATTGATATGGATTAAAATCAAATAATCTAAGTCTTTACTAAGGTTTCCTAAGTATGTGAGAGATGCATCTTCAAGGCATTAACAAGTATTCTATGTCAAGAATAATAATATACATCAAATACAAATTTATCTTGATATCTTCATTGATGTAGACTTTGAGCTTCAAGTCATTGTCATGTGTTGTCTTCAATTGCATGTTGCCTTGACTTGTAACACCTTTACTAACCATTGTTCATCTTCTAATATCTACATTCATAGAGTTAGTTCAATAAATATATTTTCTCATCATCAAACCTCATATTGGGGTTGACTCAACATCAATATTCTCCTCTTTTTTGATGATGACAAACATATAATACATAAAATAAGTAAAATATACTTATTCCTCCTGCAAAGATGCATATTATTTAAATATTTAAAATATAACTCCCTCTATATCCATACAAGTTAGTATCAAGTTTATTCTAACATGTATCATATGTATCATATTAAAGTGTACATATGTCAACATATCATATGAATGACCAAATGAACCCAAATTATATACAAATATTCTTTATTAAATGTTTTTGCTCAAAATTTTTTACTTAAACAATATTTCCAATTTTTATTACATGTTCGTATATTTCACCATTTTATGTTTATTTCTATACAAACCTTCTTTATTATGTGTTTTTCTTCAAAATTTTCAATTTAAAACAGTATTTCCAATTTTTTCCATGTTTGTATATTTCTCCATTTTATGTATAGTTCTCCCCGTTTGTCATCAACAAAAAAGATAGGAGTGACTCAATATACATTTTAAAATTTAGTGAATAAGGATTATTATCTTACAATTCATTTTCGCTAATTATGCCTAATTCTCTTCTTAGTCTAACATATGTATCCAATGTTAAGGCTCGTGTTTCCTAGGTATATCATTAGTTGACTAGTCTGTTGCATGGACACTGTTCAAAAGTTTTATTATTTGTTTTGGTGACAAATTTCCTCATGATTAATTGGTTATTAAATTATCATTTTAAGCTTGCACTTATTTTCATTTTGTTTTTCAATTATATAAGATACGAAATAAAGTTTGCATTGGGGTTTTTGTACCTTATTTTTAGGATTCATTAGGTTTTCATTTAATGGGAACCCAAATCTAGTTGTTTCTAAGAAATTGTTCCCCTTTTCCATTGTCTGAGAGACTATTTATAGGCAATTGCTTTTGAGGGATGTTAGAGGGAAACATCCAAGCTTTTAATCTGCTTTATTATTTTTGGCCTAAGCTGTCGTCATTGATGACGAGCTTAACGGTTAGTCATTGAATGCCTTCATTCTGAGCTGCTTTAAATAAAGAAGCACATCGGTCAGCTGAGCTGTCGTCTTAAATGAAGAAACGATTGGCCTCACATGAAGGCCTCTGGGTTGTTGGGTCGAAGTTGTGGGCTTTACTGGGATTTTGGGCATATTCGCTCAAATAAACAACTGAGTGATCATTGGGCCGACCTAGTGTTGTATCAGAATCATCAAATTTGGAAATAAGAAAATATGCATCATATCTTTTAAAAATAAATGCAAAACTGTATATTTGCAACGAGTGGATGATAGGCAAAACTACTTGGGCTCATCCGATATATGATGTTTTGGGTATTCGAATAAGTAGATCAAAATGAATTGTTCTGATCATTCGAAAAACAGCAAAGGGTGAAGTTTTGGAGCCGTATATGAGGCTTAGCCTCATGTGTCATATGATACACATTATTCTCTATTGTATAAAAAACCATAAAGCATATATAAGACATATATTTACCTTGAGAGATTGCCCCCGATACGTGTTGGCACATTAAAACATATAAGACCATGACAGACTCTCCATCAGACCTTAATTAACAAACAATATGACATTCCTGTCAGACTGTTTCCTTGGTGTATAGTATCTTTCAGTCCCAAATCTTCACCATTGGATCAAATTAGGTTGGATTCAAACAATAAACACATAGATTAGCTAACCATGAGGAAAAAAAATACTTTACTATTGTAAAAAAGGTTTTGTTTTCATTATTTTTGATGTTCAGAACCTTTTTACTTTGATTTTTATATTTGAAAACCACAATACACCAAATATCTAGCGAACCATACACGTTTTGCGCATTCATTCACTCATTGCAACTTTGACGATTTCGCAGTAATAAAACTTTTAGCAACAGACGGATGGACGCACAAATCACAAATGATTTACTAGATTTTTAGTGCTTATGTATTTTAGAAGATGAAAATTAAAGTGAATGATTTTCATCGTTTAAAAAAATAAAGAATGTTGGACGTTTTATCGACAAACAAGAAACGATTTTCCTCTTAGCTAACTATGAAATATCTGTATATTAAAACTGGAAATAACCATTTTGCCGTCGTTCACATGGGACAAAGTGTGGGCCTCACCATTGTCCCAACCACATGGGTTTCCCCAACAAAACAAAGCCCCAACTTCCCGTTATTTACATGTGTACCATTCCTTTTAATAAAACCCCCAAAAAAAACACATCACAATCCCATTAAATTGCATTTTTACACTCACACAATTCTCACAAACACACTGTCTTTTTTTCTTTTTGATCACTTGCTTCCACCCTCCCTGATTTTTTTCCAACCCTGGCACTATATGCACGGGTAATTCCTAGTAGTCATATGTAATTATATGATGACGGTGGCATTGGTGGTGGTTGAGGTTCAAGCAAAATAAAAATCAATCGGTAGCCCTCTTGGAAAGAACAAGGGGGCAGTAAGGGGCCCCGATGGTTGACGCAGGTAATAACAAAAAAGTAGCAATACGAAGCACTGCTGTCTGCTTGGCAGCAAGGAAGCATTTACTGCAGCTGCACGCGTCCGTCGTGTCGCTTCATTCCTCTCTTGTTGCTTTCTACAACTTCGTATCTGACCAGTTACCGGCCCCCACGTGCCATTATTCGTGTCAGATGCCAAACTTTTCGCTATAAAACAGGCCTCATCGTTCATCCATCTGGTTTTATTTTGCTTTATTCAATGAAATGGCACGTGTCCCAGGAGTAGAAGGTCCAAGAAAAGAACCATTACTGAACAGGGGAACAGAGTTTATCCCACTGGCTTCTCAGCTTTCTTAATTCTTATCTAAAAAATACAACTTTAATTCTTCCAGTTTTATTGGTCTTGAACATTAACTTATTAGGTGCAGCTCCCTCCACATGGTTTCGGTGGTCCACTTTCACTTGCCCCTGAGACCGTGAATGAGGCTGCTTTTCATATGACAACAGCGCGGCAGTTAGCTTTGATTTTAGTATGAGTAAATGTGGACATGTTTCCTATTTACACCACTGATGCAGTTGGATGAAAGTATGATTGCAGTGGTCGATATAGAACGATGTTGGTAACTGACTGGACGCTGGGCAAACTAACTCCAAGATGGATAGACTCTGGTCCGAGATGTTCAAGTCGAATCCGAATTATCATTGGGCTACCTTTAGCTTTGGGCCTGTTCTTTTTCTTGAATCTGGAGTGGAAAGTGGAATTTTTCCATTGTTCACGCACTATTCACTACTTTCTCAAGTCATTTCCATGGTTCTGTTCTTTTCGTTGAGAAAAATTCGAAGGAAAAACACCGACGTGGATCTTCGGTGGCAGTTGCACTTTCCCATTGCTTTTTCTCCGCAAAATACGCGGATTACTCTTCGAAATCCAGAGCGAAATGATGACCGGATCTCACGCTTCGAATTTCAGTGAATAATATCGCGCGCTCGTAATTTGCTTTTAATTTTTAATTGCGACGGAGCATTGTGCACTGAGAAATGCACTGTGCTCCGTCGTTTTTTTGTCGCCATTCGTTAATTTTTTACGTTTTTTAATTATTAATTGCGACGGAGCACTGTGCACTTAAGTGCACAATGCTCCGTCGAAATTTTGTCTCATTCGCATATTTTTTAGTTTTTTTTAATTTTTTATTTATCGATTATAATTCACAAATTTTAGTTTATTATTAATTAGTTTAATTATATAGTTTAGTATAATAATTAGATTAATTATATAGTTTGATATAATAATTAGTTCAACCCGTGGGCCACACATATCAAACTTTCTTCATCCAACTTTCCAACCAACTATAAAAAAACACAAGAAAATTGTGTGGGCCTCACAAAACGTTCTCAAAATAACTTTCCAACAAACTTTCCAACAAAAAACACAAAACCAAACTTTCCTCACATTAAGATTCCACAACCCCTCAACTTTCACAAAACAATTCTCAACAAAAAGAATAGGCTCTTCCTGCAACAAGAGAAGCTCATTAGGAAGGGTCGGATCTGGTGTCCGACCTAATCCCATCAGATACTTAAGTCAGATAATGACTCAATGTAACGAACCGTTAAATACGTATTTAACGTATTTTCATTTTTTAAAGGTATTTTATAGTGATTGATCAGGAGTTTTAAATGATTTCAAAATGTTATTATAAAAATATTTTAAAGCATTAAACTATTTAAAGTGCATTTCAGTAAGTTTGGATTTCATCAAATACCTCTAAACAATTTTGATAAAAATTCATTTTCAATTATTATTATTTTGGCTTAATGAATTAATTTTCTATACAAATATCATCAAAACGTTTTCAAACTTCTACAGTATCATCCTATGACATTTAGGGCACCCCATTTTAATTTCGTAATTTTCTGATATCAAATCGACCTAGAACCTGCAAGCCTGCTTTCTAAATGTTTTGGCCTAAAACCAGTATCTCCGTAGCTCAAACCCCAATTGGATCTTGTATTCGTGATCCTCACGATGATACGATCCCGTGTGTATGTTTTCGTAATTTTTCGGAGTCGTTTGCAAAAACGGGGTTGTATTCCTCCATTTTTACTAACTACATTCACTAATGACTTTTCACCCTTACTAATCACTTTTACTAAGTTACATTTATTGTCACACCCTGCTTCCCAAAACTACAGAAGCGAAATGTGACTAAGGTCCGCATGGGTCGGAGCTACGAAGCTCAGACCCACTAAGCGTTTGTGAGGTACTCCAAAGCATAAAACAGGTCGCTGCATATAAAAGATACGGAACAACAAAAGTACCGAAAAGGAAATGCATTCATTTTATTCAAAGATATCCAGAAAGTACGGAAGTCTAAACAGATGCCCAGCATGGCTACAAACTGCAGAAAGACACTACTGGTGCAAGCACCCAACCTGGACAAGAAGTAAAAGCGGTGCCACACACCCAAACTAGAAAGCAGGAAATCTCTGAATCAGCAACAGTGAGGGACCTATAGGTCTGGTCATCGTCAGGAACGTACTCTGGGTCGACGTCCTCTGGCTCCAAGTACTCTGGTACGTCCGGCTCGTCCACGTACTCCGGCTCAACACCTGATGTACAATACCCAAGAGAAAAAGAACTGTACGTCAGGTAAAGTCTACAAGATAGAGGTGAGAGACTCTACTGCAAGTGTAAGGTAATTTAAGAGCAACATTTTACGGGTTGATTAACATACTGTTGTGATGACATGGCAGTTAAACTATGCAAGAAGTAAAGCGGTGCAGGAAAGTAAAACGTGACAGGCAGTAGCCGTAGCGTGTGCTATCGGCTACAGGACTAAGCTAGACGGGACAAGACAACAAGACAAGACGTGTGTGTGACACCAAAGAGAGTGCACGCCTGTAGTGTAGAGAGTGGCCAAACCCTCTATCCGGTGGCCGTTCACCAACCCCACCCCAAGTGCTCAAGACAAGACAAGACTGGACTGTACAAGTACCGCTCACTCCCTTGGTAAGTGCCTCTCTCCACGGTCAGCCGAGGTGCTCACTCCCCTGGTGAGACGCCGAGACTTCCCGCAAGGTGTACACGAAAGGAACACACACTTCCTTAGTAGGCTCCCTAAGATTTCCCACGGTCTGCCAGGACGCTCACTCCCCTGGTGAGACGCCGAGACTTACCGTAAGGTATATCACATGAAGTAGAGAAGACAAGATATAACTAGTTATGAATGTTCTGGTGTTCAGTTGTTGTTCTAGGGGGTCCACACGCACGCAGACACAGAATAGCCCTAAGTTGTCAGTTGTTGTTGTTGTTTGTTTGTTTGTTTGTACTTAGACTTCGTCGTCAAGTCTAAGATGTCAAGGGGGTCCCGGACGCTATCATTTCACGTCCGGCTCTCCTTTGTCGTAATTTAAGAAGGTGATGGCCTAAACGTGGCTATAAGAACACAAGTGTAAACACTTACCTGATGTGGCGAGTGAGTCGTTGGTCTGGATCGTCTCGTCGAAGCGACACGTCGGTGAGGGTCCGTCCGTCGGGAGCGTCTCGACGCGGTCCGAGTATCGAGTAGGGTTCGCTGAAATGAATTAAGGGGATGGTATCAGGTCATGATTTAGCAATCCTATTAGGTGCATCTCTAGGTTAAGCATAACTATCCTATCGGTTCAAGATGCGGTGTTCAATTGTCAGATTCTACTCTATAGTTCTCTGCGTCGACATCTACCCTATGTGCACAGTCAAAAGTTCGGTCGACGATCTAGATTAGCACAACATTTTAAAGGAGCACAAAAAGTAAATTTAGTAATATTAAGTTGCTGATTTTTAGTTAGGATTCAGATGACGTATATTTTGGGTTGCTACGAGTATAGGGACGAACCTGAATGATGGTCACACGTGGAATGGCGGCGGAGAGGCATGAGATGGCGGTCCACGGCTGCTGGTTGGTCTAGGGTGGGAGACGCGGCGTGTCGACGGTAGAGGGGCCACGAGATCGCTGGACGACGGCCTTGGAGCGTCAAGGATGGCTGCAGAGGGTGGAGCCATCGGGAACAGTGGCATGGCGCGGTTGCGGCTAATTGGAGGAGTCGGGGAACGGTCAGACAGTGGTTCGGTGCAGCAACTGCGAGGCTACACGGCGCTGGGGCTGAACAACGGTCTCGGTGGCTTGTGCTACCGTGGACGGAAGGAGGGCAGGTGGCTGGAAGGAGGAGCAATACCGAGGTCACGCTGTGCCGATGGATGGCCGGAACGAGGAGATTTCTGGTGGCCTGTGAACGACAGAGGGGTTCTGCACGGTTGTCTGGAAGTGGCTGCTGCGCGGTGATGGGGCGGCCTGCATTGAAGTCGGACGGGGGTTGCTGCCGTCGAAGTTGTCGCGCGAGAGGGGGTCTGCTCCGTTGGGTTACGAGGAGGGGGAGAGAGATGAGGGAGAGAGAGCAGAATTTTTTTTGAACTGAGGTTAAAAGTAGGCGACTGGGACACTCGTTAGCCCTAGGTATGCAATATTAATAATATAGGAGAAAAGAATGAAAGAGGAAAACGTGTGAGGGAGAGGTTGCGGATATTAGGGGATTTGGCGTGGGTTGTTGCACGAGATGGGGGGAGAAAAATCCACACTTTCAGATTTCAAAGTCAAAACTAACGAAATATTAAATTAGTAATACTAGGGGTTAGTTAGGGTTTAATAGGAACTAGTAAGTTGGGGTTTAAAAGTAAATATTAATTGACAGTTGGTTTATAGAGGAAAGAACGCACAGACCTTATTAACATTTAAATTTATATTAAAAATATTTTATAAATTGTAATGAGATAAGCAAATAAGTTCGATGACGTCCAAAAATTTCACAGAAAATACCGGGGCGCTCGTGCCTCCGAGAAGGTCGAGATTACGGGGTTCGGTCGCGCGTCAGGTTCACGGAAAACGAACGAAAAATAAAAAGGTCCAACATCGGAGCCTAAAGTCACAACGTCTCCCCAATCAAAGCTGATTTGTGGGAGAACGACCCGTGAAATGACGTTCACAAAAATCCTACAAATAACTACTCTTTCATACGGTCACAACGACATATAACAACGCATAGTCTGTATCCAAGAAGAGACAAAAATAAATACGCACACGAAAGAGTCGTACGCATTGAAAATATCACGGTCGAAAAACGGCCATTACATTCTACCCCACTAAAAGAATGATTCCGTCCTCGGAATCAACAACACTACAAATCAGAAAACAAAAATGGGAAACGCTCTCTCATCTCCTCTTTGCGCTCCCAAGTGGACTCTCCAGGTGATCCGTGACGCCACATCACTCTCACCAGGTCGACTACCTTGTTCCTCAATTGCTTCTGTCGACGGTCCAAAATCTGCATAGGCTACTGGTCATATGTCAGGTCCGGATGGACCGTGATCTCTTAGAAGTCAACAGTGTGCGATGGATCATTAACATATCGACGTAGCTGAGATACGTGGAATACGTCGTGAACTCCCTCCAAAGATGGTGGCAGAGCAAGGCAATACGCCACTGCTCCCACACACTCGAGCACATCAAAAGGTTCAATATACCTTGGACTCAGCTTTCCCTTCTTCCCGAATCGAATGACTCCACGGTTCGGAGAAATTTTCAGGAAGACGTGATCTCCAGGCTGAAACTCCAAAGATCTCCTCTTGGCATCTGCCTAATGCTTATAGTGATCCTGCGTAATCCTGATCTTCTCCCTGATGTCTCTCACGACATCCACAGCATCCACTATCATCTCTGGACCAAACAGCTCTCGATCTCCGATGTCATCCCAGCTCAGTGGCGATCGACATTTCCTTCCATATAATGTAGTAAACGGCGTCATGCCAATGCTCGCCTGGTAGCCATTGGTGTATGAAAACTCCACCAAGTGGAGATGGTCCTCCCATGAACCCTTCAGATCGAGCGTACAAGCTCGCAGCATATCCTCCAGGATCTGAATAGTCCTCTCGGACTGGCCATCGATCTGCAGGTGGTACGCCGTGCTGAAGCTCAGACTCGTACCCAAATTCTCCTGCAGGCTCCTCCAGAACTGAGATGTGAACCTGGAGTCTCTGTCAGACACGATGCTGACGTGCGTTTATATTTTATATATTCACGCACGTTTTCTTTTGTGTTTCTCTGTGTTTTTCACCGTATTTTATTCGTTTTCTCGTATTTTCTCGTTTTCTTTCACTTTTCTTTGTTTCTCCATGTTTGCAGGAGATTGGCCGCGTAGGGGACGTTTAACGACGATATCTCAAGTCCCCGGAGCAACGGGAGGAGTCACGCGTGATCCAGGGGGTCAAACGTCAAAGAATACATCTTTCAGCCCCTCACCCGGTCGGTTGGTCATCTCCAATCGATCGGGTGATGCACGCGTGCACCACTCGGTCTCAGCCGGAGCTCATGTGGAAGTCATCCGACCGGTTCACAGACCGGTTCAGCGGGGGCCTGTTCTCTGTCTTTTCGAGCAAAATTCCAACCGATCGGGTGACTCTCACCCGATCGGTTCATCTGTAGCTGATGCTGAGGAGCTGAAGACACGGGCACCCAACCGATCACTTCACCCGATGGCGCCAAGATCCAACCGGTCACTCCAAGAACTCACCCGACCTGTCCATATGACTGGGTGAAAGCTCGCCGTTTTCTGTTCATTATCTGTAACGGATCACCCGATTGGTTGACTTGTCAACCGATCGGGTGATACGAGAGTCTATAAATAGAGCCCCTAGGGTTCCAGAAACGGGGGAGCTGCTAGTTTTTACTGTTTTCTCCTATTGTGACGGCTGTAATTACTGTTCTTTTGTAAGTTTTCGGATCTTTCTCAAATTTTAGTATTGTCTTAATTACTCTATTACTTCCGCATTCCAATCGTCTGATTATGATTCCAACGGTTAATTTTCATTTAGATCGCTTTTTAATGAATTTTTGTGAGTAGTTCCCAAATCTGGGATTTTGGTGGAAACCCCTTCGGGGGCTCTTCCCGATGCGTCCATAGGGTTAGGAAATCGATAGAGATTAGGAATCTAACGGTTACGCGGGGTGTTTCATTGTCATCGGCAGGAAAAAGACCGCCTTTGACCGTTGGGCCAAGGGGGAATAAACTTGGCGGTTGACTCCCTAGCCATAGCTCACGCCCTTAGCGTAGACGCCGAATCTTAGCACGCGGGAGCGGCAGGATGAGACGTTGGGAGTTATCGTTGCGAGCTTAGTGCTCCCGGAATCAATCAGTGTTAATGGACACGGGAGTGCCCACTGATCGAATCCGGGAAGTCTGGTGTATCATCCTAGGCACCGACCGGAATATCGGGCCAATGGGATGCCGGTACCACTTTCTGAGGCAACGTCTCACCATTAGACCATAATTCCGATCGCTATCCATACCCGTAGGCCGTATCGGCGAGATTCGCTCGTTGGAGTGGAAACCAAAGTCCCGGGTTTATTTTCTTATTGTTCATACCTATCAATCCTTTCTGTGACAACCATCAACCGATTCGGGCTAGCTCGCCCACGGGGTGATCTTGGTCCTCCTTGACACAAGCACATCCTAGCCTCCCTGTGTTCGACCCCCAAGCCACACTACAACACCATGCGCTTGCAGTTACAAATTTCTAAACCCCCACGCGGGTCCCCCGGCCATTTGCGGATAGCAAGCCGGGGCGGTCACGCCAAGTTTATGGCGCCGTTGCCGGGGAGGCAACGTGCTTGTTATTTTAGGATCTCTTGAACCCTAGTGTCTAGCTCCCATCCCTACCTCGCGATAATTTTCGCATTCTCCTTTTTCCTTTTTATTTTTCTTATTTTTATTTCTTATTTTATCTGTTTCTTTTCCACTTGTCGCTTCACGGGTGTTTGTTGTTTTTCATGCGCAGGAGTTCAAGAAGTCTCGACGACTTGATTCCCGTTGAACCAGAGATTAACGCCATCCTTAGGCATTTGGCCGCCGAGAAGCGAAGAAGAGAGGATCCCGAATCCATGGAGGAGAACACCCCGCCTCACAAGTCCCTGTTGGAGTACTCGATGCCATCTATCGAGTCCACTTCCGCCATCCGTTCTCCAGCTATTGCGGCCCAAAGCTTCGAGCTAAAGTCGTCTTTGGTGACGTGGATCCAGCAGGATCAGTTTGCGGGTGCACCCATGGAGAGCCCGATCGAGCATCTAGACTCCTTCTTGGAGAAGTGTGACACCTTCCGGATTAATGGTGTCACGACTGAGGCTATCCGTCTGAAGCTGTTCCCCTTCTCGTTGCGAGACAAAGCCAAGCAATGGCTTATGGGGAAGGATCCCAACACTTTCAATACCTGGGAGAAGCTCTCCAACGCTTTTCTGACGAAGTTCTTTCCTCTGGGGAAGACCATGAAGTTGAGGAGTGAGATCTCCTCCTTCTTCCAGGCCAGCCACGAGTCCTTGCATGAAGCTTGGACGAGATATAAGGAAATGCAAAGAAGATGCCCTCACCATGAGCTTCCGAAGTGGCAGATTATTAATCTGTTCTACAATGGGCTGAGGGATGACCTGAAATCTTCTATGGACGCCGCGGCTGGGGGTTCCTTCATGTCAAGGAGAGAGGAAGATGCCGGACATATTCTGGAAAATATGGCATCCAACAATGAGCGGTGGTGTGACGAGAGAGCCACACCCAGGTCTGGGGGTATACACAGAGTCGAGGACGTCAACAAACTTTCGAGCAAGTTCGACTTGCTTTCGACCCAGATCTCCGCACTAATGGTAGGAGCCGGTGGGGCCGGTACGCAGCAGATTTCAGCGGTAGAGTCCGAATTCTTTGGAGAATTCGACGGTGGTGACGTTTCACCACCGTTGGACCAGGCGAGCGCACTATTTTACAACCCCATGGGAAATGCGCCGTATCTGCCAAGAACCAATTCCAACCCGGCCTACTCTCCAAACAACCGGAACCACCCTAATTTTGGTTACCGGCCACCATTTCAGCCCTCGCCGCCTCAGCAGCCGCAACAACAACCATATCAGCCGGCTAGGCCACAGCAGAGTCAGATTCAGCAGCAATAATATCAGCAGCAACCTCAGCAACATTTTTACGCCCCCAGGAATCAGCAGCCAATTCAGCAGCAGCAGCAGTATGTCCAACAGAGGGCCGTCTCTCCGGTTGAGTCTCTCTTGACTCAATATATAACCAACCAGGAGAAGATCAATCAGAAGCTGGAAATGGGTCAGCGGGCCCTCACGGACCAAGTAACCCAGCTGGGGTTACAAGTGGCGAACCTCTCAAGGTCACAAAACCAATTGCCGCCACAACCGGAGGTGAACCCGAGGGGAGCGACCCAAACGTCGGCACTCGTGCACGAGCACGCAAATGTGTCTGCTATCGTTCTGAGAAGCGGGACACAAATCCCTACTAGAGTGCCCCCTAATAGACCGGAAGCACCGTTGGTAGTTGAGCGACCGATCGAAAAATCAAACGACGCCGGTGCTTCGTCATCAAATCCCATGACTCCGGAGGGAGTCTCTGAAGAAGAGAAGAAGAAGAACGAGGAAGGGAGCTCGAAAGTGTTCAAACCCGTAGTGCCATTTCCACAACGGTTAGCTCAGGCCAAAATTGATGAGAAATAAGGCAAGTTCTTCGCCATGGTCAAGGACCTGAGCTTGCAAATCCCCTTCCTAGAAGCAATCGAAACAATCCCCTCCTATGCGAAATTCCTGAAAGATTTGGTGACTAGAGGATCTAGAAAGGAGAATGTAGTGTTGACGGCAGAATGTAGCGCTCTCATCCAGAGGGAAAATCCGCCGAAACTCAAAGACCCGGGGAGCTTCTCAATTCCTTACACGATCGGGGCAGTAAAGATTCATTGTGCACTCGTCGATCTCGGAGCGAGTGTAAGTTTGATGCCCTTGTCGATGTATAGAAGGATAGGAATGGGTGATTTGGAGCCCACCAGTATGACCCTACAACTAGCTGACCGGTCGGTCAAATATCCGGTCGGGATTGTGGATGACCTCCCCGTTAATGTAAAAGGGGTGCATGTGCCAGTGGACTTCGTAGTCATGGACATGCCTGAAGACGCACACACCCCCATCATCCTGGGACGGCCTTTCATGGCCACTGCTGGCGTTTTGATTGATGTGAAGAACGGAAAACTTTCTCTAAACGTCAGCGGAGAAAAAGTTGAATTTGATCTGGGGTTGTCCATGAAGTACCCCGACCCCCCAGATGACCCTCGGTGTAATTTGCTGGAGGTAGAAGAAGAAAAGGCTGCTGAAGAGAGCTCCTGGGTGATTCTCTTAAGAAACCCTCCCGATGACTTGGAGGATTCAGAAGACCGAGACGCCCCCAAGAACGATGATGCTGCTGGGAAAGCGAGTGCAGCAAGAACGACCCCTCCCGGGTTCCCCAAAGCTCCTCCTGCGAGGAAAACGGGGAAAGAACCCATGGGCCTCACCAAAGACGAGGTCTGGATTCTTAAGAAGATGGTGGTAAGCGCCAATACGAAAGAGAAGCCCCCGGATCCCAAGAACAAGGAGAGAGTGGTCGAACAAATCTTTCTCCAGCCGCTGACTACTCCAAAGGCCTTAAGCTCCGATGAAGAAGAGATGCCGAACTTCGGGCATCACCCGTATCAACCACCGTGAACATCTCTTGCGGGCGTCGAGCCAACGACGTTAAATACGTGCGCTTCATGGGAGGCAACCCATGTTCTAAACTTTTTCCCCACTTTTTAGTGTTATTTTTTTTACTTTATTTTATCTATTTTTTTAAATAAAATCAGCCACGAGAACATCCGTTCAGGGACTTAGACAAATCTGTTGGGTTTTGCAGAAAACAAGGCCTCAACCGATCGGGTGAGTTCCCACCCGATCGGTTGGGATGTATCAGATACAAGCCGAAGTCTGTCCCCAAATGAACCGATCGGTTGAATAATGAAGAGACCGGGTGACAGACCGGGTGAGCTGGGGAGAACTCTCGGGAAATTTTTGGGGAATAGCAACTGACTGGTTGAGTTAGAGCGCGATCGGTAGAGGCGACCGGGTGAGCAACCCCCCATTCTCGGGAAAAATTTGGGAAACGGTCAACCGATCGGGTGACTATTCACCCGGTTGGTTCACCTGTAGCTGTTGGCCGACAGGAACTTTCGAAATTTGCCTACCCGATTGGGTGAGAACTCACCCGATCGGTTCAGTTTCGCCCCTATAAATACCCCCGACCGCCCGTTCGATCCGCACTCGCCATTTTCGAATCCAGAACCGCCGTTTCGCCTCTTCCTCGTGCGCCTGCCCTTTTTCTTCCCTAAAATCAACCTCGATCGCCATTTCCCCCCCATCTCCCTACCCATCCACCATCGATTTCTCTCCATTCTCCTCGATTCCACCCACACACAAAACCCTAACCTCCGCCCGTTCTCCCCAATTTCGAAACTTGCTGAAGAAATCGCTGCGGCTTCACAGCATGCTCCTATCGAGTAGCATCGGGGTGTCTACGAGCGACGATCTTCATCTCATTTGGGTAAACTCGCTCCCTTGCTCAATTTTAATTTTACCCCAAATATTCTATTTGCTCGTAGGTCGTGTTTCGTGTTTGTTTTGATTCATTGTACTTTTGCATACTCACACACACGCACGACACCCGCACAATGCCTCCCCGCCGAGTTAAGCCCACCGACGCCAGCTCTTCAAACCCTAGGCCCACCCGTCGTACCCGTCGTGCATAGCCCCCCGCCCAACCCACCACCTCCAACCCATCTACCACACCACGCACCACTTCCCCACCTCACGTTTACGATCCCGAATATGGGATGCAATTCCAAACCGACGACCATGCCGACCGGTTCGCGGCCATGGTCCTCCTAGCTGGACAGGGTGGTCGGATAACCGAGAAGTCCGTCGACCGAGACCTCCCCTTTCTTCAAAGCTTCATTCGCCACATCCGTGAAGACCCACCCGACGTCTCCGAGCTCCACATTCCACCCCCACGACTACTGGTCCACAGCGCAGGCCCCCGTCACCACCTCCAGAGGGTGGTGCCCCTGCTTGATTTTTCTTTCCCACTTTTGCCCCCCCCATATTTGTGCCCATCTGTATTTTCGGGGCCCTGCTTTGTCTCTGTCGGAGGGGGGGACCATTCGCGTGTCGCTTCGATTTCACCTCATTTGTTTTTGACTCCCCCTTGCATATCTCTGCATTTCACGATCACATTTCATTTCGCTAGCACTGTCAGGTCTAGTTTGGGGGACGTCTATTTTGGTGTGTTGTCGTGTTTTGTTGTTCTTCTCATTTTTGTGTGTGTGCTTGTTTTTCACTTTTTGAGTGTCGTGTCGTGTGATTTTATTTTCATTTTCGTATCGTTTGATTTTGATTTTGATCTTTCTTTATTTTCAGTTTCATCTCTGTGTTTTCCTCGTTTTTATTTCTTTTTGTGTCGGTGTGTATTCCCCCCATCTTCATTGCCCTCCCGTTCTCACTCATATTGCATTGAGGGCAATGCAAACTTCAGCTTGGGGAGTCGCACTGTGTGCGTCATTTGAGTCCTTCTTTTTCGTTTTTGTGTCGTTTTCATCGTGTTTTTTTTATTTTTTCTTCTTTTTTCTCTCTTCTCTTCTTTTTATCTCTTTCTCCTAGATATGAATCCTATGATGAATCGCCTCAAAGTCACACACACCTAGCATGACATCGATAATCACACTCACTAACCCTAGGATTTCGAGTCCTCTTGCATTTCACGCATCGTGGGTCCACTTAGCTTTTTGTGAGTCGTGCGTCGTGCCTAGCTATTTGGTATGCTTCTACTTTTTTTTTATTTTACATACCTGTCCAGGAATGACCCCTAGATTATCATGCTTCGATTTGAATATGCGGTATTTGATTCTACTATATGCATGCTATATTTATATCGTATATCTCAATTCGCATGCGTCGGGATTCCACAATTAAGGACTAGGATAACCCATTTAGCCTATGCTCTATTTAGCGAGAATAGTTTCCTTTGCCCAAGTGTTTAGATTCCGACTTATTTTTTGTATTTTCTCGTTTTGCCCAAGTGTTTTCTCGTATTTTCTCGTTTTCTTTCACTTTTCTGTGTTTCTCCATGTTTGCAGGAGATTGGCCGCGTAGGGGACGTTTAACGACGATATCTCAAGTTCCCGGAGCAACGGGAGGAGTCACGCGTGATCCAGTGGGTCAAACGTCAAAGAATACATCTTTCAGCCCCTCACCTGGTCGGTTGGTCATCTCCAACCGATCGGGTGATGCACGCGTGCACCACCCGGTCTCAGCCGGAGCTCAAGTGGAAGTCACCCGACCGGTTCACAGACCGGTTCAGCGGGGGCCTGTTCTCTGTCTTTTCGAGCAAAATTCCAACCGATCGGGTGACTCTCACCCGATCGGTTCATCTGTAGCTGATGCTGAGGAGCTGAAGACACGGGCACCCGACCGATCACTTCACCCGATGGCGCCAAGATCCAACCGGTCACTCCAAGAACTCACCCGACCGGTCCATATGACCGGGTGAAAGCTCGCCGTTTTCTGTTCATTATCTGTAACGGATCACCCGATCGGTTGACTTGTCAACCGATCGGGTGATACGAGAGTCTATAAATAGAGCCCCTAGGGTTCCAGAAACGGGGGAGCTGCTAGTTTTTACTGTTTTCTCCTATTGTGACGGCTGTAATTACTGTTCTTTTGTAAGTTTTCGGATCTTTCTCAAATTTTAGTATTGTCTTAATTACTCTATTACTTCCGCATTCCAATCATCTGATTATGATTCCAACGGTTAATTTTCATTTAGATCGCTTTTTAATGAATTTTTGTGAGTAGTTCCCAAATCTGAGATTTTGGTGGAAACCCCTTCGGGGGCTCTTCCCGATGCGTCCATGATCACTCCTTATTTTACACCTTTTTTCCGCATGTTTGCATGCCATTTAGATCGCCCAAATCATGTTTTTCACGATATATCGACGATATTGCGATGCTTTTCACGATTTGTTGTTTTTGTCGCATTTTAGGCGATTTGGCGCGATTTGGAGTGATCCCGAGATGCGCTTACTCTAGACGGTCACCAACGACCTCCCCGAGGGGTATTTTGCTGTTGGAGAGGAGCGGAAGAAGAATGGACGTCGCAGGAGCGACGAGGAGGCCAAAACAAGCAGATTGGGCATATTTTGTGTCCCACTCGGCCGAGTGGAGGAGCCACTCGGCCGACCAGCGAGACACTGCTCGGCCGACCAGTTCAGACACGATTTCTATGTGCACTCGGCCGAGCACCGAAGACCACATCGGCCGAGTGACTATACCACGTCCGCCCGAGTGGCGCCCAGACGAAGCCCTTCCAAAACATCGAAGTTACTGTTTTTCGGCTGCCTGAACTTCAGAAGACCCACTCGGCCGAGTGGATTATCCCGTCCGCCCGAGTATCATGAAGTCATCGGCCGAGTGACGACAACTCACTCGGCCGAGCCGCCCCCGAAGTAGAGACCCCTGAAGGCCCTGACTTACTGGAAAATTACAGGGTTCTCACTCGGCCGAGCGACTTTTGTCACTCGGCCGAGTGCGATGCGCTGCCTGTAGCGAAAACTGCGGAAAACAGGCTGTGCAGGGGCATTTTGGTCACAATTTTTGGACGATTTTTGGGGCTATTTAAACCCTGTTTTTACCCTAGTTTTGAGAGCTCTCTCTTAGATTTTTTGCAGCTTTTTAGATTAGTTTTTTAGCTTTATTCTTGTGATTGGAGAAGGAGCAAAACTTGGATTTTTGTTGGATTAATTGAAGAACTACATTGGTTTGCATCTCTTTCCCTTAAAAATTCTATTTTTATTGTTTATATCATTGTTGTGATGAATTCTATTGCTTATCTCAACGATTATTTTTGTGATCTTGCTATGATTTGTGAGTAGTCTCCACGTCTTGGGGCGTGGGGATGAACCCTACAAGCCCACTTTCATATTTGTGATGAATTGGTAGAAATTGAGCTAGAATTGCTATTAGAGATTAGATTGGGATCGATTTACTACGGATTGCTAGGTATTCATATCAATTGGGGTTTGCAAGAGATTGGATCCCAATTTGATAGGAAGCCCTAGAAATCCGAATTGGGTTGGAGTCGGATTTTCGAAGTATCGAGTTTGTAAGAGATTGGACCGATACTAGGATTCCCGGTTGCAATTCTATACCGATACCCGTTTGCAAGAGATTGGACGGGTAGGAACTATCCTAATCTAGATCGTGGACCGAGTTTGCAAGAGATTGGGCTCGGTGCGCGATTGGACGATGATGTTGATCCTAATGCTAGCTTCCCTAGGGTAGGGTTTGCAAGAGATTGGACCCGACCCTAGGATAGCTATAGACCGGCAACAGCGCGAGAGCGTGAGCTTGGTTCTACATTCAGTTGCAACTAGTTCATCCGAATTTTCATTCTAGCAATTTTGATACCGATGAACCACATTTATGAAGTACGGTGTGTAGCGGGGATTCCCCATTCCCTAGACGTTCTTTATTTGATTTGATATTTCGCACATTTGTCTGACGATTGTGACAGGATCGCCAAAGGCAAATTTCTCTTCTTAAATAGCCAGGTTGATCGGAGCAAGCACAGTCATTCGTCATCCCTGTGTTCGATATCCCGCTCGCTGCTACACCGTGCACTTGCGGTAAAACTACAACCGTTCTTTTGGGTCACGTCCCGGAGCGATCAAGTTTTTGGCGCCGTTGCCGGGGAGGCGATTGCGTTTGATTCTGTCTCACCCTAGCTATTTTTTTATTTATTATTATCATTATTTTTATTTCTTATTTCTTACCTAACCCTTCCACGGTACTAATCATTTCTTTGAAACTCTGTTTCCCCTGTGCATGTACACGAGATCTACGACGGACCCTGAAGCTTTATTATTTGATCCCGAGATCGAACGTACCGCGCGGAGACTTAGAGCAGAAAAGAGACAAAATCCGGAAGGGAGGTATATGACCAACCCGGAAACTCCTGAAGAATTGGCGGCAAGGATGGCGAGGATAATTTCTATTCGCGATAGGCTTCGGCCTAAGACCTCTTCTACTACCTCGTCCATTGCCGTGCCGTAGTTGGCGGCTGACAAGAACTTCGAGCTAAAGACTGGATTGGTGGTTTTGATGCAACAAGACCCATTTCATGGGAACGCCCATGAGAACCCCCACTACCACATCCAATTATTCTTGTCGAAGTGCGCCACATTTCAGATACCGGGGGTCTCCATCGATGCTATCAGACTGCGTCTCTTCCCCTTCACGCTTAAGGACAAGGCACTCTATTGGTTGAGGACGCAGGCTGACGGAGTTTTCACCTCTTGGGACGAGTTGGCGAGTGCATTTATTGATAAGTTCTATCCGCCATCCAAGACGGTGAAGATCCGGAGCGCTCTCATGTCCTTCAAGCAAGGACCCCAGGAGACACTCTATGAAGCTTGGGAACGTTTTAAGGATTTGCAGCATCAATGCCCGCACCACAGTATAGAAGATTGGGAGCTAGTTCATAGCTTCTACAACGGTCTCCAACCGGGGACCAAACAAATTATTGATGCCGCGGCGAATGGTGCTATCTTGTCAAAGACTCCCAAGGAAGCTACGGCCCTAATTGAGGAGATGGCCTCAAATAACCAACAATGGGGCGATGAGCGAGGACACTCTACGTCCTCCTTAAAGCCAACTAGCATCTACGAGGCGAAGGCCGTAGCGGAGCTTACGAGCAAGTTTGATTCTCTCCACAAGGTAGTGGAGAGATTGGAGAAGTTCATCACAGAGCCCCAAGGGACCCCTTCCACCTCCGCGCCGACGAACCAAATGTGTGATTGGCAAGACCAATCTCAAGCCATGTACTCGGGAGGAGAGCAAGTAGAAGGATCCTTGGAGCAAGTACAATATGTTGCGGGGAACCAAGGATATTGGGCCAATCCGGCCACAAGAAATCATCCCGGATTCTCTTACGCCAACAATGAAGGAGCTTTGAACCCGCCACAACAACCACCTCAACAAGCTCGACCACCACCACCCCAACAACAATACTATCCACCGAGGGGGCCTCCACAACAAAACTTTCAACCAAAGCAACAAGTTCCACCATATAGGCCTCCCAGATACAACCAAGGGT
Source organism: Scilla litardierei (assembly GCA_030789695.1). Lineage (NCBI taxonomy): Eukaryota > Viridiplantae > Streptophyta > Magnoliopsida > Asparagales > Asparagaceae > Scilla > Scilla litardierei. The sequence continues at coordinate 132,131,818 of CM061138.1, read as the reverse complement.
GGAGGAATCAAAATCAAAACCCTCCACAAGCTCCACAACGATCCGACTTCGAAACTAGAGTGGAGGCGTTCATGGTCGAGCAAAATAAGGTAAATGCTAGCTTGAAGGCGGGGCAAGACTCCCTTAATACCGTTGTGGCTCAAATATCGGAGCAATTGGCGTTGCTCAATCGGAACACTCAAAGATTGCCGGCGCAACCGGAGCAAAACCCACGGGGCAACACGGGCCACATCAATGCCGTAGTTGCCGTTACTACTAGAGGCGGGAAGGACACCACCCCCGCCATGATTCCTATTGAGGAGCCCGTGGAGGAAAGCTTGGAGCCAATTGAGCCGATAGTTGAAGTTGAAAAGGAGAAGGAGCCACAAGACAAAGAGAAATCTAAAGCGGAGCAATTGATTGAGGAAAGGCGCTTCATGCCACCGGTCCCATTCCCCCAAAGGCTCGCTAGAGCGAAAATGGAGAAGAGGCTAGCAAAATTTCTCGAGTACCTAAGAGGAGTTAGCCTTAACATTCCCTTCCTTGACGCCATCGTCGAGATCCCCATGTATGCTAAATTTTTGAAGGACTTGATCTCGGGGAGGAAAAGGAAGGAGAAGATCATGCTAGCCAAGGAGGGCTCTTGGTTCACCAAGAGAGAAAAGGAGCCGGCAAAATTTAAAGATCCGGGGAGTTTTCAGATTCCTTGCACTTTGGGCGACGTTCCTCTTCAAAAGGCGTTGGTTGATCTTGGGGCTAGTGTGAGCCTCATGCCTCTCTCCATGTTCTTAAGGCTAAACACCGGGACAAAGTTGAAACCCACCGACATGCGCATTCAATTAGCCGATGGACGGATAACAAGGCCGGTGGGGATTGCCGAAGACATACCGCTACAAGTCCCGGGGGGAATATGCTTGCCATGTGACTTCGTGATCATGGACGTTAAGGAGGAGGGAGACACTTCATTGATACTTGGACGCCCGTTACTAGCCACCGCCGGAGTCATCGTCGACGTGCGCGAAGGTACCCTAACTTTAAACGTCGGAAACATCGAGGTGGAGCTCCACATTCCTAAGGCCATGAAGCACATGCCTTATCATGAGGAACTTGACTACATGGACCTCCTTGATGAGGTGATTGAAGAGGCGATCCCTCACTCGATTGGCGCTCTTTTTGACGAAGATTTTGAGGAAGGCCCGGATTTAGGCCAAGATGAGAAGAAAAATGATTCCCCCGACCGCTCCGCTGAAGATGATGAAGGCGACGCTGATGTCGCAAGGATTCGAGAGCTCTGCAAGCTCTCGAAACTAAAGTCTCCGAAGAAAGCTCCGCCGGTACGGAGATCGGCATCACCGGCAAAACCGTTGACCGGAGCAAATGCTAGCTTGGGGGAGCCTCCCCCCAACACTATTCGAGACGAGAGACCACCGCGGGAGAACACGACGCCGCAACGTCCCAATCCAAGCGTTCTCCCCGGAAAGTTTGATGGGTGCATCTCATATGCACCAAACATCCCGCATTGATTGAAAATTATAGGGGGTCGAGCTCACGACCTTAAACGAGCGCTTGTCGGGAGGCAACCCGACGGTTTTTGCTTTATTTTTACTTTTTCTTTATTTTCGTTTTAGAAATTTTTAGTGTTTTGAGTCGTTCGCCCAAGAATTTTGTGATAACAGGTCCTATTTTTCTTGACAGGAGAGGAGATAGGTAGATCCATCATGAGGAGGATGAACGAGTCGACGAGGAGCGCCCCAAGAAGGCGCTCGACGCTTAGGAGGAAGATGAAATCGATTGGAGGAAGAAAGACGGAGTTTAGAGCCCAAACGAAGACAAACAGCAGAACACAAGGCTCACTCGGCCGAGCATACTAGTCACTCGGCCGAGTACACAAGTTCGTCCGGCCGAGCCGCTCACGAACGAGGGAAGTCTGCTGTACCCAACTCTCTGTTTATTTTCCTGATTCCAATATAACTGCTACTCGGCCGAGTATATATATTCACTCGGCCGAGTGAAACGGATACCCTCCTAGGGCGAGTCATGCCGAGTAGCTTGAGTCACTCGGCCGAATGGACTTACTCCACTCGGCCGAGGCTGGCAAAGCCACTCGGCCGAAGCGATAGCGGGGAGCAAATTTTCATTGGCCTCGCTCGACCGAGTGACCACGTCACTCGGCCGAGTCGTAACTTTTTTATATAAAGGGCGAGGGTGGGCACATTTTTCGAAACGCAAAAACCCCCAAAGCACCCGCGCCCCTTCAGCTCCCTCGCCCGATCTTCGCTCGCTCGCGCCCCCACTCGCCCGACCGCCGCTGCCACGCCGCCGCTCGGCCCGCCACCGCCGGCCGAACACCCCCGTCGCCTCGCCCGAGTCGTCGCCGGCGGCCGTGCCTCCGGTCACCTTCGGTACCCCTATTTCGCCTATTTTCGCCTCTTTTTGTGTATTTTTCGAGGATCCGTGTATTAATCGAACCCCTAACCCAAATCAATTCCTATATCTATCTATTATACCCCTAATACTCCATACATTTTGAATATTACCCGCTGAAATCGCCGTTTCATGCGCAGGTTGCTTTTTGGAGCTTAGGGGAGCCCAGGGGAGCTTCTACGGGCTGATCCGGACTTCGCGGAGGCGCTGACTTCGCACGCTTCCACTGCTTAGCACTCGCGGCGTGTCGGGGTACACTCTTTCCACTCTTTTACACGCACCGCACTTTTTTCACTTTTCGGTGCGCTCGGGGCCGATATGCCGCCCCGGACACGGCCGCGGTCGAAGAGAGCTTCCGCCAAGCGGAAGCGGTCGGATGATGCCGGCCCCTCCCACGAGTTGGAGGACTCTCCTCCACCGTCCCCCACACACCCCGCACACCCAGCACAGCCTGCAGGCCCCGCACACCCCGCACAGCCTGCAGTGCACCCACAGCCCGCACAGCCTCTCCCTGCCGACCCACAGCCACCACCACCAGCTCCACTGGTCGGGCCGCTCGGGATCACGTTCCGAGACGACGCACACCGCGCCGTCTTCGAGCGTATCTCCCAGCGCTCGATCGTACCCTCCAGGTTTGCACACCTCGCTGACCTAGGACGCCTGGGGGTACTAGAGGGGATGCTCACGTTGTACGACAACGTGGGCTGGCGAGATTTTCTGCAGGTGTCGGCGGATACTTTTACCCGCCCGACACTTGAGGTTTTGAGTTCGATCGCCCGGACCGACGAGGGATGCTCATTCCGGTTCATGAATCGAGAGTGCCAGGTCACTCTCGATATGATGAGAGCATTCTTCTCGTGGCCCGCTGTCCCCGGAGCCGATCGCGGTTACGGCCCCACCCATATCCCCCCACCTTCCTTCGACGCCGGTGCCTTCTGGGCCCAGATTACGGGCCACCACGCTGCCTTTGACCCTAGTAGGGCCAAGGCCTCGGCCATTGTCCACCCCTGCCTCCGCATAGCCCAGCGCCTCATGGCGACCACCTTTTTGGCCAGATATGAGCCGGGCACGATGTCTACGCCAGAGCTCTACATGCTCTATGCGATGACACGTCCCAGAGCTCTATCTAGGGATGGAGACGAGCTTGTCCCCGCCGTCGTGATCGACATTGCGGCTTGGTTTTTAGACCGCATCATTGTATCGGTGGGCGCTCGCTCACCGATATGCTGCGGCGGTCTGATCACCTTGCTTACCATGATGACCGGCGAGGACCTACCTGACGACTTGTGACGCGTCCCGGGCCCCACTTCTCTGTCGATAGACGTTATGGCCCGGATGAAGATGCTTCGTCCGCATGGTGAGCATCACTGGGTCTGGTTGCACGGCCCTTACGGTGCCGACTACATGATTCTCCTGAGCCCTGCTCGGACTCAGATTGCACCAGCCCACGTCGACTGGCTCCCTACGATGGATGTTCTCATCCCCGCTGCCTACGTGCTCGAGGCCGAGGAGGCCGAGCAGGCCCACGCTGCCCACGCTGCCCAGGCTGCCCCCGCAGACCCTGCTGCACACCCTGCCGAGCCTGCTGCCGACCCTGTTGACCCAGTGGCCCCTCAGCCTATTCCTGATGTTTCTATCGCTCTTAACACCTCTGTCTCCACCTCTGTCAGTGTCACGAGTACCTCCGCTGAGCCCACTTCCACCACTTCCGCGGCTGTCACCACTGTCACCACCACACCCACTACCACCGCTGGCCCTCTGTCTGCTGAGCCGATTTCCTCTGCCACACCCGAGCGCCCGCCGACCGTAGTCGAGTGCGGAGAGCCCTCTGTCTCCACTGCCGCTGTATTTTCCGAGAGTGTCGTGGCGTCTGTCCACACTTCTGTGCCACTGACCTCTCTGGCCGCCTCGCTGCCACTTTTGCACACTTCTTTCGCTGCCGCTGCCTCCACTTCTCACCAGCCGGTGTCCCGGCCTCACACTGAGGCCAGGCCCACATTTACAGGCACGGCACCTTTTGTCCCCTTCCCTGCTGAGCCCGTTACATACTCTACTCGCATACGCCAGCCTCGCCCTGCACAGCCTAGACCGGTGCGTCCCTCTGCACCACCCCCGCCTGAAACTGTACTGCAGAGCATACGTGCTCTTGAGTTGGCGGTGAGTGGTCTTAGAGGTGACCTTAGGATCCTGTCCTCCACCGTCTCTGCGATGGCTGGACGCTTCGAGCTGATCCCCCAGATCCACTACTGCCTTACACAGGTCTTGGAGCGTCTCCCGCGCGTACCCCCACCCACCCAGCAGGTTCCCACACACACTTCCACACACACTAGACCTGCTTCCACTTCCACGCCCACCCCAGCTCAGCAGCCTACACCACCACCACCACCACCTCCGCCTCAGGACGGAGACGGCGCAGCACCACCTTCTTAGGCACCCTTGATGCCTTGATTTATTCCTGCCGTTGTGCTGCCCGTTTCTGCTGGGTCCTGTTGCACTTTTTGTCCACCCCCCTCCCCTCACTTATTATGGTATTCTCTTTTTGATCATATCTTTTTATATCTATTTTGGGAGAGAGGGAGAGTTTTTGGTGACACCTATATCTATGTATAGCTCCTATCTGTGCATGCATCATGTCCGCATCATATTTTCATTTCTTTATTTTACCTTTTTCTTTTCATTTTATCATGCATGCATCCTCACCTGCCCCTCCCATCGCTTGTCTCTCGGTGTGCCACACTTTGCACATTGAGGACACTGTGCCATTTAGCTTGGGGGAGTGAGTTCTCACGTTCTTGTTTGATTTGCCACCTTTATTTTTAGTTTTTCACACCGTTTTTTCGCTTTGGCACTTATTTTTCATCATTTTTCTTTTATTTTGCCATGCATCACGTTTTTCTTATTTTCCTGTGTGCCGCATTACATAGTTTTATTTTTCCTTTATCTTTATTTCTTTCTTTTTCATCTCATGCTAGAGATGACTTTTCTGTGATGATGATGACGTTGGATTTAGCTTACTCTATATGCATGCTATATTTGTCATGTCTTAGGTTTTATTTCTGATATCATATGCTGTGACTCGCCTTGCATTTAGAGATAGTAACCCACACCTTTTTCCGCATGAAAATGGATGAAATTTTATTATTAGCTGAGTCTGAATATTCATATGTATGCTATCACAGAAAACACACCAAGATTCACGCATTGAATGCTTATATCTGGAGTACTGACTTTCTTTTCCTATATCACTTCTATATGCATGAATTGTACACTTCACTTCAGGATGATTGAATGATGTTAGCTATGATATATCTGGATTAGTTAGCTTTTTTGTGATCGAAACTGAGTAGATTAGATTACCCTGCTGAAGTTGTCGTGCATGTCTTATAGAGTGAACCGAGAGTTATATTTATTTCTTTCTCCACAAATCTTGAACATCATTTCTCTACTTTTAAAATCATTGGTGAATCTCCCATTAGTGATTCTATTTTATGGCATTTTCCCCCGCTACTAATTCCTAGCTCCAAATCTCTTATTCTATAAAAAAAGAAGGAGAGAGAAAAACATTCTTGTACATCATTATCTCTCTGAGTTGGGATCGTTGTGTATATATTGCTTATTGCAAAGAAGAAGAAAAAAAGAAAAAAAAAGGAAAAATCCTCAATAAAAGATCCCATCTCACTTCCTTTCTTTCTTCTTTCTTCTTATTACCTTTGGAGCTATATATAAAAATGGGGATGCAAATATTTTTTTATGCCACCACGCTTATAGATAAGCTTGGGGGAGGGGATCCATTGATGTGTGAGAGAGTGACTACTTGACATCGCACGACAACCTAGGCTAAGTAATATTCTATACTCGGTGAGATTATTTTAGTTTTACGAAATCCAGAAATCTAAGCCTAGCACTCATTTCATGAAATCCATACTTTTCTATTCTCCCTATTCTATAGTGTGATACTCTTATACTCCTGATAGAAAGCGTTCAATTGAAAAGTGTGTGATCTGTGATTTGTATACCGCTTTAAATGATTCAGACGATGTTAATTTTAAAATTATTCCGTTTTTCATGATTATATCGTTGTTCGAGGGTTTTCTATTTCTATTTGCACTATTATACTATGATATCGAAATAAAATTCTTTGACATGTATTTTTCATTCGGTGCATGCTATAAGAGTAAGTGAAACCCACGTCCTGAGAAAATGATCTAGTATCCTACCTCTTCGCTTCTTTCTTTCTTCTTTGTTTTATTTCGCTTTCACTCTTCTTCGTTTTTCTTTTTCCGTTTTTCGCCGTTTTCGTTTTCCGAATCCACCGGGTTCGCCTTTTACTTATCTTCCTCGAGGACGAGTAAGAGGCAAGCTTGGGGGATTTTGATCACTCCTTATTTTACACCTTTTTTCCGCATGTTTGCATGCCATTTAGATCGCCCAAATCATGTTTTTCACGATATATCGACGATATTGCGATGCTTTTCACGATTTGTTGTTTTTGTCGCATTTCAGGCGATTTGGCGCGATTTGGAGTGATCCCGAGATGCGCTTACTCTAGACGGTCACCAACGACCTCCCCGAGGGGTATTTTGCTGTTGGAGAGGAGCAGAAGAAGAATGGACGTTGCAGGAGCGACGAGGAGGCCAAAACAAGCAGATTGGGCATTTTTTGTGTCCCACTTGGCCGAGTGGAGGAGCCACTCGGCCGACCAGCGAGACACTGCTCGGCCGACCAGTTCAGACACGATTTCTATGTGCACTCGGCCGAGCACCGAAGACCACATCGGCCGAGTGACTATACCACGTCCGCCCGAGTGGCGCCCAGACGAAGCCCTTCCAAAACATCGAAGTTACTGTTTTTCGGCTGCCTGAACTTCAGAAGACCCACTCGGCCGAGTGGATTATCCTGTCCGCCCGAGTATCATGAAGTCATCGGCCGAGTGACGACAACTCACTCGGCCGAGCCGCCCCCGAAGTAGAGACCCCTGAAGGCCCTGACTTACTGGAAAATTACAGGGTTCTCACTCGGCCGAGCGACTTTTGTCACTCGGCCGAGTGCGATGCGCTGCCTGTAGCGAAAACTGCGGAAAACAAGCTGTGCAGGGGCATTTTGGTCACAATTTTTGGACGATTTTTGGGGCTATTTAAACCCTGTTTTTACCCTAGTTTTGAGAGCTCTCTCTTAGATTTTTTGCAGCTTTTTAGATTAGTTTTTTAGCTTTATTCTTGTGATTGGAGAAGGAGCAAAACTTGGATTTTTGTTGGATTAATTGAAGAACTACATTGGTTTGCATCTCTTTCCCTTAAAAATTCTATTTTTATTGTTTATATCATTGTTGTGATGAATTCTATTGCTTATCTCAACGATTATTTTTGTGATCTTGCTATGATTTGTGAGTAGTCTCCACGTCTTGGGGCGTGGGGATGAGCCCTACAAGCCCACTTTCATATTTGTGATGAATTGGTAGAAATTGAGCTAGAATTGCTATTAGAGATTAGATTGGGATCGATTTACTACGGATTGCTAGGTATTCATATCAATTGGGGTTTGCAAGAGATTGGATCCCAATTTGATAGGAAGCCCTAGAAATCCGAATTGGGTTGGAGTCGGATTTTCGAAGTATCGAGTTTGCAAGAGATTGGACCGATACTAGGATTCCCGGTTGCAATTCTATACCGATACCCGTTTGCAAGAGATTGGACGGGTAGGAACTATCCTAATCTAGATCGTGGACCGAGTTTGCAAGAGATTGGGCTCGGTGCGCGATTGGACGATGATGTTGATCCTAATGCTAGCTTCCCTAGGGTAGGGTTTGCAAGAGATTGGACCCGAACCTAAGATAGCTATAGACCGGCAACAGCGCGAGAGCGTGAGCTTGGTTCTACATTCAGTTGCAACTAGTTCATCCGAATTTTCATTCTAGCAATTTTGATACCGATGAACCACATTTATGAAGTACGGTGTGTAGCGGGGATTCCCCATTCCCTAGACGTTCTTTATTTGATTTGATATTTCGCACATTTGTCTGACGATTGTGAGAGGATCGCCAAAGGCAAATTTCTCTTCTTATATAGCCAGGTTGATCGGAGCAAGCACAGTCATTCGTCCTCCCTGTGTTCGATATCCCGCTCGCTGCTACACCGTGCACTTGCGGTAAAACTACAACCGTTCTTTTGGGTCACGTCCCGGAGCGATCAGTCCATAGGGTTAGGAAATCGATAGGGATTAGGAATCTAACGGTTACGCGGGGTGTTTCATTGTCATATGCAGGAAAAAGACCGCCTTTGACAGTTGGGCCAAGGGGGAATAAACTTGGCGGTTGACTCCCTAGCCATAGCTCACGCCCTTAGCGTAGACACCGAATCTTAGCACGCGGGAGCGGCAGGATGAGACGTTGGGAGTTATCGTTGCGAGCTTAGTGCTCCCAGAATCGATCAGTGTTAATGGACACGGGAGTGCCCACTGATCGAATCCGGGAAGTCCGGTGTATCATCCTGGGCACCGACCGGAATATCGGGCCCATGGGATGCCGGTACCACTTTCTGAGGCAACGTCTCACCATTAGACCCTAATTCCGATCGCTATCCATACCCGTAGGCCGTATCGGCGAGAGTCGCTCGTTGGAGTGGAAACCAAAGTCCCAGGTTTATTTTCTTATTGTTCATACCTATCAATCCTTTCCGTGACAACCATCAACCGATTCGAGCTAGCTCGCCCACGGGGTGATCTTGGTCCTCCTTGACACAAGCACATCCTAGCCTCCCTGTGTTCGACCCCCAAGCCACACTACAACACCGTGCGCTTGCGGTTACAAATTTCTAAACCCCCACGCGGGTCCCCCGGCCATTTGCGGATAGCAAGCCGGGGCGGTCACGTCAGATGCTCACCGGGACTCCCTGTAAGCATATAATCTCCTGCAGGTACACGATCTACATCACGAACTAACTCAATGAGGAACTATAACAGAGAAGTAAAGTAACATTTACCTCTAGATATTTCTTCGCCAAGAATTCTGTAGACTGTCCCACTCGGAATGGGATGAAGTGCACAGACTTGGTCAATTGATCAACGATTACCCAGACTGCGTCATTCTGTTTCGGGTTCCGAGGTAGGATTATCACGAAATCCATCAAGATGTGTTGCCACTTCCACTCCGGAATAGGAAGTGGTTGTAGCAATCCAGCTGTCCGATGATGTTCCGCTTTCACCTGCTGGCATACCAAACACTTAGCAACGCTCCGTGCCACACTCCTCTTCATGCCAATCCACCAATAATTCAGACGGGGGTCCTTATACATCTTCATGCCCCCAGGATGTATGTAATATGACGAGCTATGTGCCTCACTCAACAGCTCCTCTCGAACATCACCTGCAGGTACGCAGAGCCTACTGCCATACCTCAGCGAACCATTGATTGAACCGGAGGACGCGCAAAGGTACGCCTTCCACTCCCAAGCGTAGGAGCGTCAATGCAATAAAAAATAACTGGTGAGTACCGGGTCGGATCACAGGGACAAGTCGTTCTACACTCGAAAAATTGATCGATAAAGAGATAAAATAGCATGAGACAACCACCTCAACTAACGGTGGAAAAGTGTGGGAAAAAGTGTCGAATCTACAATTCTAGCCTACGCACTAAGGGTGGAGAGTCGAATCGGCAAGCAACGAGGAGGACTCATGTGGCGTGCATGTGAATGAGGCCGCGGGTGTAGGAACCTGTCAAAACAGCGTTAGGATCGATAAATGAAGTTGAGACTTACGCTTGCGTATGCGGCACGGTAGTCTCGGAACTTCGCCTTCGGATTCGCCACAACGGATCGAGTCTTCTCACGAACGGAGTAAGGCTACTAAATCCACAATCTAAATCTCTACTTTTAGATTAAGAACTTGGATAAAGAGAGAGGAAGGATTTCGGCAGAGCTTCGCTAGAATGAAATGCAAGGCAAGAATACCATGCAAAAAAGTGTAAGTAAATGGCTAAGCCTTGGGTCTTATTTATAGCCCCCAAGGTAGTTATTTTAGGAGTAATTGTTCTTTTGGAACAATTTAACTAAAGTGTACCATCATACATGGCACATTATAAGCTTAAGTTGTACCATATGCATGGTACAACATAAGCTTAAGATATTCCCCCTTTATTAGCCATATGTCGCATGCACTTATGCACATATAATGCGACTTTCCCACTAATCTAGAGATCCTCTCCGCAAGGGAACAGATTCCCTTTGCACACGACTTCGTGTACGCGACGTTCGAGGTCCGTATTCCCTCGTACATCCCCTACAAGGGTGTACAAACGTCATCCATATCCAACATCTCCCACTCACACTTGAGGGGATTGTAAGAGAACGTCTTTCTCTTAGTTCTTTCATCTATCATATCGAGAAATAGACCATGCGACCGTCATGCGCGTAGAGTCTGTTATTGTGCACTTGTTAGAGATACACAACGACCTCGAAGGTGCAAAGTTGAGTAGTTCAACACATGCTTTACCCTAGATTATTTCTTCACATTTCTTATACTTTATATTCAACAATTGAATCCCATCTGGATCACAATTGGCTGGCCAGCTTTGAATCATTAAAGTCCAAATGCGAATATGAAATCAATCTTCCTCTTCTTGCGAACCTTCTGATCTTGACTTGATTCGCTTTTCTAACGTGCCCCGCCGAGCCGAATTATCATAACCCATTAGCAACATGCTAAGATAGCGATCATCTCGTCAAATCTAAAGGAACCAATTGGAGTCCTTGAGGGTAAGAGTTAAGACCCATATGGCCTTCGAGTCTCACATAATAGCAAACACTATTGCTACTAGCTCAGTGGTCGAAATGCATACGTGGTATGAACACGTATTACAACATCACTCCTTTCCCAGGGAGAGTATGTCTTAATGATGTTGTACGGATGAAAGATCAGACACCACAGTGCCTATCTTTTGAGTCCCCTTACTACCCATGAAATATTCCCGGACTCTCATCCTGCATAAGACAGATATGATTTAAAAAATCCTATGAGATCTCTTTTAAATATCCTTGTGATACAGATCTCAGATCTTTTGTAAGCATCCATATGATGAAGATCTTTCATTCGACTATCTTGTTTAAGTCACGACTCTAAATCATTTGTCTAATGATTTTGACTTTAAACTAGTCTCATCTCTATCTTATCCATCTGATAAGATAAGGCGGTTGCTCATGTGAGAGAGCCAACCTTAATCTGTCCGACATACACACAATAAAATAGCTGAGACTTAAACACAAATGTATATAAAATCATTTGTAAGAAACTTGTATGCAATATATAAAAAAAACTTCTTCTTTTTATTAAACTTTGATCTTCTATAGACATGGGAAATATTACATGATACAGCTCAGCACCTACGCATTCCCATAGATGATAAGTGTTTGAAGAACACATCTCTGGGGATCGCCTTAGTAAGGGGATCCGCTATCATCTTATGCGTGGATATGTATCCTATGTCTACTTCCTTCCGTTTGCCATAGTCCTTCGCAAACTTGAATCGAATATCAATGTGTTTGGTCTTACAATGAAATTTAGGATCTTTGACATAGGCAATCGAAGCTTGACTATCACTGTATATAGGAACAGTGCTCGAGTCAGTGGCATCCGTCAGCCTGTCTAAGAATTTCCTAAGCCAAACAGCTTCTTGGACCGCCATGCTGAATGCTACAAATTCGGCTTCCATGGTTGATAGGGCGATGCAGGTTTGCTTCCTGCTGCTCCAGGATATTGCACCATTCCCGAGCAAGAAAACAAAGCCTGAGGTAGATCTTCGCTCGTCGAGATCACCTACCCAATCAACATCGGTATAGCCTTCGAGTCTCAAGGTATTGCCTTGATAGCACAACGCATAGTCCGCAGTCCCTTTGAGGTACCTTAATATCCTCTTTACCGCTTTCCAGTGTGCATGTCCTGGGTTGGATTGGTAACGGCTTACCATACCAACATCATAGCAAATGTCCGGTCTGGTACACATCATGGCGTACATCAGACTCCCGACAGCACTGGAGTATGGAACCTTTTCCATAGCTTTCTTTTCTTTTGGATCTTTGGGACACATTTCCAACCATAGACCCTCGCCTTTGCTTATTGGAGTATCAATTGGCTTGCAGTCCTGCATATTAAACCGTTCTAAAACTTTCTTTATATATGTTTCTTGATAGAGAGAAAGAAGTTTCTTGGAACGATTCCTTGAGATCTTAACCCCAAGGATATATGCAGCTTCACCAATGTCTTTCATCTCAAAGACGGATGAAAGCCAAGCTTTGATATCCATGATAAGACGCTTATCATTTCTGGCTATAAGTATGTCATCTACATAAAGAGACATAATTACATACTTGTTCTTAATCCTCTTAATGTATACGCAGTTGTCTTCGTCGAGCATGGAGAAACCATACGACAAAACGACTTCTTGAAAGCGCATATACCACTGCCTTGAGGATTGTTTAAGACCATATATGGATTTACGAAGTTTACAAACCTTATGTTTGTTTTCTTCTTGTACGAACTCGTTTGGTTGTTCCATGTAGATCTCCTCATCTAGTTCTCCGTTAAGAAAAGCAGTCTTTACATCCATCTGATGTAACTCGAGGTCCAAACAAGCCACCATTGCCAGAATTAAGCGAATGGAGGTAAAACGCACGACATGAGAGAAAGTCTCTTCGTAGTCTATTCCTTCCTGTTGCGTGAAACCTTTCGCAACAAGGCGAGCTTTAAATTTTTCGATGGAGCCATCAGCCTTATGCTTGATTTTGAGAACCCACTTGTTCCCAATGGCTCTACGTCCCTTAGGTAAATCAACCAAGTCCCAGACTTGGTTTGTTTTCATGGATTGAAGTTCTTCTTCCATCGCCGCTATCCATTTATCTCTAGCAGGGCATGTGACGGCATGTTTGAAATTTGCAGGTTCGTCATCATCTTGTAGTAATGTCATGAATGTTTGAGGAAATTCATCCTCAAATCTCAGAGGTGTTAGCCTCATTCGATTACTACGTCTTGCTTGAGTTTGATCACTCCCACTTGGAATGACTTCACTCCCACTTGGAATAACATCACTCCCACTCGGAATAGGATTGGTATCGTTCGTATCATCCATAGGTGAAGTATGAGGGTCATTTTCCTCTTCACCAAGAATTCTCCCACTCGAACGTTCCGATCCTTCTTGATCCCAAGTCTCAAACAATGATAAGTCTTGACTTATCTCACCCTGTCTTGGAAACTCGTTTTCCAAGAAGACAACATTCCTCGATTCGAATTCTATTAGACCCCCATTGTCCTCTTGACCGACGAAAACATATCCTTTGGAGTTTTCAGCGTATCGGATGAAGATACACTTCCTCCCACATGGCCCAAGTTTTCCATATTTGTGAGAGGATAAATGTGCGTAAGAGGCACAACCCCAAGGTTTTAGAATGCTTAAGTCTGGAGTTCTATTGTTCCACAACTCATAAGGAGTAGAACTTACCGACTTCGAGGGTACACGGTTTAAGATGAATGCTGCCGTCAATAATGCATCACCCCAAAAGGTGATGGGCAAATTTGCCTGAGACATCATTGATCGGACCATTTCCATCTATGTCCTATTTCTTCTTTCCGCAACACCGTTTTGTTGCGGAGTATAAGGCATAGTTATTTGATGAACTATGCCTTTTTCATCACAGAGTTCCTTAAAACTCGTTGATTGATATTCTCCACCCCGATTCGCAAGACCTTTATCTTGCGATCTAGTTGATTTTCCACTAAACTCATATAGTTTTTGAAGCAAGATAAAGCTTCATGTTTCTGGGAAATCAAATAAATGTGACCGAAACGGGTGAATTCATCAATGAAGGTGATGAAATGGGACTTCCCGCGTCTTGTCTTAACATTCATTGGACCGCAAATGTCCGAATGGATAAGCTGTAATGGAACTTCGGCCCTTGTGCCAATTCCAAACGGCTTGCGACAAGTTTTCCCTACAAGACAATGTTCGCAAGTTGACATTTCAACTTTTGAAACATTAGATAGCAAGCCACTTTTGGCAAGTCTATCCATTCTAGTTGGTCCAATGTGACCAAGTCTTGCATGCCAACAAATGATCTCAGATTCAGAATTAGAAGCATTTGTCAAATGGAAACTTTCATTAATAGAAGAAGAATCATCATACTTAGTGTTTAAAACAATCAATCCATTACAAACATTACCCGACCCAACTAAAAAACTATTACAAACAAGGTCAACATTTTGTTCATAGAACCTCCATTCATAACCTAAAGACATTAACATGACCACGTATACGATATTTCTTCGAATATCAGGAGCAAAGAGGACGTCGTGCAATAATAGAGTCCGGCCGTTGTCGAGAACTAGCTTGCATGTTCCGACGCCCTTGACTTCAACACGAGTGTTGTTGCCGACGTATATCCACTTTGTTCCTTGAGTTATCCTTCGATACTCTACTAAGAACCTTCTGTCCTTCGCTACGTGGTCTGTGGCCCCTGAATCAATCAACCAAAAATAGTTAGATTCAGCAAGAAACATGGAACTAGAAACACATATGTAACTAGCCCTACAAGTTACCTTATCACTTCCATCCGTACACGTACGGGCGAAGTGACCGTACTTGTTGCACTTAAAGCACTTGATCTTCTTCAAGTTTTTCTTCTTTGAGTGCACATTCTTTTGCCACTTTTTGTTCTTAGTCTTCTTTGAGTTTTCCGGTTCTTGCTTTCGTTCGTTCATAAACCTTAAGCGTTTATCCTTCCGCTTCTTTCCTCCATGTGAGGAACTAGAGGCCATGTGCACTTCGGCACTAGGTTTTGCGGCTTGAATCCGCTCTTCCTCGAGTTCGAGGTGTTTGGATACATCGCTTAAAGTTTTAATGCACTCATTATGAGTGAGGTGCATTTTCATGTTATCCCAGCTATCTGGGAGTGAACGAATGACTGCTTGGATCTGCTGTTCGTCAGACAGCGTAAGACCCGCATCCTTCAATTTAGCTATGAGATTCGCCATGTGGCGGAGATGCTTTTTCATAGATTGATCTCGCCGCATTTTGTACGAATCAAATTGAATATTTAAGGAGCGGAGTTTGGTGACCGAAGTTCCACCAAACTTTATTTCTAGCCCAGACCATATGTCTTTGGCTAGGTCGAATTCCCGAAATAGACGCATTATGTCATTGTCCATTGCGGACAATAACGTAATACGTGCTATTTTGTTCTTTCGAGTCCAAGTCTCATAAGCTTCTCGGTCCCTCTTGTGTTGGGCCGTATTGCCCAACTCAGGTTCTTCCATTACGTTTTGGAGTGTTTCAAGCACATCTTGCTCCTCCAAAACATATTGGATTTTTATTGACCAAAGTTTATAATTGTCGCCGTTGAGCTTCTCACCTTTGTTAAGCTCGGCGATAATGTTCTTAGAAGCGGTAGACATATTCGAATCAAAAAACTGCAAAGAAAATGAAAAACACGATCAAAATTCTATGCATAAAGTTTCGATTCTTTAAACACTTGATAAGTTCCTTGGATGCGCTGAAATGTTACTCTAGAATCGAGAAGTTCACTACGTTCCCAACTACCATCTAGAAGTAACTTTCAAAGTATCCCTCTTACTTATCTCATGTAAAAAGAAATCAGAAATGATACCCGTATGGTACCAGCAGCGGAAAAATACTTTTGAAAAACATATCTTTCAAAATGGAATAGGTGAGAGTTTGCGCAAAGAATTTTAGCGCAACAATTGCCAAGCCACGAGACCTGTTCTACACACCCATGGGTTAGATAACCATGGCCGGATCGTGGTAGGACTTGGAATTCTAAATTGCGCTATCCCGATTAAGGACGGGACATAACCTATTTGAAAACATCTTTTTCAAAAAATTTGAAATACATTGGCTAATCTCCGTAGAGTAGAGCACAATGTCATAAGTACATTGGCTAATCTCCGTAGAGTAGAGCACAATGACATGGCTAATCTCGCATGAAGTAGAGCACTACGGCTAATCTTCAAGGAGTAGAGCCCAAGAAAAAAAACCTTTATAAAATAAGAGCAGACGACTGTCGTTAGCCCCGTATGGGCTAGTCGGCACATTCGTGTTTGACCAAGGCCTTTTGACACCCCGTATGGGCTAGTCGGCAAGCTCGTGATCGACCAAGACCTTTTGCCGGATTGGTCGACCAAAACACCCAAATTGGTCGACCAAAAATTGGTCTACATCGCTCCCGGCCAGGGCCCCTGCCCTGGCCGAGGCCGGCCAAGGGCCGGCCAAGGGCCTCTGCCCTGGCCGAGGCCGGCCAGAGCCGGCCAGAGGCCACTGGCCGCTCGGCCAGGGCAGAGGCCCTGGCCCCTGCCAGGGCCGGCCAGGCCGCCCCCTGGCCGTGGCCGAGGCCGGCCACTGCCGGCCTGGCCATGGCCGGCCATGGCTTGGCCATGGCCGGTCATGGCCAAGGCCATTTTGGCATTGGCCGGCCATGGCCCATATGGCCATGGCCGGCCGGGCCATGGCCGGCCACCCCCTTTTGAATGGGGTTGCCGCACACCCCGCCGGAGGGGTGGCCGTGGTGGTTATTGGCCGTAGCCAACCCCCTCCGCATGGGGAGGGGGAGTGCAAGGCCTTCATAGCCCATTTGGCCATGGTGCACATGCACCAAAATTCATCTTCTCCGATGGAGATAACTACCATCATCTTCCTCGATGAAGCACCCGTTCGTCGATGAAGCACCCGTTCGTCGAGAAAGTAGTTATTTTCTAATGGTCGTGTGCCAAAAATGAAAAATAACATACTTTAAAGTCCGTAAACTACACGCTCCACATGAAGAGAGTTCACATTCCCTATGAATGGAGACTCGGCATCCATGAAGAGTGCGAGCTTGACGACGTGCACGGTCGGTTCTTCCCGTCACGGAGAGTTCCTGCCATATCCGTAATGACAGAAGACCCTAACGTGAAAATAACAACCGCTGCGTTCTCTCCGTCACGAAGCGTTCCTACCATATCCGTAATGGTAGGATACCCATTCGTGAAAAAGACAACGCCTCATTCATCGGTTCGACGGGGCGGCGGTTTGATCGGGGCGAACCCTTATGGCTCTGATACCAATGTAGGAACCTGTCAAAACAGCTTAGGATCGATAAATGAAGTTGAGACTTACGATTGCGTATGCGGCACGGTAGTCTCGGAACTTCGCCTTCGGATTCGCCACAATGGATCGAGTCTTCTCACGAACGGAGTAAGGCTACTAAATCCACAATCTAAATCTCTACTTTTAGATTAATAACTTGGATAAAGAGAGAGGAAGGATTTCGGCAGAGCTTCGCTAGAATGAAATGCAAGGCAAGAATACCATGCAAAAAAGTGTAAGTAAATGGCTAAGCCTTGGGTCTTATTTATAGCCCCCAAGGTAGTTATTTTAGGAGTAATTGTTCTTTTGGAACAATTTAACCTAAGTGTACCATCATACATGGCACATTATAAGCTTAAGTTGTACCATATGCATGGTACAACATAAGCTTAAGATATTCCCCCTTTATTAGCCATATGTCGCATGCACTTATGCACATATAATGCGACTTTCCCACTGATCTAGAGATCCTCTCCGCAAGGGAACAGATTCCCTTTGCACACGACTTCGTGTACGCGACGTTCGAGGTCCGTATTCCCTCGTACATCCCCTACAAGGGTGTACAAACGTCATCCATATCCAATAGTGGGTGCAAGAAATCATCCCAAATATAAATCAATTGATTATCCAACTAAGGAAGCTCAATCGGAAAATGCGGCATTTCATCAAACAAGTGGGGGTACAATAAGTAATGAATGAAACCCATGCGAGTAATAGACAATGAGTACATTAGAGAGGGTCTGCTAGGATGAGGCTTTTCTTAGATTTCCGCTTAGGGTTCCAATAAACAAGCTAACTCAAGTTTCATCCACCAATTTAGAAGATAAACACATGCTAGACATGACCCAACAACAACAATCACACAACACAACCATACAAGCAAGATTTATAGAATCATGATGAAAATGGAGAAGTCTTTACTCAAAACTATCATCTAAATTATAACACAAAAACCTAAATCAAATACACAAGAGATTAGAGAAATTTCACCCAAGTGTCACTGCAAGATGAAATCTTCCTCTCCAAAATGCTCCTCCAAGCTCCTCAAGCCTCATCAAGCTCCCCCATGGCCTCCAATGTCATCCATTCAGCTAGAAAATGAATATTAGGGCTGAAAACCCCCCAAACTCACAATATAACTCAAACACAGCTTATCGGGTCTGTTTTTAAGTCAAACGGGTCTGATTCTGGCCCAAACCCGCAAGCAATGCCCAAATCTGTAGAAATTTTCAGCACCATCACCCTGTCTTGCGAAAATTCTAGAAAAATCATCCGACCTCGGATTGACGTGTTCCATGCAGTGATGGAACAGTAACAAAGTGTACTATAACAAAAAAATATCATTAGTCCGAAATATATACTGGAATGATAGCAGAATTCTTCACAAGAGGGGCAAATCAGCAGAAATTTTCAGCACCGTCATCCTATCTTGTGAAAATTCTAGAAACATCAGTCGACCTCAGAATGACGTGTTTCAGGCGGTGATGGAACCGTAACAAAGTGTAAAACAATAAAAAAAATATCATTAGGTCGGAATATACACTGAAATGATAGCAGAATTCTGCACAAGAGGGTAAAAGCAGACTTTCTAGCCCAGAAATTTTCAGCACTGTCACCCTGTCTTCCAAAAAATGCAATAAATTGCTCCGACCTCCAAAAATTCTGGAAAAATATGCGTTGGAAATTCAACTGAAAAATAATAGGATACCAAGATGAAGATGCTAATAAGCTGTAAAAATTATGTTTTAAGCATATAAAAACGGTAAGCTCCGATATTAAGTGATATCATCAAAATGCATGTATCAGAGCCAAAAGGAACACAAATTATGCACAAAATGACATTTAATGAAGGGTAAATATACAATATTGAACCCTAATCATACCCTCCAACTAGCTTTTTGCTAGTCCCTAGCAAAATATGCGATTAATTCGGATTAAATTGAAAACATGCACCAACTTTAAGATATCATCATGGCATGCCAAAAATATTATTTCCAAGTGATTTTAAAGCCAATATACCCAATTTATGAAAGTAAACAAAAAATGACATTCTCCTCAATCCAATTCAAAGAAAAGTGAAGTAATAAGCACAGTATCACACTCTTTGGGATATATCACAAATGACAAAGTTTCTAACTTTCATGGAAATGGCCAAAACAAAAGAAATTCTTCTAAGTGGTGGGAGATGAGATTGCATCACGCATGTTGCTTATTCTTTCATTTATTCATTCATTTTTCTTTTCTTTTCTTTTTCCTTCTTTTTTTGTCTTCCTTTTTTTATGTTTATGTTTTGCATTCACGCGATAATGCTATGAAATGCAAACATCGCCCCCTTTTGTATACACGCGATAACGCTATATAGGCAAAGAGATGGAATGATCCCCTAAATCTCATCTTTGGCGTCCTCTCCAATGTTTCGTGGGACACCGGCCACTCGATTTGATTAGAAAAATCATTTGCTTATATAACTCTCTCTCATTCTAAACATGAATTATCAACTCATCCACCCACTCCTTAAGAGGAAAACAAACATAACCAAATGGCCACACCCAATCCAATCAAAACTAAGCCATTCATCCCAAATCATGCAATCACTTACACGCCACTATCCCCAAATTATTTCAAAGAGATATCACGACGTATAAGATAGTTTCATACATGACATATTAACAATTGACTCCAAATTGGAAAAGAAATTAAAACGTGTCAATTAAACATCAAAGAAGTTGATACCAAAATAATAATCCGAAAAAATTGCATGGCATAAAGCATGTAGGGACTACGCACAAAGCTAACGACGTAGGGATAAGGATGACAAATATGATATGCAATAAAGAGCAATGAGTGATGGCAAAATAGAGGAATCTCAAAAAAAATGAGATTCTATAAATCTTGCGGTGCTGAAAATTTCTGTAGATTTGGGCATTGCATGCGGGTTTGGGCCAGAATCCGACCCGTTTGACTTAAAAACAGACCCGATAAGCTGTGTTTGAGTTATACTGCGAATTTGGGGGGTTTTCAGCCCTAATATTCATTTTCTAGCTGAATGGGTGACATTGGAGGCCATGAGGGAGGTTGATGAGTTTTGAGGAGCTTGGAGGAGCATTTGGGAGAGGAAGATTTCATCTTGGAGTGACACTATGGTGAAATTTCTCTAATCTCTTGTGTATTTGATTTAGGTTTTTGTGTTGTAATTTGGATGATAGTTTTGAGTAAAGACTTCTCCTTTTTCATCAAAAAATGAGCTAACATCAAAATCCTAACAATCCTAACGATTCTAACACTCTCTCCCCAACTTAAAATAAACATTGTCCTCAATGTTGGGAGAGTATTAGATCTCGGCAAAAGATCCTAGAAAAGAAAAGAAAGCATACGAAAGCACTAAAACATAAAATTTATTTATTTAAAGAATACACCTTAGCAAATGGCGGATCCAAAATTTCCATCAGAGGTGGCAATTGTTCCAACACTCCTTTTATTTCTTCCGCCAATGCTCCTCGGCCAAACGTGGCAATGGTGGCTACGTACACAACCCCAAGCATCTCCTCAAAATGTGTACCTATATAAGGAAGGGGACGGGTTGTGTAAGAGAGAGATGGGGACACGTTCCCAAAAAATGACATCCACACATGATCATCAATATAAAATATGGAATGAAAACTATGATGAATGTGTGAGAAAACTCACTGGATGGTTGAATATGATGTGGTTTGAAGCTCATCCCCGCGGAATTCAATAGCAATATGGGGGAGGAAGTGCTATCTCCATAGAAACTACCGAAGGAGAGGGAAGCTCGGGATCCATGATAGCATGTGGTATAGACTCACCCTCGCTTGCCTCTTCTTCGGGCTCATCAACAAAAGAACACTCCCCCTTGCCCACTTCGCTCCCAAGTGCGCGTGCGTGATCGGCTCCTCTATCTCCACCATGTCAACAACTAATTCTTCAGCAACTAATTGACACGGCCCAGCAGAGATAGGAGATGTCGTCATGATAATTTCCTCCACCGGCTCAACAAACTCCTCCATGACAACACTTGGTTCCTCAACTACTACTTGGCATGTGGCACTCAATTCTTCAATTACTGGTGGGGTGAGATCCATAGAACTTCTTCATTCGGGGCTGGTGGACCAAAACTTCATGGCTTGGCTCATTTGGAGTCGCAACCAATGTGTGATCTTACTCCTTATAGGACTCTAAATAACGCCAAGCCGCATTCTCATCCATGTCCAAAAAGTGGCCATTGTCCAACAAATCCACAAAATTCTGCGTCTCTGAAAGCAGACCCTCCAAGAAGAAGCCAAGAAGACGCACCCTGTCAAATCCATGATGTGGACAACCGTACATTAACTCTGAAAAACACGTCCAAGCCTGAAAAATGTCTCACTGATGCACTGAGCAAAGTTTGCCATTCTTCCTTGCCATGTTTTGGTCCTGTAAGATGGAAAAAACTTCATACAGAATTTTTGCTTTAGTACATGCCAAGATGGAATAAGAAGTGGGAGATAAACTTTAAACCATTTTAATGCGCTACCATCCAAAGAATAGGGAAATAATTTAACATAAAACTTTTCTGCACATGTGTTCCCATCAAAATGAAGCTTACAAGCACTCTCATACTTCTTAATATGTAGGTAAGGGCTTTCCGCATCCTTACCAAGGAATGTCGGTAGGGATTTGGTCACCCGCATCAAACCCAAGAGAGTTTGAAGTACTTGCCATGTTTGAAAAAAACAAAGAAAAAAGAATCAAAAAGACACAAAAGCGTAAAATAAATAAGGATGAACAATAAGTGAAAGATGAAGAATCGAAAAGACTCATACTAAGAGATAGTAGTATCACACTAAAACTTTCAAAATCAAATCAAAAAATGCTAATAATAGAAACCATTGTCCCCGACAACGGCGCCAATTGATTGAACCAGAGGACGCGCAGAGGCACGCCTTCCACTCCCAAGAGTAAGAGCGTCAATGCAATAAAAAATAACCGGTGAGTATCGGGTCGGATCACAGGGACAAGTCATTCTACACTCGCAAAATTGATCGATAAAGAGAGAAAATAGCGTGAGACAACCACCTCAACTAACGGTGCAAAAGTGTGGGAAAAAGTGTTGAATCTACAATTCTAGCCTACGCACTAACGGTGGAGAGCCGAATCGGCAAGCAATGAGGAGGACTCATGTGGCGTGCATGTGTATGAGGCCGTGGGTGCAAGAAATCATCCCAAATATAACTCAATTGATTATCCGGCTAAGGAAGCTCAATCGAAAAATGCGGCATTTCATCGAACAAGTGGGGTGCAATAAGTAATGAATGAAACTCATGCGAGTAATAGACAATGAGCACATTAGAGAGGGTCCGCTAGGATGAGCATGTTCTTGGATTTCCCCTTAGGGTTCCAATAAACAAACTAACTCAAGTTTCATCCACCAATTTAGAAGATAAACACATGCTAGAGATGAAATTCACAACCCAACAACAACGATCACACAACACAACCACACAAGTAAGATTTATATAGTCATGACGAAAAAGGAGAAGTCTTTACTCAAAACTATCATCCAAATTACAACACAAAAACCGAAATCACAGGGACAATTGATTGAACTGGAGGACGCGCAAAGGCACGCCATCCACTCCCAAGCGTAGGAGCGTCAATGCAATAAAAAATAACCGGTGAGTACCGGGTCGGATCACAGGGACAAGTCGTTCTACACTCGCAAAATTGATCGATAAAGAGAGAAAATAGCGTGAGACAACCACCTCAACTAACGGTGCAAAAGTGTGGGAAAAAGTGTTGAATCTACAATTCTAGCCTACGCACTAAGGGTGGAGATCCGAATCAGCAAGCAATGAGGAGGACTCATGTGGCGTGCATGTGAATGAGGCCGTGGGTGCAAGAAATCATCCCAAATATAACTGAATTGATTATCCGGCTAAGGAAGCTTAATCGAAAAATGCGGCATTTCATCGAACAAGTGGGGTGCAATAAGTAATGAATGAAACCCATGCGAGTAATAGACAATGAGCACATTAGAGAGGGTCCACTAGGATGAGCCTCTTCTTGGATTTCCGCCTTAGGGTTCCAATAAACAAACTAACTCAAGTTTCATCCACCAATTTAGAAGATAAACACATGCTAGAGATGAAATTCATAACCCAACAACAACAATCACACAACACAACCGCACAAGCAAGACTTATAGAATCATGATGAAAAAGGAGAAGTATTTACTCAAAACTATCATCCAAATTACAACACAAGAATCAAAATCAAATACACAAGAGATTATAGAAATTTCACCCAAGTGTCACTCCAAGATGAAATCTTCCTCTCCCAAATGCTCCTCCAAGCTCCTCAAGCCTCATCAACCTCCCCCATGGCCTCCAATGACACCCATTCAACTAGAAAATGAAGATTAGGGCTGAAAACCCACAAATTCGTAATATAACTCAAACACAGCTGATCGGGTCTGTTTTTAAGTCAAACGGGTCGGATTTTGGCCCAAACCCGCAAGCAATGACCAAATCTGCAGAAATTTTCAGCACCGTCATACTGTCTTGTGAAAATTCTAGAAAAATCATCCGACCTCAGATTGACATGTTTCAGGTGGCGATAGAACCGTAACAAAGTGTACTATTAAAAAAATATCACTAGGCCAAAATATACACTGGAATGATAGCAGAATTCTTCACAAGAGGGGAAAATCAGCGGAAATTTTCAGCACCGTCACCCTGTCTTGCGAAAATTCTAGAAAAATCATCCGACCTTGGAATGACGTGTTCCAGGAGGTGATGGAACAGTAACAAAGTGTACAACAACAAAAAAGTATCATTAGGTCGGAATATACACTGGAAGGATAGCAGAATTGTAACGACTGGTTTTCATGTATCTGGATTTATTATATTATATTATATGTTTTGGTGGATTTTCTCCTCATGTGTGGTTTTCGTCTCCGTAGCTTTCATTTTCGATCGTTTCGTCGTGATTTTCTAGCTTCTTCTTTAGAATCGTCGATTTTGGAGTAAGTCATTCGTGACGGGCTTCATATCGGTCATATCTTATTGTTAGATCAAGCCTAGGAGTCTTAGGAATCGATCCCGGAGCTTCGCGCTCCATTTCGGAACTTTCTGTGCACGTTAGCCGGTGTAAGAAGGGGAACCGACCGACTAGATGACGATTTAGTCGGTCGGCAAACCTTCATGGACCGACTAGTTGGCTTTGTTAATTATTCAGGAGTTACTGTTTACTTTTAGTCGGTCTAAGAACAACCACCGACCGACTAGATGCGCAACTAGTCAGTCAGAACTTGCTCTCAGACCGACTAGTTTCTGTCAGTAGATTTCACCTAAGTAACTGTTTATCGTTAGTCGGTCCATGAACACTCACCGACTGACTAGGTTGCAAACTAGTCGGTCGACGGGCCTTCACAGACCGACTAATTCATTACCCAGATTTTTCCCTACTTTCGCTGTTTGGTGTTAGTCGGTCACGGTTGATCGACCGACTGACTAGTTGCTAAACTAGTCGGTCAGCCACTCTTCTTTGATCGACTAATGACCTCAGAAACCCTAATATTTGGGCAGCCACCGGCTGTGCCTATTTAAACCCCCCCCAAAACGTTTTCTTTCTTCATTCATTTCTCCTGAGCCTCCTTCTTTCCCAAATCATCCTCCATCTAACCCTAGCCTTCCTCCTTCATCAAGAGTCTCTCCCCCTCTCCATTTTGACCAACCACCATGCCCTAGGCCATCTCCAACCCCCAAATCCCCCAAATCCCCATTTCTCCAGATTTTCCCCATCCATTCCAGATCTGAACCCTAGGTTTCCGGATCGTTTCTTCCGTTGCCGTGCTTGCTCGGCATCGTTCTTCCACTTCCGATACGGTAATAACTCGACCTCTTAATGTTCTCTTAACCCATTTTTGTTTTTGTGAAACCCTAATGAAATGAATGTTGTTTTGATGATTGTTTCTCCATAACAGCGACTTCCCCGTAGATTAGCGTCTGTGAGACGAACCTTCGTGATCGTCATCCTCGGTGCTAGGCAAGTGAAACTTGCCACTTAGGGTTTTGGGCCATGTCTTAGGTCATTCGCTTGTTGTAGGCGTAAAAAAGACTAGGCGACGAAATGATACTCGCCTAGACGTAATTTTAGGAACTAGCTTGACAACGAAGCTAGATCCGTCACTTATCATGTTGCACAACTACCATGTCATGTTTAATTTCCATTAACGGTACGCAAATTAATTGTCATGTCATTGCATTCTTTAAGTGTTCCCGTGATTGTGTAGCTCCGCTACATCTTGTGAAATGATTGAGGCTAGGTGCACCCCTATGCCAAATGAAATACGCCCCTGGGTTGTGATCCAGGAAACGAGCTCTTGTGCGGGGCAACCCTGGCTCATTTACTGAGCTCGTGTACTGGGACCCTGGCTCGTCTACATGTGGGTTTTTGGGGGTAAGAGTTAAGCGGCCATTCAACTAGGAGTCTGCCCGATCAGCAACTACAGTTGTAAGGCGTAAACTCTGGGTTCTAGGGTAGTGTTAAGCGGCCAATCAGTGTGAATTTCAAACCGTTCAGCTGTAAGGCGTAAACATCTACAAACAACGTGAAACGTGACTAGTGAAAAGATTGAGGTTGTTAGTAGCTTGGCTACTCTTGACATGCCCTGATAAATTGTTCTCTTGTACTTATTGTTTCACCATGTCTTACTTGTGCACTCATACCATAACTGCCATGTCATGCATACTATAACTGCTAGGTTGTTAGTTTGCCTTACTTTCAGTTTCCTTGCCCAAGTCTTTTAGACTTGCTGACATGTGCCCCTTTACTCTTTTGGGTGACACATGTTAGATCCTGAGCCTGAGTACATTGTTGAGGACGAGGTGTTTGCTGACGCCGAGCCCAAGCTTGTGTTTGGCGAGGAGCACGTGGACACTGGGGACCAGTCCTAGTGTCTTCGTTGAGCTTTCCTCTTTTGTTTTAGACTGCTGTAGTTGTCGGTGCGTGGCACCTATACTTTGTTTTGTTTGTCCTTGTTGGCCTTGTTCTGGGCCTTTAGACTCTTTCTTTTAGCCTGGTGGCTTTTCTGGATGTCGAACTTAATTTTCATGTTGGACAATTTATGAGATTTGGGATTTTATTTCTGTCTCTCCTTGTGTTATTATTGTTGTTCCGTTTATGGTTACAGGGACCTGCTTACGTATTATTGACGCTTATCGGGTTTGGGGCTTCACAGCTCCACTCTCGTGCGGACCTTTTCACGTCTCGCCTCCATTTTAGGGAAGCGGGGCGTGACAGGTTTTGTTGGTGGCCCATACAGGTCCTTTCTGTAACCGCGATTATCAGAATGATGATAATAATATTAGAATGTCCAATAAACTAAGTTCGATATCCGAGTCATAGGCTATGAGTCTAATTTGCTTCGTTTTCTGTGTCATTAGATGGCAGGAAGGCGATTCACCCGTGGTGGAGGTAGTAGTGCGCCCCCTCATGACGAGGAGCCTGAGCGGGAACCCACCAATGGAGAGATGATGCGGATGATGCTTTAGATGATGCAGGTGCAGCAGGGCGTGCTCCTGCAAGTCCAGAATGCTCCAGTTGTTTGAGCTGGTCGGGCAATCCAGGATGCCCCTCGCTCCGAGCCTGGAGCGAAGCAATTTTGGGAGCTGGGTCCTGCATATTTTGATGGGTCTGAGGGTCCTCTGGCTGTCGATGAGTGGATTCTGAACATTGAGGATAACTTGAAGATGGCCAAGATCACCCCGGCTGGATGGGTTGATTTGGCGAAGAGGCAACTCAAGGATAATGCTCGGAACTGGTGGGATGCGGAAGAGAAGATGTTGGTGGAGCTGATAGCTTGGGCTACCTTTAAGTCTAGGTTTGATGAGGAGTTCTTTCCGAAGGCTGCTAGGAAGGAGATGCTGCAGCGTTTTATTGATCTGAAGCAAGGGAGCTTGACGGTGGACCTGTACCACCAAGAGTTCACTAGGCTGAGTCGGTTCGCACCGAAGATGGTGCAGGATACTGATGAGAGGGCTCAGAGGTTCCTGCAGGGGCTTGCTTTAGAGCTCCAGAGTTTTGTGTCTTCCTCTGACCTGGACTCTTATCAGAAGGTTCTGGTCGCTGCGAGGAGGCAGGAGCTAAACCCGAGTCAGAGGAGAGGACATGTTTCTGGTGCTGGGAAGAGGCCTATGGAGCAGGCCAGAGCGGTGGTTAGGCCTGGTTTCAAGCCTAATCAGCCAGCTCAGTTCAAGAGGCCAGGAGGGCCTATTCAGAAGACTTGCCATTTCTGCGGCAAGCCTGGCCACATCAAGGACCAGTGTAGGAAGTTTCTGGGCCAGTGTTTGGTTTGTGGTGATGCTTCTCATGTCGCGAAGGATTGTCGGCATGTGAATCAGCTGCAGAGGGCATCTGTTGCAGCACAGCTGTTGCAGCAGAGAGCGTCCGTTCCTGCCGATCGTGGAGCAGCTCTTGTCCCTCAGAGGCAGGCCTTTCAGCAGGCTATTCCACCGAGGAGGCAGGCTTTTCTGATGACCGCTGTGGAGAGCGAGTCTGTGGATGAGGTTATCGCAGGTAATCCTCAATCTAGCTGTTACTTTCCTAGCTAATTTTGATCATTGGATTATGTTGTTTGCTTGAACATGATTGTTTGCTAGACTAGGGTTTGATTGTTAAATTACTTGTTAGGTGTGGTTTTGGTTTGCACATTTCCTGCACGAGTTCTCTTTGACTCAGGTGCATCGATGTGCATTATTTCTCGGAGCTTCGTGGAGAAGCATTCCTTGTCGACGTCCCCTCTTTCCAAGAGTTGGAATATCGTTACAGGGAATGGCGTGGTCCTGGTGCATCTTGGTTGCAATTCTTGCCCGTTGGTGGTTTGTGGACATGAGCTTTACGCTGATTTCATTGTCCACGACATCATCAACTATGATGCGGTCCTTGGGATGGATTGGCTTGCGAGTTTCTATGCTACGATCGACTGTCGGAGGAAGAAGGTGGTGTTCGAGATTCCCAGACATCCAGTATTTGAGTTCAGCCGAGGTAGCAGCTCGCTTGGTCCTGTCAGATTTCGGGCCAGGCCGATGGAGGTTGTGGCTATGCAGATGGAGCTTGAGAGGCCAGCGGTTGTGCGGGATTTTGATGACGTCTTCCCCGAGGAGATTTCTGGTTTGCCACCTGATCGAGCTCTAGAATTTTCTATTGATCTTGTTCCGGGAGCGCAGCCGATTTCGAAGGCGCAGTATCGTATGGCACCCGCTGAGTTGGAGGAATTGCGAAAGCAGCTGGATGAGCTTTTGCAGAAGGGTTATATCAATCCTAGTGTGTCTCCGTGGGGAGCACCGGTGCTGCTGGTGAAGAAGAAGGATGGTTCGCGTCGCATGTGCGTGGACTATCGGGAGCTGAATGCGGTGACCATTAAGAATAGATACCCGTTGCCTCGCATTGATGATATTTTTGATCAGCTTGGAGGTTCGAGGGTGTTTTCTAAGTTGGATCTGAGGAGTGGTTATCATCAGCTGAAGGTGAAGATGGGAGATATTCCGAAGACAGCGTTCAGGACGAAGTATGGACACTACGAGTTTGTGGTTATGCCTTTTGGTGTAACCAATGCACCGGCAGTTTTCATGAATCTGATGAACCTGATTTTCTACGACTTTTTGGATAAGTTTGTCGTTATCTTTATTGACAATATTCTGATCTATTCGAAGTCAGAGGAGGAGCATGCCTCGCACTTGAGGACGGTGTTGGAGATTTTGAGGAAGCATCGGTTGTTTGCTAAGTTTTCGAAGTGCGAGTTTTGGCTGGACAGAGTTGCTTTTCTCGGGCATGTGGTGACTGGAGATGGTATTTCAGTGGATCCCGAGAAGATCAGGGCCATCAGAGAGTGGCCTGTTCCGCAGTCAGCGTCTGAGATTCGGAGTTTCCTTGGGCTTGCTGGTTACTATCGGCGCTTCATTAAGAACTTTTCCCGTATTGCTGAGCCGATGACTAGATTGACGCGGAAGGATGTACCTTTTGTTTGGTCGGGTGATTGTGAGAATGCCTTTGGTGTTCTGAGGGAGAGATTGACGACTGCCCCTATTCTTGTTGTGCCTGATCGCAGCGGTGGATTTGAGATCTTTTGCGATGCTTCGGGCAAGGGTCTCGGTTGTGTGTTGCATCAGCATGGGCATGTTGTGGCGTATGCTTCTCGTCAGCTCAAGGTTCATGAGAAGAATTACCCGACGCATGATTTGGAGTTGGCTGCTGTTGTGTTTGCGCTCAAGATTTGGAGGCACTTCCTACTGAGTGAGAAAGTGAAGATCTTCACCGATCACAAAAGCTTGAAGTATATTTTTACTCAGAAGGAGCTCAACATGCGACAGCGTCGATGGTTGAAGCTCATGGCGGATTATGAGATTGATTTGCAGTATCACCCTGGCAAGGTGAATGTGGTTCCTGATGCGCTGAGTAGGCTTCCAGCGGTGATGATTTTGACCTCGCAGTGGAGATTGTAGCAGGATTTTTGCGAGTCTGGTGTGGAGATTGTTCTTCCTGGAGAGGCTTCTTCGTTGATGTGTATGCAGATACAGTCGACGATCGTGGATCGGATCAAGGCTGGCCAGGCTGAGGATCTGAAGCTGGTAAAGATTCGGGAGCAGGTGGAAGCCGGTCTGCGGACTGACTTCTTGATTCATGAGGATGGCTCGCTGAGGTTTGGAGCCAGGTTGTGTGTGCCAGCTGGGGATATTAGAGAGGAGTTGATGGTGGAGGCACACAGTTCGCCGTATTCTGTGCATCCTGGTGGGACCAAGATGTACCAGGATCTTCGTCTGAACTATTGGTGGCATGGTATGAAGAGGAGTGTGGATCGAAGTGTGGCCAAGTGCTTGGTTTTCTAGCAGGTAAAGGCAGAGCATCAGCGTACGACAGGGTTGCTACAACCGCTTCCGATTCCGTAGTGGAAATGGCAACACATCACTATGGATTTCGTGACTGGACTACCTCGGAGTCCGAAGCAGAATGACGCGATTTGGGTGATCGTAGATCGATTGACCAAATCCGCGCACTTTATTCCGTTCCGAGTGGGACAGTCCACTGAGGCGCTAGCGAGGAGATATATGGACGTAAATTCGTTTACTCTCCGTTTCTATTTCCTTTTTCCTAGTTTAGATGGTTATGTAACGTGAATCGTGCAGGAGGTCGTACGACTTCACGGAGTCCCCGTGAGTATCGTGTCGGACAGAGACACGAGGTTCACATCTCAGTTCTGGCAGAGTTTGCAGAAGAGTTTGGGTACGCGTCTGAGTTTCAGCACGGCGTA